>JANEYF010001481.1:0-115421 GCA_029963845.1 Rhamnusium bicolor | reverse complement strand
AATTATTTCCCGGAAAATTTAGGTGACTATAGTGAAGAACAAGGGGAACGTTTCCACCAGGACATAGCCGAAATGGAAAAACGATATCAAGGAAGATGGGACGAACACATGATAGCAGACTATTGTTGGTCTCTGAAAAGAGACACGAAAGAACAACACAAACGACAGTCAGTAAGAAGATCGTTTGAAAATAAAGTTAAAAGATATCATAAAAAAAAAAATTAAAAATAGAAGAATTAAAAGCTACTAACGCAAGAGTACTTCTCACCCCCTTCAGGGATGCGTTTTATACCCAAATGATGTTAAGACTGGTGACAAATGACTGCTAATATCCTAGCCATAAGGATCTCTGCAAATAAGAACATCCATATAATGAAATCGTTATCAAATTTTATATTTTTTCCTTTCTTTTTTTCTGTAATTGAAGTTAAGGGTTGTTTTTCATAACGCTATAGGGGTAGTTTTGAGGTATTACGTGAATTCTACGTCAGTTTATTGCAAACCTAACGAAACTTAAACATTTTTAGATGGCAATTGGTTTGATGGCAGATGAGGGTGGTTCTCACCCTCTATGGGGGTGCGTTTCATACTGATAGGGTGAACGCTGCAATTCACCTTTATTTTTATCGTAATACATTCAATTTTTCCCGAAAATATTAAACAAAACGATTCAGGGGTGTTTTTTGGCTCTAAAATTTTTTTTGGGAGGTGTACGACTTTTTTTGACCCCGGATTCGGAATCAGCGATCAAGAATACATAAGGATATACTCATCTCATTGCTAGGTCAGAATTTTTTTTTGTGGGGCTGTGTAATATAAATGTCTTAACGATAGGTTTACAAAAAATAAACAATTAAATGAGAAACGAACTTCCACTTATTATACCATGTTCAATGGACAGAAATAGTTAGGCCACGCCTTGCTAATTTACGGTTGCGCAGAACAGTGTACGCAACAACCAGTTTCACACGTTACAAATTAATAAAAGCGGGAATTCAAAACTCATGTAATTTGAAATATAATTTTTGAGGATTGAAAATGATAAAACGTCAAGTGTGAAATAAGTATACGAAATTTAAAATTCTCTATTATTTATAACATTTAGTCAATACTAATCGTTTTTATTATGTACCTTAATATACACAAATGTACACTAGTATTGCAAAATACAATTTTTTTATATAAATGGGAATTGCAGCAACTCGAAACAACGATTAACAACTGTAATTTCTACAAAGCACCAAAACACAATGGCCGACGCCAAATCTAAGATCTCGAGGCAGTTAAGTCAAGCGGTTGCTTGTGTTATGAGTTTTAGAAATATGACCAACAGAAAAATTCTACTCAAATATGGAGCGTATTTGTGGAGAGTGGCTTAACTTTCTGTTCATTAAACGAAGTATAGTGTCAATAGAAAACAAAAAAATAATAATAATTCAGTAATTTTATTAAACATTTTTTTCTATCCTTATAAAAATTTTTCTTATTGATGATCGTGGGATTCACAAACCAACATTTGAATAGCTATTTATAGGGATTTGAGAGAAGTTCTCAATTTTACAACGAACTAGTTTTGGCGAATCAAAAAAAAAAAAAAAATTCGAAGCTTCTGCTGTGGGACACCCCGTAATTAATTAAATATTTTTAGAGATATTTGAAGTCTTTAAGAAATGCAGAATTTTTAATAAAGAGTACATTTTTTTCGTAATTAACTAAATGTAGAAAATTTTACTTCACCCCTTAACACGGGATATAAACTTAAATCTGAATAGTTATTTAAGGGTTTTATGTGAATCATAATTTATTATATAGATTGACTATTTCTCGTAAACGATTAAATAAAAAAGTTTTTCCTCTTGGCAACCCCCTCTATAATACTTTATATAAAAACGTAAAGAACTGCTTAAGTTAGTAGCTAATAGGCCACATACCAAGATATTAGCTGCATTAGACAGCGAAGTAAAAGAGAAACTCGAGATGATTGAGGGAAAATCCAGCCATCATTTACCTGCAAATCTTCAAGCAACAATTTACGGAGCAACTCCTGCACAAACCGAAATCCACACCTTGTAAATTGACAAGTGGTTTAGGCTGTTTGGGGTTAAGAGTACCTCTGAGCTTTTACTATACATGGAAATTCCGCATGAAGTGTTAGTAGAAGAACGGATAAAGACAGAATGGAGGAGGATAACAGAAGAGGTTGATAAGGACGGACTGAAAATGGCTCGGTCGACCGCAAATAGCGAAGGAAACAAGGGTGCAGATTACAGATATCCGCTTGCTTTGCTTATTGCCTCCGTTAAGTATGTCTGCAATTATTTGGAAATCTCCTATTACTAGTTATTTACATGCGCGTCAAGTTAGCACAGCATTATCAAATTTATACAAACGGAATGAATGCCTGCTGCTTTTAATGCCTACGTCAGGCGTTACATGTAACAGAAAAATTAGAGTATTATTTGCTTGTTATCTTATATTTCTAAAACATATGTATATATCTAATGTTTTCTAAAACAAGAAATTGTGGAAAATATATTTGAGTGAGCAAATTTACAGGTTTTAATCAGAAGGTGACAGGATTTAATATAATTTACAGAAGGTGTATATAGATATAAATTAGTAGACATTTTAAGGGGGAGATTTTCTTCAATAACCCTTCAAATGCTTCCTAACTGAGATATAAGCTGTCAAAAATAAGGAAATCATTATTTTTAAATTCTGAGTGGAAAGTAATATTTTTTAAAGTTGCGTCCCTTGATGCTGATATTTTTATCTTACCCACCATCGAGATACAAATTCACTAATGTTGGAACAATATCATTTTATCATAAAGCTAGCTAAATACACTCACCGGCAAAAAAGTTGGCCACCTACAACATTGTAAATATTTTGTGTTCAAGAACTTTTGTAATTTTTTACCGATTTTGATTATTTTTTCGGAATATTGTAAAGAAATGCATCCAAATTGTCTCATATACTTCCAATTCTGAAAAAAAAAATTGTTACAGCTTATTGTACCTGGAGAACCAAAATGATGTTTTATGATCTAAGTTCGAAACACCCTGTGGAATAATTAGGAAACTTGGTCAGATTATCTTTAATCTGTTACAAAGCCCCATCTATTCTCAATATTCTTTTTTTATTCATCCCAATATCTGAATTTTTGTAGAACATACACAGTTTTAAGTGAAACTTTACAATATCAATGAAATAAAGAAATCGATGGGTAGAAAATTAAATTTTAATAACTGATACCTAACAATAAACTTGAACAATAGTGCACATATGCTAATCTTTAAATAATAATTAATTCAATAACGTGTATGCACACCTCTTGCTGAAATAACAGCACGCAGTCGACATGGTATCGAATGTATCAGATTTATAATTGATTCCTGAGGGATTGCAGCATATTCAGCCTGCAACACAAAACGCAGCTCTGCCATACTTTCTGGTAGTACATGACGACGACGAATACTTCTTTTATATTGATCTCAAAGATGTTCGATAGAGTTAAGATCAGGACTACATGTAGGCCATTATAATCATTGAATACCAGCCTTGTCCAAGTACTCGTTCAAAACGTTTGCAACACGGGGTCTTTCATTGTCGTGCATTAAAATAAATTCATCTCCAATAAAAGGAGCGTATGAAACTACAGCTTTTTGAAGGATATTCTCCATGTAACAGTGATCGTTTAGAGCCTATTAATTGGATTGAAG
The DNA here is from genome assembly GCA_029963845.1 of Rhamnusium bicolor. Lineage (NCBI taxonomy): Eukaryota > Metazoa > Arthropoda > Insecta > Coleoptera > Cerambycidae > Rhamnusium > Rhamnusium bicolor. Next base: position 111,699 of record JANEYF010001481.1, on the reverse strand, counting down.
ACACTTGGCTTAAACTAAAATAGCTAAGATAAAATCAACTACAAACATGATTCCATTTTAATTTAATAATTGTTCAAAATTCCGCCCTCAAAGTTCCACACATTTTTCGCACCTTCGGATTAGTTCTTCATGGTAGTTCTTCTAATTGAATCCTGTAATAAGTTTTAAAATGCATTTCTTACTCTCTGCATACAATCTTCAATAGTTGTTAATGGACTCTCATAAACTTTATTTTTAATAGTTGTCCAAATAAAATAATCTAAAATTGATAAATCAGGCGAGCGAGAAGGCCATAGGAAATATCCATTATTGGCGATCTATTGATCGTAAAAAGTTTCTTGTGAAAAGTTATTTATCAAATACGCATTATGTGGGGGAGCACCGTCGTGCTGATAAAAAATGTTTCTATTGTCGGCGAGAGGTAAATTTTCTATACAGTTATTATTCAAATTTTGTAAAATATTTAGATATCTTTCACCTAAAAAAAAAAAAAGATAACAAAAATAAAAAAATTAACTATAGATATTAGCAGGGAGAAGAAATCTTTATAACTTACTGTTTAAATTTTCCTGACAAAATTCTAATGCCACCACTCTATCGTTTCTTATGGCACAGTAAACATTAAACTGTAAACTTTCTTGAAAATTTCTCTCCCTGAACACATGAGGATTCGAGTCACTCTAATAATGCGAATTATGTCTATTAAAAAAGTCCATTTTTGGTAAAGTTAGCTTCATCTGACCATATAATATTTCCCAAATAAGAATCGTCACCTAGAATAAATTCAAAAAAATTTTCTCTTATTAGGAATTCTGTTTCTTGTATTCGTTGAACCATTTGGAACGAAAACAGGTGAAATTTATGTTTAATTAAGATTCTGTGAACTGAATCCTTGCATAGTCCCGATTCCAGAACAACTTGTCTTAATGACATCATTGGAAATGCATGAAAATATCCCAGAATTGCTATTTCTACGTTTCCGTCATCAACAATAGGCTTCCACTTTTGAATTCTTGCCTTGACAGAGCCATAGTTTTTCAAATTATCCAGTATGCATTTTACAGTGTTTGGTGACGGTTTCCGTTTTTGTGGATATCGAGTAGCAAATGTACAAGTTCTTGATATCACTATATCAGATTCTCCATAAATAATAAACAAATTCAGAAAGTCTTCGTGGGTGTTTTTAAACGCGGTGGCATTTTGTGACATAAGAGAATGACTGCCATTACCGATTGTTTCTAATCATGGCTAATTTAATAAAATTTTTACTAAAAATTCTTGAAAATCTAAGAAAATCGCAAATCTTGCAAAAAGTTGTAACTTAAACCCCCACAATGCTGATATCAGAAAAAAAGAAATTTGATTATACATAACTTAATTTAAAAAACTACAGTGTGTTCCATTTGACTTAAGCAAGTTTTCGCGGTTTGAAATTTACAAAATGGAACACTTGGTATAATACTATTGAAGTTCTTTAAACTGTAGAGCGTAGCTCACCTTATGATCTTTCTGCGTTCCAAAAAGCAAATGAATATCTTTTACACGAAGAAAGTTATAAAGGTTATTGTCAACCATTGTACCTGTCAAAATTTTTTTAAAAAGTCAAGTATCTCTGAAACGGCTGGGTTTAGGCATAGTGTTTTTGACTCAGAATTTTATGCTCTTTTCGAAAATCCTAAAATATATAGGATATTCCATTTAAAATAAGCAAGTTTGTATCGACTTCCGGTATAACCGGAAGTGCCAGATGCTTGTAATTATTTTAGTTGGATTGACCACATTGCCATTAGTAATTCCCTAAATTTTCTGCCGTTAGTAGCTCCTTAAATTTTTAAAATTTTCTGGTGCATACTTTTCCCTATATCGATCGATGTAGTTCCTGGTGAGACACCCTGTATACTTCTTGGATAACAAATTTTAAATATAGCTCCTAATATTGAAAATTCAACATGGCGGATCAGGATATAGCGGATTCAATATGGCGGATGCAATATGACGGACACAAAAGTACAAATTTAATTGCCTTTCTGTCTTTTATAAGCACAATAGTACAGTCTCATTTCAGTTAAGTGAAGGGTCTACTACATCGAGAAATTATCAAAAAAGCGTATTTTTAAATTTACAACCTCATTTTTTTTGGAAACCTGAAGTGATAGAAAACGTGGATTAATAGATTTGGATTCACGTACTTTCCTCTTCTAAAATGCAGAAATATTTAGAACAGTGTTATGAAGGACGCTATCCTTCGCCTAAACATATAGAGCGAGAACTGGCGATTGATTTGGTTTAGATTTTTTATAAAAGCTGGAACTTTGTAAAATGCTATTTCTATATTACCTGAAATGCCAGTCCAGGACCTGGCTGGCCGGCAAAAGTATGAAATTATGCTGTATAAATTACAGCTTTTATCAAATACCTGAAATGCTTTAAGAACGCCTGTCTATAATTAAAAAAAAGCCAAGACATCTGGCACTATTTTCTATTTATTTAAAAGAGTATCAAATTTAACTTTAACTTTAAAATTTCCACCCTTAAACCGCATCTTTTCTTCAATAAGGTTTCTTTCAATTTATAAAATTTCACAGTATGCAACTAACCGTTGCCGGCCAGCCAATTTCTTTGATTGGTGTTTCATGTAATAGATATAGTATTTTGCAAAGTTATAGTATTTATAAAACATCTAAACCAGATCGGTCACCAGCTCTTACTATTAAATAGGCATTGAAAGAAAAAAGTCAATAAAAAAAACAAGCATTTTGCTATTTTATTAAATGTTTAAAGCTACCGAGGTTTATAGAAATGTTTCAAAACCTCTCTCATTATAATATAATCATTCTATTTTTGATATACAGAAAAGTACAAACTTTTATTAGTTTTTTCTAAGAACGCAAATAAAGCAAAAAGGGTGCTGTTCACTAAAAAATATTTCTTTAAATAAAGAGCGACTTGCAGTTTATATATCGTGAGAATTAAAGTGTTCACCAAACACACATCGTCACTTTATCGTTCTATTTCACATTGGAGAAATAGGATATCATTTTTATTGGCAGCTGGACACAACAAATTTTTGCAGTTTACTTTTTTCTCTTTATAATTTGAAGTAGTTTGCTAGTATGTTACATAATATATCTTAATGTACTATACAGGGTATTATTTAAAGATTTTTCTTTCCAAGTTAATCGCATTACTACATCAAATTCAATGATACAGTGCCGATATGCATGTATTTTGCTGAACAAAACAAGAATTTTATATCTAAAATTTATTTCCTCTTTCGGTTTAGCTGAAGAGTATTTTAATATTAATCATAATACCCTGTATATAATTTTACTTACATTCTACAGGTTTTGTCTTTGTTAAAATGAGTCTGAACATATTATTCATGAATAAACCTTGTACATTAATAATTATTATTGTATATTGATATTCAGGTTTTCATTGTACCAGATTATTAAGTCTGTAATTAATATTTAATATAGTTCTATCAACAAAAAGTTCGGAACATTCATTATTTATTAAAATCTCTCATAAATTTTTTGTCAGTATTTAATATTTGATCATTAGATGAAATAATTTTTGCTTTATCATACATTTAACAACACCCATTTTTACATTAGTTGCCTGGGTAAATGTAACATTTAAATATCTATTAATATGAGTTATTTTTCTAAAAACTTAGTTTTGTGACGTCGCCGTTCTGGCTCTCAGGTACAGATATGGATTAACGTATTATCGTCGCATGATAACTCTATGGTTCTAAGCGACATTTTGCTCAAAACTGAGATTTTTGTTACGACCTACATGCCGTCGTATTTGTGGCCAATTCCTGGAGCATGGGTTCTCAACAAATTTACTGGATCTATATCACGCTCATCAGACCAATGATAACATACGGATCCATTGTTTGGTGGCCGAAAGGATCACAACGGACAGCCATATCCAAACTCTCTGGACTGCAGAGATTAACATGCATGACCGTAATGGGAGCAATTAGCACCACACCGTTAGCTGCAATGGAAATCGTCCTGGATTTACCCCCTCTTCATATATATCTGGAGAGAGGCCAGGTGGGCAACCTACCGACTGCAAGAAGCGGCCATTAATATGTCGCAGACTAGTATCATGAAGCGGAACAGGTTGCTGGAAAAAAGGAAAACCCAAGCCGCGGGGACCCGGGAAAGGCCTGGGTCCCTTTTCCCCACCAAGCCGGGCTACCGGTCGACAACCATTTCTCCAGAAAGAGATGAGTGGGATCGGAATAAAGCCGACCTACTGAAGGCAGACAGTTGTTGGTTTACAGACGGCTCTAAAACTCCCGAGACAATAGCTACAGACCAATGGTGAGGATATTCTCAAGCCTAGGTACTCATGCAACTGTTTTTCAGGCTGAGGTTCATGCCATTGAACTGTGTGTACGAAGGCTGGAATATATGCATCTTACACGCAGATCAATAAAAATTTTCTCAGATAGCCAAGCAGCTATAAAAGCTCTTGGCTCCTACCGGTGTAACTCCAAAACGGTATGGAATTGTCAGAAAGCTCTAAATCATTTGAGCAAAAACAACAAAGTGACTCTGGTCTGGATACTCGGCCACTCTGGTATGGAAGGTAACGAAATAGCGGACTCCTTAGCGAGAGAAGGAGCGGGATCACGATTCATCGAACCAGAACCAATACTTGACATATCCTCAAGTACTGCCAAGATGGCTATCTCAACCTGGGCTGAAAGGAAAACCCTCCAGTATTGGCAAGAGTTACCAGGATTAGTTCATTCCAAGGCGTTTATAAAATACCCTTTGAAATCAAGAGCTAAGAAACTTTTAGAGTTAAACAGGGTAAACCTGAAAACTCTAACAGGCCTATATACCGGACACTGCCGACTAAACTATCATCTGCATAAACTCGGCCTAGCGGAAAACGTCGAGTGCCGTCTATGCCTGGAGGATGATGAGAAGGCAGACCACATCTTATAGACCTGTCCCGCTGTGGAGAGGATCCGATTCTCAATATTTGGCAAAGGGCAACTGCTGCCAGAGGATCTGGACACATTCTCACCCAATAAAGTTATCAGTTTCATTAAGAAACTGAACTTATTGGGTGAAATATAATTAGGCGCGAGCCACAATAGGTCTGCTGATGGCCGCGGTGGAGGGTCTAAAGAGACCCACTCACAACAAACCTAACCTAACCTACGACCTACTATACATGTTTTTCTTCATCTTTCTAGAAATTTCACTACTGAATGAATGATAGCGCCATAAACTTAATTTTCATATTATCTTAATTAGGATCATGTAATTATTTGCTACATTTTATGTTTTTCGTTACTCTTTAAAATCACAAATTGAAGATTATTTATTTTTATATGTTTTCTACAGTCTGTTTAATGAATAAAAGTTAATAAAATGTATACCATATTTTGCATTTTTTTATACCAAAGTATGCTTTACAGAGTCATGGTTCTAACTACAAATTCAAATGTTAGTTAATTTTCCTATAATTTGTACAATTTATTTAAACCATTCTACATGTTTCACGTCAGGCAAATACGGGATTACCTCATTCCATATGTTCCATATATAAAAATGAGATTATAATCTTAAATTCTTTTTCCAGTAAAAACAGTAAATTATTACATAGAACTATGTAATTTTCATGCAACGTTATGTTACCATTAAAACACGAAATCAGTGAGAACTACTTTTAACTAGTTAAAACTTGAGTTGCAGTATGTTCCTTCTTTGATATAAAATACGGACATACTACCGGCGACGGATGTGTCGCTTTTTATATCAAAGAAGAAACATTTTTCGAGTTTTTTCTAGTTACAACTAGTTTTCCCTAAATCGGGTTTTATTGGTAACATACAACAAACATAAGAAGTGCAGGTAATTAGTCTAATTACTGAGATTCAATATCACATTTGGCTGTCCACTACCGCGACATTAGTGACATAGTTTATGGTTGCCCATGTTTACTGGTGGAATTATATATACAAAATTCCTCACTAAACCTCAAAAATAAAAAAAATTAGGGGTATTAGACCAGGATACTTCACCGGCTAACACTCGTGGTACCTAATCATAAGTTGAAATAATTCATTGAGGAAGTAATCAAAAATAAAAAAAAATAATATTTAAATTGCAAAAAAATTATAGAAACTGTTACAGAAAGTCTGTATTGATAATAATTAAGTTTATAATGCAATTTGTTTTCTAGGCACAAAGTAATTCTGAGTCAAAAAAATTTTTTATGATCATATTTTGATAAGAATTTTCGATTCCCGACTGTTTAATCACTCAAATATCTTTTTTTGTTCACCAAAAATTTGTAAAAAAGTCAAATTTATTTCACCGTAATCAAAACAAAACCAGCAAAGACGCAACTAATGAACCTCTAGCGTTTACCAGGACAAGTTTATGCGAATTGTTAGAATTAGATAGTATAAAAGAATCTCCTTTCCAAACCTAAGAGGACGTGAGGCGTCCAGGAAGTATTAACCACCATAAACCATATAGTGAATTCCGCTGTATAAACACCGTTTTCTGCGTCTCGGCCAATGCTCTTGAGCCCTAAGAACCCATTGGTCATGAGCGTACATTGGTCCTTCGAACCGGAGCGTACTTATTTCTTCGCCGGTTCAGAACCGACTTTCTACCTCGTATAACTTTACATTATTTCATTTACAATAAAAAATACAATTTATTTTAAGGTTTGTGAAAAAGGGTTTGATATTTCAGTACAGAATTTTCAATAAAATTCACAGAATTTTTTTTGGTATAGACAGATTCAAATAATTAAGGCAAAAAAAAATTTCAATCGTCTGCTTTAGAAAGTGGACTTGAAGCAGAGCTAAAAAAATTTCACACTGTACAGTTTTATTTTTTTGTAAGAGAAGTAGATTGAAAAAAGGACAAAAATCTTTAATAACATAAAATATTAACTATTATGCTCAGGTACAAGGATAAACTTAAAGGTGACACATACCCTCAGCAGAGGGTGTAAATTGAAAGAACAGAAGACTGAATAGAATTGGAAAATGCTTCGGCACACAGCAAAAGCTCGGATGTAGAATGGCACTTTGATCACATGAGCAGAATACAACGAAGACATTTTTTGCCCACCTATATTTATATTATCTTAGTCAAACGCTCGTGCATTGCCACCTACAGATGACTCATTATATTTTCACTACTTCTTTTATGAAAGACCTTAACTTCATAACCTATATTTCCCACCGTCAACTGTGGTCACCTGATATTGATTAGAAATCCAATCTCGATAATTATGTCAAAACTTCATGTGTCACTAGAGGTGCCGTTATTTGACGCGATGTGTTTTTTCAAAAGAAATATTTCATATACAGCAGAGTATCGCTACCCAGAGTATTCAGAAAAATTAGGGGGATTTGTTTCTAACAGTCCAATAAAAATTATGGTTAAAATTGGATATTGTATAAGTAAATGAACTTATTATTCGTCTGCCCATCACTATTAAATTTTCGCTTGCAATTTTTTTTTTTTATTAAAATATAGGTCAAATACGGATCCTCTCATATGTTTCAGAAACAAGTGTGAACAAATAAAAGCAATTTCTTAAAGAATATTTTGCGGCCAAAATATTCATATTAATGGATAAGATCTTAGAAACCAAGACCGGTCATTTATGATTATGACTTACCTTCTTTGAAGTCGTAGTTCAATTTTAGTTATAACGAACATTTTGATAAACGTTGCCAAATTTACCTTTTGTTTTGGGTACAAAAAAATAAAAATATATGTTAGTCTTTATTTTCATGAGGGGGGCAATTGTCCCCTTTTGTCTATCCCTGGCGGCGCCCATGAACACCACCCTTATTAGAAATAAATTACTCTCTTAATTAAATTAGGTAATGCTTCCTGCTAGTTACATTTAGCGTACATAGTCATTAAATTCCAAGAAAAACAAAAGGTGGGGAATCGTTAGAAAGTTCCATCGAGTAAGTACTTAAAAAATAAATTGGAAACTTGTGTTTATTCATGCTTCTGGAAACCGCAACCGTAAATGTCTATGAATTGAAGTTTATTATAACTTATATGTCTCAAAGGTATACATTATACAATATCATACCTTGTCGGTAATATGTAAACCTCTGAAAATTAATATAGCCTGCTGTAATTACTAATATAACGACTAAATGGCGGCTTGCGTGACGACCCTCGGTAGGATTTGCATTTAATCAAGAAGCCTGTTTATTCATATAATAAAGAGACGTTAATTACATTTAAATTTTCAGTAAATGTTTCGTATATTTTATGAGCTGATCGTAGTTTCTGCGGTGGCCATTTCGTCATTTTGTGACTTAGTTATTATATTTTAGATTTGTTACTAATTAAATTAAAATTCAGCTTCTTATGAAGGTTTTAAAAGGTATGCATTCCTTTAATTACTTTTTTACAGGTCACTGAAGGACTTTGATATGTAAAATTTATTAATCTAAATATAATATGCAAATATATGCAAAGAAATTTTCCTTTTACGGAAGTGGAGTAAAAAATTTCCTATATACTGCAACAGTAAGAAAAAAGTTTAAAGTTTTCTAAGACGTATTTAAGTTTAAGGTGACATGATATTGCTACCGCAATTAACAACAAATGCATGACATTTGTAAAAAAGCGCAATCACTTGCGTTTTGCTAAATTGAATTTGTGCTGTTTTCCAGAAAATCTGCAATAAAAAAAAGTAAAAACTGCAAAATGAATATTTGCTTTTAAAAACAAAATCTTTATATCATTCCAACGTACAATTCATTGCTGAAATATAAGAGGCGTAAAAACCGCCGTAAATTTACCGATAAAGATGCCGACAAAGTAACCGTCTGGCAGGTGGGTGCTTTTATGGAATTTCTTTAATTTATTATATCTCTGCAATGAACTATACACGTTTGTATCTATATATTTGATGGACAATTATAGAATTATCGTTATAATTGGTAAATATGCATGACGTAAAAACCTGGTTCTGACCTAGGACACCGCGCTGACACACTATAAAGATATAATAAATGATATATTACCTTTGAATTGTCAATTTTGTGGTGTCAAGCATCTGCATCTGCTAGATGTACAGGAATTAACTGTTCATGCCTGTTGTTCAAAATACACATACAAATACAAAAAAAATCTTTAATCGAATAGATGTTAAATAATTATATGTGAAGTATAAACTGACAAAACCAAAAAGTTTCTATAACTCGTGAAGAGATATAGAAATCGAAAAAAAAAGGAAAAAACGTCCCCTCAGACCACCCATCGACTTTAGCAGCCTACTCTCCTGTGCAAAAGTCTCAGTCCATTTAGACGAAAAGCAAAAAGAGTTTTGAAAAGAAATCTTGAAAAAATCGAATAGATGTTAAATATGTGAAATATAAACTGATAAAACTACAGATGCATTCAGATGAAAAGCTGCGTCGGATACATAGAGTAGCACACGTTCTTTACATTTCCCAAGTCGGCCTTCCATACTTTTCTTAGAACGAAAAGTAACAGGCCTTATTTTGGGGATTAACTGCGGGAAGCGGATATTGCCGCAAGCGGTTACCGCAGCTGTTCTAACGAACCGTATGGTGAAATCGTCTGCGAAAACATCTACTTTTCATCAGATTACTGTGGACGACACGATATGTACATAAACACCACAGAAATTAGACTACCCTCGAATCCAAAGCTGAATCTACACGTGTGAAAGTTACGCTTTAAAAAACCGCCGACACACAATTATTCTCATCGACATTGCCAGTGCCGATGGCGGATTCAAACCCGCACGATGATGGAGAGATTATCTAGTCACACTTGCCATCGCGTGCTCTAGCCAATTACCCCATCGAGCCGGTGCAGACCTGGAATGTACTATTTACTCACGTACTTTAGTAATATATATGGGCATAAGATATCCTATGGATTTGTTGTTCAAACAATGGAATTTTGACAAAATTCAGCTTTAGATGTATTAGTTCCACTTTTTATCATAATTTTCTTGAAATAACATACAATTAGTTATGAGGAAAGTGCTAAACGCAATTAATGGCCAAGATTATACTCGCAGCGTTATAAGCTGCTATTTTTAAAGGCTATATGAAATCACTGTAAAGGCGCTTCCAAATCAAGCGCAAACTTTGTAGCTACATGCAGTTTGGACGAGCAGCTGCTTACGAATGCACACCACTGAGCCCGCTCAGCACGTGTTCGATCTTCTTTCCGTCTCTTGTCGGTACATCAAAGAATAATAGCGATTGGAGTGCGTTCAGCTTGGATGCTGCAGGTGGAGCACGTGCAATAATGTCTGATAATGAATGGAACCAAGACAAACTAATCCGCCCTAACTAGAAATTGGAACACTAACGAACAAGTGCACGTTGCAGCGTGGCAATGATGCTGCAACTTTAGCGAATGAGCGGTGTATTACAGCGTGGCGTTATATATGTGGATGCACCTTTAGGATAACATACGGTGACTCTACTGCTACTCTAAATAATACAGAACTGCGGAGCGGGAATGTCCAACTCCGCTTATTTTTGGGTATGTTTAATCATATTTTTTGTATATAATAATATGCCGTAATTTACTGTTTGTTACCTTATAGTTTGGAATAAATTTTGCGGTGAATTTTAATAACAAAAAACGAACAAAAGGAAAAGAAGAGAAAAGTGAAAAAAAAATATTTTTTTTATGAATTTGGGTGCCCCTTTTATAGTGTGGGCGCTCCTCCCGGACATCACTAAGCTATTGTCACTTTGTCTATATATGCTATGTCTATGGTATTTGTAATAGATATTTAAGTTTGTTTAACCTAAAAGTTGAATTAAATGTGTTAAAAGATTCTTAATATGTCGATTGTAGATAAAAGTATTTTAATAACTACTTGCAAATATATTTTATCTTGTAGAAGTGGCCGGCAAACTTTGGTATAGTTTAATTATTGTTCAATTTCTGTCCTAAATGGAATATGTCATTCAGATCATATCATATCCGTCACGTCAGTTGAAATTCTGAGTGTTGAATTTTTTTCTTCAGTCAAAATGGAAGTTCTATCAGTCTACCAAAGTTCAGAGTTTCATACATATTTCCTGCTGCACACTTCCTACATGTCAACCCCCGTTCGTAAATTCGAAATTCTAGGTTTGTATCTGCTAATATATTGTGCTGATGAAGAAGCAAGATGACATATTTTGCCAGAAAATTAGAAGTACAACGCATGGAACTACTAAATAGTATCTATCTAAATGCCTGCTTAGGATACTAGGTATACTTTATACTAAAATTTTCCTTTGTCTCCCTCTCGAAATTTGCTTTCTGACAAATCTAGATCTGTAAATCTGTACTTTCAAATGCAGATTTTCATATCAATTCTATTTTAACGTCGTTTTAGGAAAGTTACATTATTAAAAAATACTGATACTTACTCTCTCGAACGACATTGCGGCACTTTGCGCTCTTCATACACACATAGTTATATTGCATGCTGACTTTTCCATTCTAAAGTTCATATATAAGTTAAACTCTCTGCAATATAATAATCATAGTTTCTAGTATAATATATTACACAACAAACTGTCTTACTTTGAATTAATTACCTAAGAAGTCTTAGAGAAAAGTGTTTATAAATTCACGACAATGTTGCCTTAATCTACTTCCTTCCTCCTGAATTCATAAACAGGGCCGGTGCCAAAATTTTCTATGTAATGAAGAATAGTGAAAATTTGTAAGTATTGGAATAAATTTCTAAATTACATTTAAATACACAATTTGTCAGAATAAAATTTATATGACCACACATTAACATTTTATGGCATTAAATAGAAAGGGGGCTTTGTCTTCCAACTGAATTTTCATGTTCAGCTTGCACGGTGTTTTTAAAATTACATGTGTTCAATTGTGTATTCAATATTTTCTGGAAAATTGAGTTCTGTATAAATTTCCATAAATATTTTATTAATGCTGCTAGAAAATCAAATAGTTGATAGTAATTACATAAAATTATTAACACTATTGCAGATTAAAATAAAGCTCAAATTTGCACAAACAGTAAGTGATGGCTTTCGAAATTGTTAGCAGTTTTATTGCACAAAAATTAATATACAAATGGAATGTCCTGTTTTCATATTTCCGTTTTCAGCCTTCTTTAAGAGTCTCCTGCTGCGACAACATTCACATTAAGTCTGCCCAGATAAACTTTACCGATGTCCCCAATAAGGGCTATTAATTCGAAACCTCATTTCTTAGAAAGGGACCAAATAATTAAAAATTTTTGTTCATCGTACCTGAAAATAGCCGGGGATACCCGATATTTCCGTAATTTACAGAATCAATATAAGCTGCCAACCTCAATTCATATTAAAAGTTATATAGGTTATTTTACGCAAATAAATCAGCCTTACCTTATCTTAGATTATTTTTTATATTTATTTATAATTAAAATTACATGAAATTGTAAATTAACCTTTATTATTTCTCTTCGCTTTACTTCAGTTAACATAATGTAAACACTGTCAATCTAAGATCTAAGATTTCCCAATAAGATTTTTCAAACAGTATTTGTTTTAGACAAGTATTCGGAAATGTTAATATTTTGTTCAGTTCACTTGTCAATGTTTCTTTATTGTTTTAAGTACAAGGAGTCCCATCTAAGACGTCACTCACGATTTTCTTGGTAATTTTCCAGACAAATTCGTACTTCAAAAACTAATGTGATGTAGTTTTTTCCCGAGGAATCTGATGCCTCCAAGAGAGAAATAATTGAACATCAAACAAAAAAGTTGTGGCTGGAATACCGATTTTTTTCAGAAATCCAAATGGCGGATATTTACATTTTTTTATATGGGATTACTGAAACAAATTCCATACAATCAGTTTTTTATATCACTTCTAGTTGGCCGAAAATCAACTTTTCTTCCAAAAATTTTGAATCCCCCAACCATATTAGGGTTGCATTCAAGAGAACATTCAATTATCCATCAAAAATGTATAAAGCACTTTTGTGACATCTCAAACCATTTTGTTTTGCCCCTCATCAGAGTAACGTAGCGAAATATGAATGATTTTTGATTGAAGAAGATTACAGCAATACTAAAGGCAATTTTACGTGTACTTTTGCAATTATTGTCTTAGTTCAACATCCGCCACTACAATTTGGCCCTAATAATGTTATTATTTTTAAGGCTCCTTGAACACAGCTTATTGCGATATCACTTAAACTGCGTACTGTATTGCAGTTAGATATGAGGGTAAAGTTAAAGAGCTATTAATATTTCAAAAACGGTTAGAGCTATCACAAAAGTGGTTGAAGCATTTTTGATAGATAATTGAATATTCTGTTGAATGTAACATATATTGGGAGATTCAAAATTTTTGGAAGAAAAATTTGTTTCCGGCCAAATCGGAAGTGATATAAGGAATTTTTTCCAGTAATACCAGTAACAAAAAATATAAAAATCCCGCATTTTAATTTTTTTGAAAAAATCGGTTTTTCGGATATAACTTTATTGTTTAATGTTCAAGTGTTTCTTTTTTGGCGGCATCAGTTTCCTCGGAAAACAGTAGATCACATTAGTTTTTTTTAAATACGAATTTGTATTGAAAATTACCGAGCAAATCCTGAGTGACATCTTAGCTGAGACATCCTGTACTTTATTTTAATTAATATTTGTTTTAAGTATTTTAACTAAATTTCACTGTAATAGTGCTTATGTCTATCTATATGATCAAATTGGCTGAATACACTTTACTAAGAATTCATACCGAAAAATTGAATGTTATGGCGATTTTATTGCAAGATTAGATTCATGGTTTAGAACAGATTTTAGTTTATCATGCAATAAATTTCATGTAACAAAATAGGCATGTAACATAATAAAATATGCATCTGGATTTTTTTCTAGTTCACACAAAAATTAAGATATTTTTTGTGTTCATCTTTTTTTGTATTTGTTTAACCATGAAAAAAGTTAATTATGTTTTTCAAATGTAGTCTTGTTGCTTTTCTGACATCATAGTGGTTCCAAACAATTATTAGCCTTAGGTCGTTTTGTCTTGTGATTTGTATTCTACATTGATTTTTGTATTACCCAAGAACTTAAACAAAGTATCGAACGACATAATTAAACCTCTATTTGATGTGTCTAATTATCATAATGATGTTCCACAAGTACACAATGTCTTTAAAATAAATAATTCAATAAACTTGGTTGTAGATAATCTATATTATTTTTTAAATAATTAGAAACAACAAACAAATATGCTTTGAATGTGTGAAATACCTGAATTTGTGGTGGACCAATGACAAGTGGGAAATGTTCAGATTTAATTATGTTTATCTTATTGTAATTATAATATTTTCTTTCATTTTAAGCCATTGCTGATTGTTTTGAATGGAGGTGTCATTCCGTTGAACATAGGTACTCATTTCAAGTGAATGAAAAATTACATATTTAAGATATACCTAGGTAGTTTTATTTTTATATGTGGCTATATATCCTATGAACCGCCCTTTCTTATGTTTCTTATGATACGAAAAGTAAATATCTGATGTGGCCAACACATAAATTTCTTATACCATTATATATCATCCTGATCTAAAAAATCATTCTATTTAATTATTCATTTACTGCAATTAATGTTCAATAGCGTACCTTGATATGTTTCTTTAAAATTTTTAAATAATTAATTATCAGGGTCATTCGATACTGTCAAGAGATTGACATTTTTGTAACTAAATTAGACATTTCAAATGTCAAACTGTTAAATTTTTTCTAACCCCATTTTATGAGGACAATTGTGTAAAAAATTTCAGTTTACATCAGCTTTATTTGAGTACTCGAAATATATTTAATTGGCTTGATATAATAGACATGATTTACAGTCTTTCATCAAGAATATATTTTTTGTAAAGGCAAATACAAAAAAGGTTGAGTGCCGTGGACCTCCTTTCAGCTGGCCAATTTTGCTCAAAACCGAATTTATCATTGTCTTTGGCCTTTACACGTGTGTACCAAATTTGAAATCGTTATCTCAAAAAATGTGGCTGCTATCACGATACTACAGACATGCCGACAGATTTTTTTCCATAAAGTTATGTTTCTTCATTATAATTCATCGAGATTCGTCCAGAAATGCCATAAACATTTTTAATTCTTTTTCCTAAAATTGTGCATTTTTTCTTTTTTTCATTCATTATGTTTCTTCTAGTGGTACCACATTCACCAAAAATGTGTCACCTAAAATGTTGAAAATTTAACCCATAATGGGTCTCCCATGTATTTTTTGAGTTATTGCGGATACACACGTACACACGCATACACGCACCGACAGAAATCATTCGGAAAATAGTTAGAATGGATTCGGGAGGGTTGAAAACGTATATCTATAATCAAAATCTGGAGGTCAAAAAAATCACGATTACTATATATTAGGTATAAGAATATTTGATATTGAATTGAATATCGAATTTAATGGATATTTATACAGTTCTGGTAGATATATAGGTACATATTTTTTTATTATTTGTAATGAATGACAATAAAATAGTAAAATTTATTTCATTTGAAAATTTATTTTAATTATTAGACTTTTCTAATTGTAGTATATAGAGCTCCTAATTGAAATTTAAACGAATATTAAAATATCTGACATTTTATTAGCTTTGTATTTATGCATTTATAGAAAAAAAAATTATTGGGTATTACATAATGATATAACATGACAAGAATAATAAATACCTATAGTTCTTATATTTTATGCTGTCATTCTTATCTGAATGCGCTAGTATAAGAGTTTCAGGTAGTTAGTGAATCAATCACAACATTTCCAATACATTTTATCGTAAAAATTATTAAAACAACTACTTAATCTGAGGAGTTCCGGAACATTTAAAGATGATATATATCGCACTAGGGGTTTTCGTTTTTGTATTGCAACTGGAGGGAATGATTCACTCCTTAAGTGTAATTTTTTTCTTTTTGGTGAATCAATATTTTTTTAATATCAATATTTTTTTTGCTTCTAATACTGTTATTTAATTCAATGAAATTTTTGCTTCTAGGTTAAATATTTGTTTCAATAGTTTTTACGATACAATATATTGCAAGTGTTGTGTTTGATTCGCTATCTACCTAAAACTTTTATATTAGCACATTTAGATAAGAATGACAGTATAAAATATGAAAAACTACAGTCCTGGAGTGGTTTGGAACCTCTGATGTGAAGATAACACTGACGTAGTTTTACACGAAACACTAAAGCAACATATATTGCTCAAACTTGAGTTTTAATCATCTCTTAATAGTACTAACTTGGTTGGCGAAATGCGCGACGAGTGCATTATATGGTGTTTTGGTGTTTCGTGGATAACTACGTTAGTGGTAAAAAACTATTGATATTTATTATTCTCATGGTAGATTTGAAATAATGTTGATGTAATATCCAATAATTGTTTGATTATTTCTATAAAACGAATGATCTTGTGAAAAACTGCATTTTTTATATTTTGTCAAAGATGTCTGATTATCTCCCAGAAACTTTTTTTAGTTTAAACTTGTTAACAACGCAGTTCTTTTGGCAAACATAGCATTTCAAACATAACGGTACTATAGTGCAAGTTTATTTGCTACGTCTTACAATTCATGCAACATTTATAAATATGAAAATTCTCTACTTCTGCTACAGGACAATTTTTCATTTTAACGCAGCTGGTAATGATGCAATGACAGCGGTGGAACTCGTAAGATTCCTTTACCAAGGGCGTGTCTTTGGGATAGCTTGAATTACATTTTAAAGAAATTCTGATACGACAATTACGTTTCGACCAAATTACAAAATTTTTGAATCCGTCGATAAATGTTGAACAAAAAAAGCTTATTGATAAATCTTAACTTGGTATATATTTTTTTCAAAATGCTTGAAACTGTTCTTTATTCAATACATTTAGTGGAATGTTGCAGATACAAGATATCAAATATAAAGTCACATAGAAAATCGTTTTCTCTTATTTCGTATTTCACAAATCCCCAAAGGAAAAAATCCATTAGAGTTCAGGTCGGGTAATCTAGGCGGCCATGCAGTGGTATCTAACATAATTTAATAAAATAATAAATTAGATGTAACTTAGCAGCTTATTAAAATATCAGACCTCCTCTTCCTATCCACCTTTCAGGAAACTGGTTACTAATGGCCTGACGAACATTTATACTAAATTGTGGTGGTGCATCATCAAGTTGTAACCACATATTATTTGTAATATAATTAGGAATATGCTCGATCATTTGTGGAAACGTATTTTGCATAAAATCCAAGAACTGCTCCATTCACATTTTCCTCAAAAAAGTGAGGACCAATAACATAATCATGTACAATTCCTCCCCAAACAGTTAAACTCCAATTGTGCTGGTAATGATTTGTCTGTACAACATGCATTTTGGCTCTGTGCCATAATAATGGAAATTGTGCCTATTCACAAATCCATTGCGTAGAATCGTTGAATCATCCGTGAACAACACAAATTTGAAAAATTCTTCATTTTCTCCAATTTGGTTTTGAGCCGACTGGCAAATATTTAATCTACAATTTAAATCCATATCCAAAAGCTCTTGATTCAGCTGTACTCTGTAGGGGTGAAACTTTTTTTACAAAGGCATAGGGAAACACTGGATTTACTGACCTCTAAATCCCTACTCCCGAACACTTGCCGTAGGATTTTAAATTACAGCTAAAGTTATAACTAGCTCATTTTCTTCACTTAATACATTTCGTCGTCTCGCCTTCTTTTCATATGTAACACTTCCAGTACGGTAAAACCGTTGTTTTCAAATTTTCTAGAGACCTCACATCAGGACATCTTCTATCGGGATATTTTTGACGATGCACTCTTGATGCCAATAAACAATTTCCATAACATTCACCAATAACATACATCATGGATATCAAATCTTGTTGACAATAATTATAATTCATATTATTTTTCTTAAAAATAATCTAATTCAACTTCATCATGATAATCTTAAACATCTGACAGAAATTTCAAAAGTGAAAAACAACGAAAAACAAAAGACCAAAGCCATACTAGATTTTAATGCTAAAAATAAAGAGCACCTTAATTTACACTGTTCAAAATTAAACGGTGTTCACATTTACCATTAAAAATATTGTAAAAAGTGGTGTGAAAATTTACACATTTTGGTGTAAAATCAAACACCATCAAATATTGTAAAAAGTACAATCATTTATTGATAAATCTTACCATTTTTTGGATTAGAAATTATCTTAAATACTACATTTTCGTATATTATACACCATGCTTAGTGTGATTTTACGTTTGTGCGATTGCGTCAAATATCTGACGCATGGTAATCAGTAATTAACAGTTGATGATCATACAATACACAAAACCGTGTCTTGACTTATTGTTAGTACATTTGGTAGATATTTTATATATTATTTTCAGTGGCGATTTATGTGCTGTGAGCTGTAGAACACAAAGAAAAACAGAAAAATGAGAATAGCGATTGGATTATTAAAATCTATTACGGGAAACGAATGACTTAAATATACCTAGTTATATCATTATATAGCTTTTTAGTGCAAAAGACAATATACTCCATATAGTGTATAGTGTACAATTAATTGAGTTATCTGAAATTGGCATTTACATTTAATAAAATACATGACATTTTCAAATTTTTGTAGCTTATTTAAAATGAATGTGTTTTCTATCCCTTAAGAATATCACCTTTTAGAAAATTTGTATTTTCAAATTCAACAATTATAAGGTGTATAAATTAATCAAAAAATAAAGTATAATTTTACAATTCATAGGTGTAAACATTTTACACATAAATAATGGTAAAATTTTACACTGTACCTTTGGTGTCTAGTATACACCTAATTGGTGTGTCCCAATATGTACCCCGTGTGGTGTCAATTTGGTGTGAAATTTTACACCGTATTTTCAACTGTGTACGCAAAAAAATTATTTTGAAATAATCATATCTCAAAAATTGTTTGAAATAAAAATAAAGTATATGATATTAAAATGTGGGGTATGCGTTATTCATCCATGTAAAAAAATTATAGCATTCCATATCGGGCTTCTATAAATTATTAATAAAGAAATCGAGGAGAATGATAACTAAATATCAAGAATGTAAACAAATATTTTGGACTCCCGGTATGATAATAATTTATTTCAAAAATGTTTTCAGTAAATATATCATACAAATACATCAAATAACGTCTTACATTTTTAGAAAAAACAATTAATAAATCGCGGAGATATGGCAGTCAAAAAAAATGTTTTTAAATTACCAAAAGAGAACAGGAAAAAATCATAACTTGGCAACGCTGCATCCGATTGGCAAAATATTTTAGGGTGTAATACAGGATCCTTGGAGGCTTAATTGGCGCCAAAAAATATGTTCTATTTAAAAAATTATTCTTTCTTATGTAACTCATTTTGTGACACCTTGTATAATTGAAAATAATTTTACGTTGTTCTAAAGATGAAACATTATAAGTTTTGTTAAGAAAGTTTTTTTATAAAGTTTTTGCACAATCTTCCGAGGGAACACTAACTGGACACCCTGTATATGTATAAAAGTCGCCAAAATTCCGCGTGATTTAATTCGAATATAGTGGTAAACCCCACAGCCATGTCACTGTGCTTTTCACATCAAAGGTTCCAACCCACTTGAGAAAAATATTAATATGAAGAAATGAATAAATTCTAATTTTTTTTTCACCTAGAAAGTTTTATAAACCTTTAGCAATATATTTACTCAAGTTTCATGTAATGTTACATTATAGATGCATGTAATATCGGGCTTCTATAAATTATTAATAACTTCAACAGTGAATGCATCGGCTAGTCAGATAATCTCATTAAAATATACCTTGAAGCATATTTCTATAGATCCATGAATATTCTAAATTCAGATATGATAGTCACAGATGTCAATTGAAGCGTGTGTTTAGTAATTCAGCACAATGCAGGTCATGCATACACAATACTCATACATCTAATTTTGGTACTGAACTGGTATTCCAATAGTAAACAAGCCAATTTAATTGAATCGGTTCGCGAGGCCCGTATAAATTATAGAGGGATGCAGTGGGGCTTCTAATTACAGAACAAACTTTTAAACTGTCTTTGAGATTTATAAAGAATCTAGTGCAAGAATATATTCGACATGCTTAGAAATAAATTAAAGTTTTAAATTAAGAAATTCCTTAAATTGACGACCATTTCTGTACAATAGCTTCATTACATTCACAATTATTCATCCACATGAACAAGAGAAATAAATAATAAATTAATAAAATGATGATTTACGTAGGATTTTAAGATTAACTGGACAAACTTAAAATCTGAATTCAGTACCTCAAAATAATAAAAAAGTTTCCCATGGAGGTACGTCCGAAAACGCTTCATTAAAGAGTTACGCCCCTCCAAAGATGGAGGCTAAAATTAGGTTTTTTCTCAAATTTAGGAATGGATGAAAAACGAACTTTGGTAGAGATTTTCTACTAATAGGAATGGCTCTAAAGTGAATTTTTTCAATCATCTCTTATCGGTAAAATTGGTAAATTCAGCAACCCCCATTTTTTTCTTTATTCTAACTTTTTAATGAACCCGAATTTTTTCACATAAAAATGCGCCTTGAAAACCTTGAATTATTAGAAACTTTTTTGTCTCCTTTATTTTTTTCATAAAATAGACAGTTTTTGAATAAAAAATTAAATATCTCGATTCACATGATTATTTGGGAAATTGTATTATTATAAAATGGAAAATGCATAGTAGGCTGCTGTCAAATAATCTTTATACGTTCTGGGCGTAATTTTGTTTAGCCTACTAGATAATTTCTGTTTTATTAAATAATGCAATTTCCCAAATAACCATGTGGGTCGAGAATATTTTATATTTTTAATCAAAAAACTGTCAGTTCTATGAAAAGGCGAAAAGAGACAAAAAAATTATAAGTGAATCAAACTCTTCAATGCACATTTTTATATGATAAAACTCGTGTCCGTTAATAAGTAAGAGGTATAACTAATGCATGGTTGTCTAATCGATTGCAACAAGTTAACAACAGTGTTTAGGAATTGTCAGTACTGAGTTCCTCAAGGATCTATCATAGAGCCAACTCTATTTATAATCTTTATTAATGACTTTTTTAGTTATTAAGATCATCCAATGCTGATGACACCAATGTTCTCATTCGTTGTAACTCTATTATTGAGGTTGAAGATTGTGTCGTTTTAATTTAAAAGAGAATAAATCTATGGACTACTAAAAATATATGAAGTATAAATTCCGAAAAAAATCACTGCAATTGTTTTTTAGAACACCACAATCTAGACTTAAAATGAGCGATACAATCAATTTGGATAATAATAGTTGTGTTAGTTATGTCGATGATACAAAAATATTAGGGTTAGTGATTAATTGTAATTTGAAATGGACAACCTATTTACACTGTTTGTTTCCATTTAGCAAACGCTTGCTATCCTTTATCAGTAACATCTAAGCACTGTAGTTCCTCAATTTTAAAACAGTTGTATTATGCTGTATCCATTCACATCTCACATACGCTATAACTCATTGGGGTCTATCTCCTGATGCACAAGGTATATTTGTATTACAGAAATGTGCTGTACGTATTGTGGCTAATTTAGGTTTTAATGAGTCATGTAGGAATGCTTAAAAAATTTAGATATATTGACGATGATCTCAGTATACATTTATGAAATAGCTTGTTTGATAAACGTAAAAACACACTTTCCAAAAATAAAATAAATCACCAATATAGCACGAGAAAAAAGAATGACCTAATATCTATTAGACATGAAACTACTTGGTATCAAAAGAGTCTCTATTACAGAGGTTGTAAGTATTTTAATGCTCTATCTGAGTATATGAAATTTTGTTAATATTTTTTGTCGGAACTAAATTGGACAAAAAATGTAAGAAAACCTCAGTTTCTCATTAAGTCGACGTTTCGACAACATTGATGGTCTTCTTCAAGACTAATGAGGTATTTGGTTTTTTGTCAACACAATCGTCGTCGTCAATTATTGTAAAAAAAAATAGTTTAACATAATCCATAGCAAATATTTCAATGTAGTCAGAAACAATTTTTTATATGTATACATATAGCAAATTTTTTTTGTACTGCTACACTAAAATATTTTGATGATATGATCGACACATGTTTACTTAAAAAAAACAAAGAATTCCTAAATTACTTATTTGTAGTATGTCTAATGGAAATAAGAGAAACTCACGTACTTAGCAGTTTATTAAACGTTTAAAATCTATTCTTGCTTTATGACATTTATTGGAATTCTTTCTTTTTCGAACACGGCGCAAACATCACCCCTTTAACTCTAGAAAACCAATTTAAGGTCTTTTAAAGTTAAAGCATAAGATGCATACATAAACTTTTGAACTGAAATTCGTTTCATCGCACTCTTAATATTACTAACTATTCAACATAGTGATTTCTAATTTAAATATTACTTTGGTTACGGAAAGGATTACAGAATTTCTTTCCCAAAATAATTTGTATAATACTTGTATTTTTTCCAGGCAATGGCAGAAAGTTGTGTATATTGTATACAGAATTGTTTTTGGAGTTGAGCTGACTCCATTTTTGTAATTACTCACATTTATTCTATATCCCTTGTTAAACTCAAGAGTAGTATTTCACCTAACAACAGTCAGATCAAATTTATTTTAATTTGTCAAACCACCAAAGCAGACAAGCGAATAAAAATAAGATCAATTACACTGACCTACGGCCAAAATGCATCCGAAGTGAAAATAGCTAAATCGTAGTAATTTTGTCATGCTAAATAATAACAACATAATAAGCAAAAGGTCAAGTTTGTTCTGGTTTTCTTAATACAGGTACTAAACTATAACGCGGTCCTATCATAAACACAGGTATGTTTACTATTCTAGGAATACTTGGTGTGTTAATACCTCTGTTTGTTAGTATCTAAAAATGTGGCTAGTTCCAGTAGTTTTTGGTTAGTCGTGTTTGTATCTTTGTGTGATTCAGAAGTGTTAATTTTTGAGACCAAATAGTGCTATTAGACAATATGCCACGAGATTGTACAAATACATCAACTTGGTACTTTGATATGCAGCAAATGTGCGAACAATCCTTGTATTTGACTAACTGGAAGAGGGAGTTAATTGGTTTTTGCTCAGCTTATGATCTGGCCGAAAATCTAAGATCATATTAAAGATTTCTATTTTTATCTAATACTTTCTATTAAGCAGGGTATTACCAAGAAGAAAAGGATAATGTAATATCCTAATTTACTATCTGCCATTTGCCCATAGTGATGAACTGTCTAAATAATACATTACAAAAATACATTCTTAATTCTGAGGAAGAGTCGGATAATAACGTTGAGGGAGATTCAACCCAGCTATCAACCTCACAGATCCCTATTTCTTCCCGAAATGACCGGTTGAAAACCAACCAATATTAATCAACTAACTGATCTTATGATCTGGATTTGTTCAAGCTTTCAGTTTCCATATATCGAAATCGTATGACATCTTTCTCTAAAATAGAAAGTAACTTGATAATCTGCATAGACATCGATGGTTTATTGAGTGTGTTAAACATTCTTCATAATCCTAGTGACTGGAGACTTTTCATAGATTTCTCGAAACTCAGTCTAAAAGCTATGTTACTCCATAATGGAAAGAAATTGCCATCAATTCCAACCGGTCAAGATCTCCACATGAAAGAAACCTACAGTAACATGAACTTATTGCTTGAAACTATACAATAAAAAAAATGTAAGTAGAAGACATGCGGAGATTTAAAAGTTGTTACTATCCTGCTTGGTATGCAGCAAGGATATACAAAATACTGCTGTTTTCTTTGTGACTGGAATAGTCGAGCAGATTTTAGCTGAGACGGTCCTTAGAAGGAAGAGCAAAAAAATTTACAAACACTCCATTAGCACTCTATTGCTGCCACTCTATATAAAACTGGGGCTTATGAAAACCTTTGTAAACGTTATGAACAAAGAAGGACGTGGTTTCAGTTATTTAAAACAAAAAATTTCCGAGAATCAGTAATGCGAAAATTAAGGAAGGAATTTTTGTTGCTCT
The DNA here is from genome assembly GCA_029963845.1 of Rhamnusium bicolor. Classification (NCBI taxonomy): domain Eukaryota; kingdom Metazoa; phylum Arthropoda; class Insecta; order Coleoptera; family Cerambycidae; genus Rhamnusium; species Rhamnusium bicolor. The sequence goes on along the minus strand of JANEYF010001481.1, from coordinate 87,537 downwards.
TCAAATCACGAACCTTTTGCTGAATTTGAAGGTAATAAAAGAGCTGATTGGGATTCCTTTAAAATGGTAGCGGCACTTTTTTTTGGTCAACGAAAGAGCGGAAAACTATGAACACCTCGTTATGAACCTTCTTTCTTGCTAAGTTAGAATGCAATATGTCATTAAAAGTGCATTTTCTAAACTCACGTCTAGATTACCTTCCAGAAAACTGTTGTACAGTAAGTGAAGAGCATGTAGAGAAATTTCACCAAGATATTTTAAATATGGAATAAAAAGATATCAGGGCAAATGGTGTTCTGAGATGTTGACAGACAACTATTGAATCATTAAAGAGATGCTCCAGAAGTACCGTATAAAAAGTGTAAGAAGAGTGATTCATTTACTGATTAGAATATATATTTAATCAGGAAATTTGTTTTCTTTTATCAGGGTGACAAATATATTTTCTAGAGTTAACACGTAAATGGGTATTTTAGAGTCCAAAACAATACAAAATCAGCTCAGCCACTCAGTCCTTATACGTTAGGCTTGAGATCAAGGGGTACCTGATTTGAATCCTGCCAAGGGCATGGATATAAAGTGCGTTTTTTAAATATTGAGACAGTAGTACAGTTGGTTAGAGTGCTGTTGTGTAGCAGAACACGACTAATCACTGTCTGTCTCTCCTAAGTTCGAGTCTCAGTTGCGACATCTGGCAAATGTCGGAGGGAATGGTTCTTTTGTGCGTCTGTCAGTGGCGGTACGTGGGTCAAGAGATAGGGAGGTTAATTAGAAAAGTTTACTGTATTACCTACCTTTCAAAGTGATTTAAATTCCAAGTCGATCCTCCGGTCTTTTTGAGATGCAAAGTGGTCAATTACTTTTTCATTAAAGTCTTTTATCTTCTTTATTAATGCTGTTTCTATGGTAAGCATAGCTAAAGAATATAACCTTTCATGACGCATAGTATTTTTTTAAAAATGTCTTTATTCTTTTTAAGGTGGAAAAACAACGTTCACTTTCGACGGTAGTCATAGGGAGAGTACACAAGATTTTTAACAGTTTGACACTTTCAGAAAAGTATTGCACAAATTATTGTTAATAAAAAGCTGTAACAAAGCAACTGCACCTTCACTATTGGAAAAATCTTCTCGGTTATATAATACTTCTAATTCAGTTTTAAGTTTCAAATGATTTATGACTGGATACTCCGTTTTAACTAATTTAAACATATCTTGAGGAAAGCTTTTTTTTATAATCTTTAAATCGATCTGCGTGAAATAACTGAGACACTGCTAAATGATTCCTGAAGCCAAACCTGTTTTTGATCTCAGAAGTAATTATATCACAAACTTCTAATGAAATTCTCCTTTTTGATTCTTCCATTTTACATCTTTGGACAGACTGCATGGATGTCTCCTCCAAATAGTTATTCAAAATTTTATTTCTGATGTCTTCAATTTTACTATTAAAAACGCCAATACACTTATTTACTGTTATGACATCGATATTACATTTTTGTAATTGATTGAACAATATATCACAATGAGGCATAACTAAATGAAAAAAATTTAACCAGTAAAGAAAATGTTCATTTTTTAAGTAGTTTTTTAAACCAATAGCTTGGTTTAGAGTGTTGTTTTCTGATTCATTATCAATGATTTTTTCTAAACAATCTAATAATTCTGTTCGATAGGTATAAACAGTCTATGCACTTTTTATTAAAATTCCATCGTGTTGGAGCCGCTTTAGGTAATCTCACCTTAACAACATTATCTAACACGGCTGTTCTTTTTGGCGATTTTCCAAAGAATGAAGAAAAGCTATGTAAATTAGCAAAAAAAATTGTTATGCTTTTATCCTGACTTGATGCTTTTTGTAAAATTAAATTTAGTTGATGAGCGTAACAGTGAATAAAATTTGCTAAAGGATAACTTTTTTTAATTAAAAATACCTATTAACTTCTTTCTTCTTATCAAGAGATGTTTGCTTTATCGTCATATTAGGTTTTGGACGGCCACCACCTTTGAATTTCACTCTACATAACCCAACTTATGTCCATCTTTCAGTTTTAATATATTTTGTACAACACTCATATTTAATAGTAAACACCAAAAATACTGTTTTACTTAATTTTACGACAAGTGGAGATTTACTAATAAAATGTTCACAAATAAAAACATTAAAAACAACGCGACAGAATTTACCGACCAACGCGTACCTAGTCAGCATTAAGACTGGTCTAGTGAACTTCGTGCGTTACTGTTTCCGTAAAATGTGTCAAGGACATTGTCCCGCCAGTTTTTTCTGTCTCTTTTGCTTTCTGACGATTCGCGCATAAGTCTATTTCACTTTAATTCGTTGTAAATTCGGTCCGTAACTAGCTTTGAGGACAAGTTTGTGGATTGACCCAAGATTTTAAATTCTATAAATGAATAATGGAATGAATATGAATGTAGAGGCTCGGTGCTCGGTGGGGATACGAAATCCTGCGATCTAGATATTTGAATAGTATTGTGCATAGAATGAACTAGAAACTTAATATATTTTTTAAGAATATTAAAAATATATATATTATATATTTTTAAACTTCAGAAAATGAATAGTTCTATTTTTTTATTTGTATGTGGGAGGTCATTGACCAAATAACCCTATAGAAGAACTGCCAGTGGTGTCTGTCGTGGTTGAGTTGTGGAATAGTAATATGCTAAACTCCGTCTGGACGTTAATATAAATAAGACATTTAAAAAAACATTTTGGTTAAGGATACAGAATAAAAGTTAAAATTTGTAGGTCAGTGTAAATATTTAATAACTATAAAATAAAATTATATGTGTGTGTTACGTAATTTGATCAAAGGATGAAAGACAGAAAGACGTCTTGCACATTCTCAATTACATTTTTTTTTATTATCGTTAGATTGATTTTTTCAGTCTGGTTTATATCCGTATATAATAATGAATTTGTTCTTAGTCCATCCGTTGAAATCTAATCAAAGCGTGAATTGAAAATTAAAATAAAAGGATATCGTTTGCGTTTATTTGTTTTGAGTCTCAGCAATCCTGATTTCAATTGCTGAATATACAGTTTTGATTGCGGCGATAAACATCAATACGAATTGCCGACATATTATCAATAAACCCCATGTATTCATTTCATGCTACTGTTAACACTTCGCCGCCTGTATTTATGCAATGTAATTAATGTACACTTGATTCAGGAATTATGCAAAAAATTTCCTGTTTTTAGTTTCGAAATTCATTTGGATTATGTTTGGTTTATTATCGGTTTTATTATTATGGGTCTATTAAAATTTATGTGCATTGCTAATTTATTGACCCTTTTATTCTGCTACATCCATTGCACATCCATTGCGGGATAATAATTGGTTTTGTCTCGGGTACCGGTTTAACTGACAACTGACTTCGTATACGATAAGTCGATATTGATATGTTTATTCATATAATAATTATCACATACGTTATTAATAATATTATTATACCCGATGAAGTCAAATCAAATTTTTTTGTAACCGGACAAAAAATTTATTAAGCGCAAGGAAAAATAAATAAATTTAAGTAAGTAGCGTCGTGTCAATCATTTGTCAAATGAATATATAAAAAATTCTTTATGTAGCACAGACGGGTTAATACAATGGAAACAAATAAATATTGTGGGTACAAGTTTACTACCTACTAAATCCTAAGCAATGTTTTATGGACTACCGACTACATTTTTTACTAATTCCAACGTCAGAATTATTAGTAATCGAGTATAAACTTTTTAAACTTTTTTGATAATGTTACGACATACTATATACTAGCGTAACCATATAGTCAAGTATTTTATTACTTCTTTGGTAGGTCAGATGCATTTCAGTTTTAGTAATTTGAATTATCCCTTCCGTGAATTTCCGTAATAAATAATCAACTTCTACTACGGATTATTGACCATTGTTTTTTTTATAACGGTGAGTTCGTAACGTCCTAACATGATTTTTTGTACATTAAATGTTATAGGTATATCACTGGATAGCACTTTATTTTTTCTACAAGATTGTTTTTAATGCTTTCCATTTTGAGATAAAACAAGTAATTTTCAGTTTAAAAACTATGGAAAAATGAACATTTGCTTGCCATTTATGGTCAGTTAAGATTGTAACGCTGACAATAACATCTGGCGCGTCTACGGAGAAGACTCTATTAGCAAATCAATAGGTTAGAAATGGTTTTCGTGGCTGAGTCCAGACAAACCGGCAGCACCCCAAGCAAAGCCAGATTTGCTTTAAATCTGGTGCGATTGTGAAGGTGTCATCCACTTCGAACTGTTCCTATGGAACTAGACCGTCACAGCCTACCTTTATTCTCAGCAACTGAGGCGTCTGGCTGATACAATTCAGCTAAAAATACCAGATGAACGGTATGATGTTCTGTAGCATGACAAGACCCAAAGTCACGCAGCACATCTCACAAAGCAGCCATTGAGGAGTTTGGTTAGGAAATTCTGCCTCACCACGAGTCCTCGCCTCATCGGATTACTAACTCGTCCGATCCCTATTCAGTCCATGTGGGAAATTCCTTTAACAACGACGACGAAGTACAAAATTTACTCGCCGACCTCTTTGCCTCCAAATCAGCTCAGTTTTTATCGCAGTGGGAACCAAAAATTGGCAGAACGTTGGAAAGATGGCACTTCGTCTAAAATTTTTTGATTTGAATTCAAATCACTTGGATACTGATAGTTGAGTCTTTTGTCACGCTTTATATGTATGTCAGCCAGGACGTTTAATTACCATTCACAGTGTGGGTACGGACATCTTTGTACTTGATGCATACAACTGGGGTAATTAGAGCAAATTAGAGCAGGAGGCATTTGCATAAAGAATTGCACCTATTTCCTTTCAAAACTTGAAAAAATTCAAGGAATTTATTCTAAGAATCCCAATTTTATATCTGTTTCTATTCTTTTAGATTAATACAATCATTAAGTAGAGAATGCTAGGATGCCATTTGGCAGCAGATTCTTTTTCACACATTTTATTTGGATTTGGTTGCATTTGCTGACAATGTCACTACTAGCCAAATCGGTTCTAAAAAGAGAGCTTCAGAAGTAGCTGTTCTACTCTCTATTATACAAACCCTTCAACTTTTTTGAAACGACAATACTCTACCAGACTTATGAGGTAAAACAACTAGAAAATTTTTATCTGATACTCTTCAAGAAGGAACGAGAGAATGCGAATGTTGCTCCTTTCGAATTTTATCTCATAAACTTGTCACCACGGTTTCAAGTTTTCAAAATATTTTCTGCACATCTGATTCAGTAACTCTTCATTTAGAATGGGTCGCGCAGACACATATTTGGTTTAACTCCATAACTCTATTCTTTGAATACCTCTAGTTTATGCAATTCGGTTTCATCAAAGGAGATGACAAAGAACTTAGACTGCTTCTTGTGCGTACGAAACATGTTCTTGATGACTTGCTTCGACCATGCACGTGTAAAAAGAAATGGTCACTGGAAAATTGATACTGCAAAGAAAATTGTGACTGCTAAATTGCAGAATATGGTAATGCATTTATGTAACTAGTGATGGAAAATTGTCAAAAGAATATTCTCGAGAATATTTTCGATATTATTCTTATATTTCTAATTTATTTTATAACGGGTTTCTAATGCACATACAACTCTAAATGCAATTTTTTGATGGCAAATTAAAAACATTCTGGTTATATAAGTACCTTATACATAGCATAAGCCTAATAAACTAAAAAATATATATTATTATATAATATAATATATCCATAAATTTCTTTAAAAACGATTCAAAATCACTCCTGATTAGACGAACTTGATGAATATTTTCTGAAGATGTATCTGTTGTGTATGTTTCTGTTTTCTCATCATATCTCACTTCCATAAGCAATGAAGGACCTTGGAAAGTTGTGGGCTCTTGCACTTGATGTATTATTATTGTCGCTGAAATGTTTTGTTCTTGGTGCTCAGAGACCTTTCTTGTTCCAGTAATTTTAAATTATGTGCTATGAATGTGACTTTTCCTGCCCGTTAGCCTATTTTTTTTACTGTATGCATGTTACCATATGTACTGAAACTCCTTTCAGCGCTTGAAGCTGGCATGTTTAAAATGTCTATTGCAATTTTCCCTAAATTTGATCCAAAAGACGTACCTTTCCACAGGGTCTAGTTGTTGAATTGATTTTGACACATATGGCTTTGCATTAAACCCTTCTGTACAACCATACTGGGACAATTCTGCGAACACGTCAGGAGAGTCATTGTGATATTTTGAAGTAACTAGATTATGTATGATTTCAGTTCCTTGAATTTGTTCTTCTCTAATAAGATGAACACCGTCAAATCTAGGATCCAATGTATTTGCGGCCAAGTGTATTGCCATTTACTTTCTTTAATAAAGAATTCTTGAAATTAAAATTCTTGTTTTGAAAGAGGACTCGTTGATAAAGCCGAATCAAAATGGTTTTGTAAGGTGTTAAAACATACGGGAATATGACTTAATGTTGGCTTATTTGATTCGAAATACACCACTATATAAACGAGTATTTCCGTGCGCGCGCCAAGCCCGCCGAGACGACGTAAATTGGCCTCAAAACTGCGAGAGAATATTATCAGGACTATTTTTAATGCACTTAATATATTACTACAGAGAATTTTTCTCGCGGAGAATATTCTTGAGAATATTCTCGTTTTCGGGAATATTCTTTTGAAAATATTCCCCTCTTCCATAACTATACGTAACAACATACAAGATGTATGATATTATGTATAATTTTTAAAAAAACATTCCACACCCCTCAAAGTGAGGAAGTTATGTATTCGTGAAAAAAATTTTGAAAATTTTTATTGCATTTCTGGACGAATTTCGATGAATTATGATGATACACAAAATTTCAGACAAACAAATTTTTCGGTCTGTGTGTCTGTCTGGTTCAGATACCAGCTACAGTTTTTGAGATAAAGCTTTTTAAATTTGGTACACACATTCTAGAGGTCAAGGAAGATATTGAGTTCGGTGATGAGCAAAATCGGTTGTTAAAATTTGAAATGTCAAAAAAAATATTAGTGACATTTTTGAAACGTCAATTTGAAATGTCAAAAACACTTTAAATTTTAAAATATTAGTGACATTCCACCAATGTGACTTTTTTTGAAACGTCAATTTGATGTGTCAAAAAAATATATTAGTGACATTCCACCAATGCGACTTTTTTGAAACGTCAAAAATTACTTTATTACAAACTCCACTACACATCGAGTTATTTTGAAACGTCAAAGAATGACTTTTTTGAAATGTCAAAGAATGTGACTTTTTTGAAACGTCAAAAAATTATTTTTATTATAAACTCCACCACGTCGAGTTTTACTACGGTGAGGAAGTTTTGATCTCCAAGTAATTGGCAGCGGTTTTCTTTTTTATCGTGCTTTGTTTTCAAGATGTTTACATGTATCTTTACACTTGCCGCACTAGTAATATTAGTTTTTGGAGGTGAGTTGAAGATACCGCCGGATACATTTACCTCCCATCCTCACACTAGAGGTTATCGTGCAATTTCCGCGGCTGGCACACTATATTTTCTTATTGTTTAGGACCCCTGAACACGAGTCTGAAAAAAAACTGCGTCACTCAATATTTGCAAAAAGTTTTTTTATTCTAATTTTTTCCATTTCTACGTTTTAAATCGATTTCTCTTCCTGGGAGGCTGGTGCACCGGTGCCTTAGACTACAGTCCGTATAAACCACAGTTAATGGATCTATGTAGAATAATAGATATTTCTTAAAAGTGCAGATTAATTTGGCATATACACCACTGAAAACAAATAAACAGTAGATATCACGGTGGGTAATTAACGAATCGGATTGCGTTTTAGATAAATATTAAATGCTTCTGCGGATGGATAGAAACGGGCTGCAATAAATTCGAAGGTAAGCAAAGCTATAAGAATTAATCAAACCGGAGTGCTAATTACTGCGAATTATTCATGAATCCTCTGCTAATAATGGTAGTGGATTTGAACAATAATTAGTCCGAAAACAGGGAGCGATTAAGAATGGCGGTTGGAACAGGGTAAAACCCGTAGGGACTGATAATTGCAAAACAGCTACAGTCACATGTGAGCAAAACGGTGTCATTTATTCTTACTATCTTAGGTCGGTTGGACTTTTTATAATGCATATATTTAGACGTACTATCAAGGTATTACATAAATGCAAATCGCATGTAAACGTAATGTTTGGTACAGATGAAAATTATAATAATTTTTGCAACAAGATATAATATATTTGCTTATTTACCTCTATAATGGATCTAGGAAGTTATATACAATTTTTATTTCAGGGAGTTCACAATAGATAGTCGGTAAACAAAAACTAAATGTCTTTTTGGGCTCTAGCACTGTAAAGCATTGCAAAAAGTAAAAAGGAGGTTTTATATGATTTTTCACACAGATTTCGGACATTTCTGTAGGAAAAAAAATTCATAATATAAAGATGCCAAAGAATTATAAATGTTTTTTAAATAGAACACCCTACATATTTTTCCATGTATTGAATGAACTCCTCGGGGAATATACAACTGTATAACATATACTATACTTTTAACTACTTGCGAGTAGCAAATGTTTTAAATAATAAATTTACAATGTGGATAGATAGAAACGACACTATTATTTGGCCTCCATATAGTACAGATATTACGCCGATGGATTCTTATTTGTGGGTATACTGAAAAAAATATAGTATAAAAGACATAATTTAATACTTATCCTGTAATTGGGCTCTTACCCGTTGGATATTTCATTGTAATAAATAAATACTTAAATAAATAAATTATAGAAAAAAATTAAATGAAGTTGCAAGGGACTGATTATGTATATAAATAGTAAAGTAATAATATTTACATAAGTAAGGAAGTAAAAGACTTAATATATGTATGTATTAAAATTAAGCAATTTTTATTAAAAAAAACATTAGAATTTGTTTGATTTGGTCGAATGGAATAGATTTAATTATTTATTATCTGTTATCTAGTATTTGTTATCTTCTATCCGTTATTTCTTACCTGTTAATGTTTTCTCTAGTGCCTGTTGAGTGATCTGGTATATATTATTAATAGAATATGATAAAAACTATGATAAAATAAAATTCTCTTTGTCATGTGTTTTCAGATAAAACTAGTTTTACGTATTAATATTTTAAAATAAAATAAAATTCTCTTTATTTTAAAATATTAATACGTAAACCAGTTTTATCTGAAAATACTGACAAAAAACAAAATAAAATAGTAAGAGTATATTACTAATATTTGTTATAAATATCCAATAATTAATCTCCGGTACCTCTCATTAAGGAACCATTTGTATTGTGAGAAGGACCGTTTAATCTCGACAGATGTAATGGGCATTTACTTAAAATATGTGAACTTTTTCAGAGATTCCACATTTGTCTGGTGTAGAAAAGTCTACATCTTTGCCATTTAAATGGTCATCTGCCACCCCGCAGACCGATGGGCGGGTAATTCAAAAAAAGTTTTGAAAATTCTTTAAAAGGTTGAATAGATGTGAAATATAGAAGCATAAACTGACAAAAGCCAAGCAGTCCTTATAACTCGTAAAGGGATGTAGATATCGAAAAAAATAAATGAAAAAAATACACCCTCAAGTTACCTGTCAATTTTGGCAGCCTACTATGATAGTAGAATAATCCTGTGCAAAAGTTGCATGCTCTTTGGACAAAAAATCGCCAAAGGCGCCTTAATTGCTAGTTACGCCTGTACTGTAAAGACATTTGATTGGTTCTTTGTTAAGGGCAACTCATCGGTATGGGTTTCAACCCCATACCTAATGACCTCTGATTTCTAAATTTTTGTTTATAGATAGAATATCTCCAATCCTCTTCAGGTGAGTGTTTGTAATAAATTGACTTTATCAATCAGATTTTACTAAATTCGTTAAAGAAAGCCACAAGGTTAGATATATTGTGTTATACATGCATGAATATATTTACGCGCTGACACATGACCTACCTATGTCGACGTCATCAAAGCCTAAATTCCGAGCAGTACTCATAACATCATAATACGTTATATAGCAAATGTTGTATTGATTTAGGTACATCAATAAGTAATAAATGAGAAAAATATCTCGATTTATATAAATGCGTTATACTACGTATTTTTCTTAAAAGTTTTTGTTATCCAATGGAGAAATAAAGTTCGGTTCAAACTTATTTGCAATATAAATAACATCGGTGACTTTGGTCTCTTTACCATCATCAAAGGTGCCGACATTTTTAATATTGCAAATAAGTTTGCAATAAACTCTACCTAGTCCAAAGATCAGTTCCAGTTCCTAACCTAGGCCGGGCTATTCGCTTCGAGTAGGTCCGCCTTTTAATGGCTAGTGACGGACTGGAGAGGAACTCGGTCAATGCTTCTGGACCACGCGCCTTTCGAAGGGCTCAACACCAACATATTTGAAACATTTGTAAAGTTACCTATCAGATAGCAAATTTCATGCTCTAAGTATACAGTGTGTCCATAAAGTATAGAATGAATTCATTATTTCTTAGGCCAAAAATTTTGGAAAAAATTTTTAATTTCAAATTTGCACCATTTATCCTTTATCTTTTGTGGTTATGACGTTATCACTATTTCTGTTATGACGACCATCGATACTCATTTTTAGTAGATACCTGTATATTTCCCCATTTTTGGATTCTACCCCAACAACTGATTCAAAATATGTGGTCTAAATTGATTGATTGAAGTTAGAAAGATAAGGATCATTTGAAAAATAAGAATTTACGATTTTTTTTATGTAGTTTGAACAAATAATAGTGACTAGAACTAATGGTTAGTTAATAATAAAAACAATTTATAGTAAATGTTCGAACTATATCACTATTCTTATAGCTAATAGTACTCTAAACGAAGAATAAAGTATTGCTGAACCCTATTTATAGTTTCCTGAGAAATGTTGTTTATTTCTTTTCTAATTCTCCCTTGCAATTTAACAATGCTTTCCGGTTTGGTTTTATAAACTACAGTATTTTAGATGGCCTTATAGAAAATAATCTAATAGTTTGTGATCGAAGAACTTGGTGGCTATTTGATGAGTCCAGGTCTACCAATTCACCAGTTCAAGAAATATTTGGTCAAAGATACCTTCAAGCGTCTACTGTATAAAGTGAGGCACACCATCTTGTTGATATCACAGGCTTTCATCAAACATTTCAGATTAATTTTACTGGGGAATAAATTTAATAACGGGGATGAGCTGGCCCATTAAAAATTGGAGATATGTCGGTCCGTTTACAGTTCCATCGAAAAAATAGGGTCCAATAGTTTCAATTTCTTACAATTCCGCTCACGCATTTACATTTTATTGTGTGCTGTTCCGCGTCCATCGGGGTTTTCCTTGCCCAGTATCTACAATTTTGATGATTCTCTTCACCATTCAATTTGAGGTGCATTTATCGAAAAAGAATATGTTTTTTATGAGAAGGATCACCATTGCACATTATCAATGTTTCACAAAATTATATCTTCCGATCTGGATCTCCGGCGGATAGCTCTTGCACAAACTGAATTTGAAAGGGGATGCCTTTTAATTATTTTGTGATGTTGTGTATTGTTTTAGTAACATCATAGTGTCCAACGACTAACCTGGTGAAGAGCTGGTATGTGGATTTTCTTCAACAGCCAGTAAAATCATTTGTTTCCTCGTCAACACCTGGGCGACTGTTCTATCTTCTGTGCAGTCTCTTTCTTTTTTTTTTAATTTTACCCACTGGTAATTGAGTTATGGATGCAGTTCTGGATATTTATTATTAAATAAATTACATCATACCATACCCAATCATCGTAAGAATTTCAATTCTCTGCTTTACAGATACACTCATGTTATAAATTATAAATAAATCGACAACAATTATTGAGAAACCGCTACTGGGGTAAAGTGCAATTAAGTGATTCGCCGTTAAAGACTATAATAATTCAAAAAATAATAAAAAACCTGTTTATTTTATTTTTTTACTTGTTTTTCGTGGCCGTATGCTTCAACTTATCAATTTTAGACCTTCAGTGTGACATACTGTTGAAATCAGCTGTTAGAAGCAGTATCCAAAAATGGAGAAATGTACAGGGTGTTCAGCTTAAAAAAATATCGATGACGTTAGAACGAAAACAGATTTTCTCTAAATATTTTTGGTTTAAGAAATAATTAATTTATTCCATACCTTATGGATACACTGTATATGCCGTTTCCATATATCTTGCGTAGTAGTAGTAGTAGTGAGATGGCAGTGAAAGTATAAAAAAAACAAATTTTCAATTGTTGGAAATTATACTTTCCTTACGTTGGTGCCGGCCCCTGGCATATTTCCCGGACATAGGATGGGTGATGGCAACATCGTATGGGGGGGGTTGTAGAGGTGAGAGGTCCACCAAGGGATATACAATTTGGTGACGGTACAATACAGTACTATGTTCTTATTATTATGAGATTTTCAATATATTATAGTTAACAATTGTTTTATACCTTGTGACTATTCTCCTTCACCTTACACTATCAGCGGTGGGATTACTCAAAAGAGCCTTTCGCAAGGACTGATAGAAAATTGAGTGAAAGTGCGGAGAAAAACGAGTGCATTCGAGTGCGAGTGCGCAGAGGTGCACAACAGACGCAAAAAGCGTCAACCTTCACGGGAATCTCCGCCGGTTGCAGGATTGAGTGTTATAAGGGAAGCTGGAGTACCTCTAAGGGAGATGGCCGCTTTAATTTGCCACTTGCAACTGCAAGTCTGGAGGCAGATGTCAAAATAATTGTTTTTGAAACATTTTTTGATTGGTATAATATCAACACTGAAGCTTCTTTTTTGTAATTGCCGGTCACCAATATTACCGATACGTTTCAACATGTAGCAAATTTATTCCGTTTCATCTTACTCGATTGGCCTCTTGTATTTTCAAAATTTAATGTTGTCCTGAAAGACTTTATGTGTTTAATATCAGATTTATTAATTAATTAGTATGATAGTTAAAGTATTACAACAATGCTCAACTATTAAAATATGAACAGCTGGTACTAGAAATGAAAATAATATGTTATGATATATATGAGATGCTATCATCTAAATAAGAATCTCTAAAAATTTTAAATACCGAGAAAACATTATAATCTTATACATACAACTCCTCGCTGTCGTGTCATGTATACCATGTTTTTTACCAACTTTTATGACATCTCATTCAAAATTGCGTTTAAAATATGTATTATCGTAATATAACTAAGGTTATGAATTTGTGTTCGACATATTTCTAACTAAAAATAATGAGCATATGAATTATTTCTATCTGTCTTTTTTCTTATAGTGATGGGCTGTTCATGCTAGATATTCGAGAAAAATGGAAACGCAGTTTGCCGCTAAGGCCGGTTTTTTCTACTTACGGATAAAGTTTCCAATAAAATTTGGACCGATAATAAACCTCCGGATATTTGGGACGAATTTATGTGGCAGAAAAAGTAGTAATAGATATTTAACTGACAGAAAAAATCACCAATAATAATCATTGTTTGTTTTTGAACACACTGAAATTTTATTTGTGGTAAGATTTTTTTTAGTTAAAGAAAACTTAAATTAACATTGTTAAATATTTCCAAATTGGCCATGATTTTAAAAACTGAAATTAGTTCATTCCAAATTCTATAAAAAATATTTTTTTTCACTTTATGTATATTAAAAATTTCATTGCGTTGAATTTGTAAAAAACTAACAAGGTACACAAGAAATCCATTTTTTTACAAACATGGGTACTTTTTACTAATCAACTATGGATTAGCTCATTTTACTGTTCATTTTATCGAAACTCTGCGGGACATTTTGAAATGCACCTCAAAATTTTAAATATCCACCACTTTAAAAGTTTTGCGGTAATCATTATATATTGCTATTCGAATAATTCTAAAAAATGTAAACTCACCTAATAAGACAAAAGCATATTAATATTAAGTATATTGATTATAAAAGAACTAAAAAATGTTCTTAAAATTGTAACATGGGAAAACTTGGATAATAAAAGTCTGGCAAGTGTTACAACTACTTTTATGGATATAATAAAGTGAGGTTAAAACATGCAATAAAAATTATGAGAATTAAACTATAAAAATAGAAAAAGGAAAATTTGGATCACAAAAACTTATTAAGTAAATATATAAATAAAAAAGATAATGTTTATATTGAAGTTAGGACATAGTCCTGATAATATGGAACTGAAAAAATTAATAAAAAATATATAAGAATATTTTATTATTTCGTGTTGTTTGAAAATGTTTAATTAGGTTTTTAGAATATAATATTATATTCACGTAAGTCGTCTCTGGTATTTATCGCTATCTCGATCTCTATTTATCACATTCAAATAATAAATAAAAATGTTATTTAAAAAGTATTTATTTTGATCAATTTAAAGACAAATATCTCAGGTACGCCGGGGAGAAAATTTTTTATTAACGTATACACAGTTATTTTCACGCGGTCTACACGCTTGTATCCCTTGTCACAATTACACTATGGTACTTTTTTTTATGGAGCCGATGATGGGCTACGAATTTTTGTAATTGTCCTTTACAACTAGGAAGCTCCACGTTGAGGGCAGCTATACCACAATTAGGACAAGGCTTTGTGTTTTTGGAAGACCTGTTATTTGATTTCTTTCTAGCTGGGTTATTATTATTTCTATTAAGATGGGCGCCACGTAATTGTGCTAAATGAAAATAATTTTAGTTTTGTTGCCTTGGTATTTGATCGTAGGAATGTAATTTTCCAAGATCGATTTTGCTTATATAGAGAGGAGGGTAGTCCGTTCTTAACTTCGTTGAATTTCTGTGTCTTTGGCTATGCTGGCAAAGCTGAGTAAGACTTCAGCAACTCCCTCTTTGGCGGTCCTGGCTTGAGAGGGACTTGTCTCTACCTCAGACTTTGTAGCTGAAGAATATAATCAAGCAGTTTATGCTTTTGTTTATTTATTAGGCTCAAAAAAATTTACTCAGGGGGTCACTGGTAATTTGGCCTTTTCCTAGCCTAAAAAATGAATTCTATGGAATACTGAAATATTTTTTTCGGTCAGCTTTTTTGTAAAAATAACATTGAACAAAAATGTCTTTTTCTTCCGTGCAAATGCTGTTAGAACTATGAAATTTATTTTTTCAAAGTTGCTGAAGGCAAAAAATAATTTGAACAGAAGTTCTCCTTACAAAATTGAATTTACTAGTGAGACTCAGGTGATTTGTGAAAAGTGTAAAATTTATTTGACTAAGTCGTTAAAACCCAAAATAAAATTGGACAGGGAGTCCTAGATGAACGTGAAATTCGCAAAACACTTTCAAAAAATGTCTTGAAAAATTTTTGGGATTCAAGAGACTGGACAGCAAGTTGACCTACAACTTGGATACTATTAGCCTACCTGGATGGTCGCGCAAGATTTCATAACTTTTCTTCATAATGAAGTCGGATTCCGAAAAAAAAATTGTTTGAGCAGGTATCTTTTTACGCTTAATATTATATTTTAATAAAATAAAAAAATAAATTTTAAAACTTACTTTCAAACGACTAAGTCGAAAGTTATTGAAAATTTAAAAAATTAATTCTTTCATGTCCTGGTGGACTAACAAAATGATTTAAATGAAATTTATTTTTTGTAAAATTTTGGCTGTCGATTCTTAAAACTCAAAAAATTTCAATAAACTTCGAAACTTATGGCAGCCTAGTAAACACCCGGGAAACTTAGAATTAATCAAATTTTGTTGAATGAATGAACAATCTTAAGTTAATTAGTTGTGGTTCGCGGAGGGACATCAGGTCTGCATGATTGCAAAAGTGAAAAATTATACGTAAAAAAATGAATTTAGTACCATGACTTTACCTTCGGTGTTGAGTGGTAGAATTATACTTGGAAAATGAATATACTACTTAAAAATGAATTTAGTACCACGACGTCCGCTCGGTGTAGTTGTGTGGTAGAATTGCCTTGTTTGAAATTTTGTATATTTATAGGGGTTGTGTCGTTATCCATTGCGATGTTAACACGATGTCATGTTTTTGAAAGTGCGTAGTAAAAATAAATCTGTGAAAACAGTGATTGCTGCCTGAAATTATTATTATTATTTTGTTCGATACTATTTCACTTAATATTAATCGTTATTTATTTAATTGACTTTGCAAAAATTTGTGTGCGGCTACCATCTTTTTAAAAATTTGTATGTTAGAAACGCAGAAATTTTATGAAATTTTGCCATTTTGATGTTTGTACGTGCATCGCGGCGCTCGCCGTCGCGTTTATGCTGCGGAGTGGTTTTTTGATATAAATTATTACTATTTCAGCTTTTAAGAGTCGAGAACTGAGACAAAAAATTGTGGTTTTAAGTTGTGCATAAGTTGTTTTTTATTATTTTGTCTACTATAATTTGCTAAATAAAAATGGTGCGACATGTGATATTTTGAACCAGTGTAATTTCGGTCTCGGGCATTTTTGAATGTTTCTAATGGCTGAGAGTGTTCTATGCATTCTCGGTGATTTTTTGGTAACATTATTTTTTTCAGAGATAATTAAATTTTTTGTAGAATTTGGTTCTACAACACCCTCACTGCATGTTGAATAAAACTGTTCTCCAGCTACTCCTCGAAATACATTTTTTTTTTCCATATCTTTAAGTATTGATAGATACATCAACATCTTCTTTGCTGTAGGAATACTACACTAAAACTGGTAATTAATTTTGTTGTTTGAATCCGTTATTACGTGTGGTTTCATTTTTATTTTTAATTTTATTAATGGGTTTAAGTAGAAAAACATACAAAATATAAGCATTTGGCAACATAAAATGAAGCATGAATAGGCTTGCTACAATAATTAATTCATTTATGTTCCAGTAAACAGCTATTGCGAAACAGGTTCAATACATCTCCTCGTGTGATAACACGTGAGCAAACTGCTGTCATTTATTCTTCCTCTACGACTCAAGTTAAGCTTAGTCGAACTTTTACTGGGCTTTAGTTAATAGTTCTTTATTTTGTTAGGTTTTATAGGAGTTCGGCTTTGAAAGGATTGATCTGTTATAAACTTTTAACTACTGGGTTTCAAGGCATTGATACCGTGTTACAGAAACGTTTTGCAGTTAGAAAAAATAACACTAATTAGCAATGGAATATAATAAGAAATATATATATTATCTAATAATTATTTCTTCCTATGCTGCTATTATAATTATGTACCTATTAATTTTATGAATTTAGTGACAAAATATAACAGTTTATAACAACAAAATATGTTGAATATAAATAAAACGTAAAAGATCAGTTCTCGAAAAGTGAAAAAGTTTGAAAGTCCATTTTACAAATGTATTTAATGGCTTATGTGTTCATATTATTATATTTTCATTTCCTTAATGGGTTTTGGATTTTCGACTTTATTGTGTGATGTGATAGAAACGTCCCCTCCATGGAGGTTATATTTTAAACAAAATTGTTTTATTAATAAAGGTGAGTCTGAAACGGTTAAACAATTTCATTATTTTCGCAATTTTAATATTGAAGATACTCTGTTACTTTGGCTCTGGCATCTGAAGGGTAGATTTGGAATGTTGAGCCCTCTGTATTTCATAAGATATTGAGATTACACCCCAACATGCATATTTCTTTGAAATGCATTCCAAAAATATAATAATATATAGGGTGTTCTATTTTAAAAAGTACAACTATATTTGACCAGGTCAATTTGAACATCCTTTTATAAGTTTTAAATACATTAATTTTTAGACCGATTGATGTATCATATGTATTTATACTTACATGAAATCTAAATTATTATAAATTAACATTATTATTATTATTATTATTTTTTCGGTTTCCGACGTTGACCAGTCCCCGTGGCCTCCGACGCCTCACGGGTGTCGCGCCAGCACTTAACCACAGCCACTCCCCACATCCCGCAGGGGTTAGTGACTGAAGATTCCGGAAGCGTGACCCTAAGCAGACGGAGAGAACCCAGAATGACCGCATTCTGCATTTGGCCCTGTCAGCCACTCGGCTGATTTTTGGCAGGCCGATATGATATTCAATTCCGAGAACAGCATAGGCTTCATCCCTCCAAGTACACCGATTATTAGGACGATCATGTTGACTGAATAGCCTGGGTACAGCACTTGGAGCTCGTACCGGAGATCGCGATATTTGGTCCGTTTCTCCTCCTCTTCAAGGTGATGTTTTTCTCCGCAGGTGCCGAGAACTCGATGACACTACATCACCTTGAGTTGATGGTCGAGGAGGACTATGTCAGGCTTGTTGGCTTGGATTAGTCTAACCGTCGGGAACGAGTAGTTCCAGTAAATCCGGCATTTCTCGTTCTCGACAACGTGCCTTAAATGGTAGTATAGCACTCTGTAACGCCCCGTTATGTCGGTGGATGTAGGCCGAAATCGCATATATGAGATATGCAGAGTAAGTGCAATGAGCGATTCTGGCGCCTGACTGCAGGTTTTGCAATTGCCTCTACACGTCACATGCGGCTACGGTAGACCAAGGTGTTGATAATACCATCCTGGCAGGCCATAATGAATCCATCGGTCTCTGACTTAAGCCCGGCTAACCTTAAAAAAGGCAAATGTCGATAAACCCAGCGCTTCTATATTCTTATAGAAGACACCATGCTGGGGTTTATCGACATGCTGCCGGAACAGTTTTTCCTGTTCAGCAGTTCTCATTCGGGCTCTCAGACGATTTGGCTGAAGTTCAGTGACTGACTCTACATCAGCACCTCGTCGGACTCCTCGCCTCATGTCAAATGCGAGACCGAGTTCATCTGCGGCTCTTTTTGCTGCCTTGAACAATCCTGCTCATACTCCTACAGTTTCGTGATGTTTTACAAACCGCAAGAGGGATCTGAGCTCCTGAGGATGTTACATGCCATACTCAGTACTACTCTGCCATGCGTACGCTCCAAGCTCAAGAGTCCTCGGCCGCCCCCGATGACGTGGGAGGTACACACGAGAAACGGACAATCTAGGATGAATACGTCTGTGAATATTCATCATCTTGCGGGTACCTCTGTCTAATTGGCGCAGCTCATCAACGTCCACGAAGTAAAGCAGAACCGGAACAGCAAGCATATTAGTTGCAGACACCTTGTTCTTCCTCGAAAATTCGGAAGACCAAATCTTTCGGAGGCGATGTCTGTACTTACCGCTGAGAGAATCCTTTATTTCTGTTACATCCTGGATGTGGTACAGCAGATATGTATAGGTCTCTCCGGCATCCAGATGTCTTAGGATTCTTCCGTCTACGAGCTGCTCATCTTCAGAGAATTCCCGCATCGTCCTCCCTTGAGGTGGATGACTGCACATTTGTCCAACCCGAATTCCATACCAATTGCCCGCGAGAAAGAGTCGACTTGTACTGTGAATTCAAATTCAAATTCAAACTGTGGTGCATGTGGCTGTGTAAGTCGATCCCAGGAATACTACATTCTTAAAGGGATAGACTTAAGTTGATCAGCTCAGCCTACTTGGGTAATCATCTCTAGATTAAGCCAACTTGGCGCAGTTTTCGTTGTGTAAGTGCACAGTGTTATTAAGATTTTACAGAAATAAATTGATATTTAGTTTTTTCTTGCTTAATTTTGTTTTTTTGAAACAACGTGATTATTTTCATTCGCTTAAGCATCAAGTCAAAGGTAAACTATTTTCCAGTTAAGAATCAAATTTTTTCAGAAAATCATATAGAACGCACATCAAAGCTTGCTACCTCGAATAGTACAATTATGCAATTACCAATGAATAGATAAAATATTTATAAAGGGTGGGGCAATAGTGCGTCCGACTTCGATATCTCAAATTCTTTGACAGCCAGAAACTTGATTTAAAAACATAAGTAAACGAGACAAAAAGTCTATAACCGAAAATTATTTTCGATATACAGGGTGAGCCAAGACGATTCCACAAGGTCAAGTAAAATTATTTAAATGAAATGCCATGTATATTTTTTGAAACCTGTTTGTGGCCTCCTTTTACGTCTGTATTATTATTGACTTTCTCTCCAACCGCTTGGATGTAATGTTTTTGTTTGTTGAAATTATACCATGTACACGTGTATATTAAAAATGTCACTACAATCACAACTATCAATTTTAAGAAAAAATATTTTAGTACCAGTTATGAGACATTTGTGTGATGACACTCAACCATTTTCATTTCTTAAAAGTATACAGTATGGCTAAAAAGGATTTTTAAATTTACAACTATTTGAACTGATTTTTTTTTTTTTAGACGATGTGATGTAGGATTGAAAAACGAACATTTTTTGTACGTACATTCCTATGGCTATTTGTGACCATTTTCAATTTATTGAACAATAACTGCAAAATTCAGCAATAAAAATTAAAAATAAGGTTTTTTTTTCAAATACTTCAAGAGAAGGTATTATAATAAGCATGTTACATGATGTCCATAAAAAACATCAACCAACAGCAATCCAAAATTTGATGAAAAGGATAACAAATGCTTTTAGAAGTATCACTCCGGCAATTTTATGAACAGTAGAAACCTGAATTTTGCAGTTATTGTTCAATAAATCGAAAATGGTTACAAATAGCTATAGGGATGTATGTACAAAAAAGAGTTCGTTTTTTAATTCTACATCACATTGTCCAAAAATATACACAGTGTTCCATTTGAAAAAATTGAGAAAAGTTCAGTTCAAATAGTTGTAAATTTAAAAATTAATTTTGGCCACCCTGGATACTTTTAGGAAGTGCAAATAGCTGAGTGTCACCACACAGATTTCTCATATCTGGTACTAACATATTTTTTCTTAAAATCGATAATTGTGACTGTAGTTATTTTTTCAATATACACGTGTAAATGGCAGAATTTCAAAAAAATCATTACATCCAAGTGTTCAGGAGGGGAGTCAATAATAATACAGGAGTAGAAGGAGGCCACAGGGAGATTTCAAACAATATTCTGATATACATGACATTCCATTTAAAAAAAATGTTAGTTGACCCTGTAGAATTGTCTTGGCTCACTCGGTATATTCGAAAATAATTTCCGGTTATAGACTTTTTTGTCTAGTTTATTTATGTTTTTACATCAAGTTTCTAGCTATCATAGAACTCGACATATCGAGGTCGGACGCACTATTTCCCCACCCTGTGTACATATAATATATACACCACTACGCTTCTTATTATGTGTGAATAATAGAAAAATAAAATATACTTTTGGTGCATATGTATGATAGCACAAAACTCAACACTGAATGTATTGATAAAGTCCCATTAATCATGCACATCACGGAAACTTATTTTAAAGTAAAATTTTGTTGTTATACAATTTCCACATAAGAAACTTTCAGTTTACATAAATTTTTTAAAATGTTTTAAATAGAAAAGTTATGTCACAAACTCCGTTTATCATTTGTAGATCTTTGCTGTTGGGATTAAGCCGCATCAGCTGGTGTGTAAATCTTGACAAGGGGTGTTTATTATACCAGTTCTGACTTTGTTTTGTCCTGCTAAAACTCGGTATGTTTGACAATATTTTTTTTTACGAGATTAGACTAAAAATACCAAAGAACTCTTGAACTGATTTTGTATAAAAGTTCGCTCATAATATAGCAGTGTGATTAACTGGGCACTGCGATAAATTGCGTGTATATATGAAGTGTAAAACCTACTTTAAATATGACTAAATATTTAGGTAGGCATTTTGCCCAAAATAGTGAACAATAAATATTACGATATTATTAATCGAAATCGAAATTGAAAATTTTGTGGCAATGTGTTAAAAACATTGTAATGATAGTAAAATAAAAACTAATAATAAAACATTAAATTAGAGGATGGTAGATTAACTTCAAACCAAATGGAAATCGCAAATACCTTTGCTACGCATTATTCTAATGTGGGAAAAAATGCGAATAAAATAATTAAATAAAACAAGGACTCATTAATATTATGTACATATTAAACACAAGTGACAAACTACAGTATATTGCTTAACTATAATTTTGACTATTTAAGGACTTCCTCCTTCTCTTTCGTTTCTTACACCTACTCTTTCGCCTTCGCCTTCGTCGTCTTTGTTTACCTCTTTTTTGGGCACAAGCTTATGAAGAAGTTTGTGCCCATTCATTCAATCGACACCAACATTTTGCCCCTTCTATAACAATCATACATATACTGGCCACCCACAATGCTTTCTTCAAAATACCCTTAGATAATTCAAAAACGGATTTGTAGTTTTTCGTCCTAGTCTACAGTTTCTTTTATCGTATCTACTTTTTCTTATATGCTATATACTCCAGAAAAAAAATACAACGATGCAGCTACCGACAGGTGTTTCGGAATTATTACTCCTCGTCCCCTTAAGGTCTTTATTGTGTTTAGATTTGCCAGGTGGAAACGGGCAGTGCGCAATGCACATAGAACTTTATGTATCGGCTGCGCTTATTGAGGGCTCAATTTTGGCATAAGGGCAAACAAAGGCACCAATTAAGTACTATTATTGTACTTTCCAGCCTTGTCTTAGTCTTTGTTCCTAGTCTATTCCACCCTAGATCCAATTCCATAGCTAATCTGCACTGACAAGGAGCAGTAAGTCTGAAACACGTGTTCGTAACTGCATCGTTGTTATTTTTTTGGTGTGCATGGCACTAAGCCTTGCTTTATTTGACTTTTGAACTTCATTAGCCCTTTCTTTACAATATTTAAATCAATAAGGTCAAATAAATAGCACAATTAGAAAATGCTCATATTTTATTTATATTATTATTATCGTACTGATTCAGGAGAAATTAAACAAACCATCATGCAACATAAAATAGGTAAAGCTCCAGAAAATGACATATTTACCGCAGAAGTATTGAAAGAAATTGTGGAAGTTATCTCAGAGCCAATAACTTATTTAATCAATTTAATTATTGAATTTGAATTATGCCCAGATCAATTTAAGGTACGTATTGTTACGTCAATATTTAAAAGTGGAGATAAAATAAAATTAACTATAGGCCAATTTCTCTCATATCCACAATAGCTCAATTCTTTGAAAAAAATGTAAACAAAAATAACCAGTATCAACAAATACAAAATAGTGTCAGATTTTCAATTTAGCTTTGGCAATGGCTTATTTATTGAATATGCCATTGCTCACTTTACAAAAAATATTTATAGATTTTTAGACATAAAGAAACTTACATTGCCAATATAGATCTAACTAAAGCTGTTGACACGGTCAGTCATTCACGGTTGGTACGAAAGAGGTAACTTATTGATTTTAACATAAATACTCTTGCCACTAATTGCTAAAAAGATACATGGTGAACAGAAATCAATCAGTAAAAACAGACAATGTCTTATGCGACCCAAAAAAATATCTATTACGGTGTTCCACAAGACACTGTATTAGGACCACTTTTAATTTAATAATTTCTCTAAATAATTTAATGTATTTATCATTCAAAAGGCAGATACTTAGTTTTGCTGATGACACATCTATTACATATACAGCAGTAACCTGAACATTTTAGCAAAAGAAGTTTTTAAAGATATAAAACATTGGTTTGACTACAATTTGCAAACAATTATGAAAAACTAAGTATTTTTCTTATATGAAAACAATATTCCTAATCTGGGTACCCTAAATATTAACACTAATAAAACTTCTCCATCATTGAAGACGAATCTGTTAAACACGCAAAAATATTATTGTAAAATTACTTCTGGACATATCTCAACTTGATATATGATACCATTTCTTGGTGTAGTCACAACTTACATATGGTGTGGATGGGGTGGTGTAAACGAGCATATCCTGAATAAATTAAATTCTGCCCAAAAGTGGTTTCTCAGAATACATAATGAAAATATTACACACACAACAATGAAGTTAAGAAAATAGTATACGCAAATTATTTGGTCCAAAGGTATAAATTTATTTAATCAAAAACCAACTTAATAACTTATAAGTCATATGTGTACATTCTCTTAATAAGTAGCTGTAGAAATAGTATGTCCTATTTAAAAAAATCTGAAAATCGGTTGACACTGCAGGCCATCCCTGAAACTTCCGCAATTTTCGAGCTTAAAGCACTCAAAAATATACGTATTACTCAATTTTTAAGCACTTCAAGCTCAAAATATTATACACATACATTTTTGAGCTCTACGATTAGGTGAAGAATCTCGAAGTTATATTAAAAAAAACACTTTTTTTGTAATTTTTGAACTGCGATATCTTTTGAACAAATTAACAAATCGAGACGTAGTTTGCAGCATTCAAAGCAGTTTTTCAAGTACAAAAAGTTATGTTTGTACCAAAAATCGATCCGACAAAAATTTTGGTGTTTTTTCAAAAAAAACACTTTTTTTGTGAATTTTTCGCAATCGATATCTCTTGAACAAATCAACCGATTTTGATGCAATTTAGGGCATTCGATGCAGTTTTTTAAGTACAAAAAGTTATCTTAGTACCAAAAATCGATCCGACAGGAATTTTGAATGTTATTTCAAGAAAACACTTTTTTTGCAAATTTTTCGTAATCGATATCTCTCGAACGAATCAACTGATTTTGATGTGGTTTGCGACGATCGACGTTGTTTTATAAGGAGAAGAGCTGGTAAAATTTTGCAATTGATCGGTTCAGTAGTCTAAAAGATATTCCAAAAAAAACAAATTTTTGAAAATTTTATTCTTGAGATTTCTCAAAATCTACCAGGCCGAATTGGTTCTAATTCTCAGGGAAATCTAAGTTGAGTCAACCCCTTTAGAATGCCGTAAACCGCGTTTCGATCGGTCAAGCCGTTCAAAAGTTATGAGAAGATTACATACACCGTATACACACACACACACACACAACAGTCATACAGACACCATGGGAATAGTCAGAATGCTTCTCAAAACGTCGAGTTCTGACAAGAACTTGATTTTGGAAAATGGGAGTGAAACCAACAACTTCCCAATTTCTGAAAATTTTTCAATTCTCTTAGCGGGAAGATAAAAATATAACTTTTTGTGGTATCGAGCACACAGAAATATATAGTGAACATCCTGTATATGCACTTATGACAGTTCCGAGGAAGTGGAGTTTTAAGTTCTCATATGAATCAGACAGATATTGACACCATCCATTGTGGAATTATGAATAATGGTTATTGTGGGTGGTAATATCGATAAAGAAACTTTATTTTGAAGTCATGTTTTCCGTATTGTTTCTTATTATTTATACAATAAATGTTTGTTCCAATTTATAATTTTCAAACTTTCTCAATTTTTTGTATCGATAATAAAAAATTTAGTATACATCTGAGTATTTGCTGTATCATGGAAAAGAAAATAAATTTTTATGGAAATTTCGGCATACTAGAAAAGGAATATAATATCATTATTTACATAAATCACCTAACAAACTACTAAAGTAATTTATATTGAAATAAATACCTTTTAATAGTAATATTTATTATTCATATAGGGGGTAAATTGGAACAAAACTTGTACCTTATAAATCAATGTTTCCTTCAGATTCGGTGTGACGGTTTCTTAGAAACACTTTGTAATTAGACAAATTTACTCACTATAACCATAAACGTGACAGAAAGTAAATTAATGATTTTCTTCAATTATCAATTTTCCACATTGACTTACAGTAAGAGTTGCCATTAGAGGGATAGAAGTGCTTCCTTTACTAATGGCGCTTCTTATAAGATTGATGATCGGATTACACGCAAAAGCGTCACACAATACAGGACAACCCCAAACCATCAACTACACGGGAGATGGTCAAAAATGTTACCATACTGACTTGCATTCACAGACGTAGATATTTATTTAAAATGATTCAGATTTTCTTACTTTATTAAGGCAAATATGTAATATAGGAAAGAAATTACAATACTCTACAGATTATGTCAATCTGTTATCAAAAGAATGATTGTTACATGTATAGTTACAATTTTTATATCTTTTAAATTTTAAATGTTAATACTAAGTGTTCCTTTTTTGTAGGAGTTGGGTAAATTACATATTATTGCAGAGAAATTAATAATCATGAAATACCTTAGAATTTTTGAATAAATTAATAATAAACATATAAATTTATAGTTTCTATATTTTACACTTTTATTAATAAATAACATTAATCTTCTTTGTGCACTGAAGATGTACTGAATTTTTTTAAATCATTCTTTCGATGGGCAAATCAGTTGGTTTAAATATATATTTCTTAGAAACATTAGTTAAAGACAGTCATTTATTTTTCAACAACCGTTTAATATTGTTTAATGCAGTTAAATTTATTTATCACCGGTATATTGTTTATTTCATTTATAAATCTCTTGGGTATAGTTTAAATGTTTTTTGATGCCAAATATTTAAACCCCCGAACAATTATTGTTTAACGAATAATTACTTAAAATAGGAATAATTATTTAGCGAAACACTACAAAGTAAAAATTTTTGCTAGCCGTTTTCATTATTAAATCTTGAATATTTATTTATCACTGATTAAAGATTTAGTAACTTTGAATGAATTTCAGATTTTAATCTATTATTTCTTCCCGTAATTTTAACTTAGAATCATTTCTGTCCTAGTGTCCATCTGTCCAAGAAAAGTTTTTTTGTAGTTAAATGTTGTGATTTAAGAGTGTGTTCTTAACCACACATTAGCAATTTACTATTATCTGAAGACTGACTGTTTTAACCCAGGCTGATGCTAACGATTTGCGTTTCGTTGCGGCAGCAAGGAAACGCAACAACAAGCATAGTGTGTCACTCAGATAACATGTTGAACTCATACGCTAGTATAAGACCTTAGTATTCTGACCAAGTAGTAGTTAACCCTCCAGGTAATCATCAGACTAGAGAATTATTAAGTTAAATAGCATTGCTTTTCGACCCTGACTGATGCTAACAATTTGAGTCCCCTTGCGGTAGCAATCACGCCAGGAATAACAGTGTGTCACTCAGACTTTGTGTCAAACTAAGTACGGTTATAAATTACACTCTTAAGACACAGTCGCACACGTCTTATACCCGCGTGCATAGAGTGGTTCCAAAAAACTTAAAAGTTTTGATTTAGAATAAACATGATTTGCAGTCTTGCCTGCTAGTAATTTTTTCCCGCTTATCCGCGTGTATCTTATTTTGCATTCCCACTTTATTGAAAACACTGATATTGAAAATCATCTAGAAATATTTTTGAATTTGGGACACTAATGATTTTTAAAATAATTTATTATTTCTAGTTTCAGTTGCTGTAGCCTGACGATACGAATTTCTTCGCAATCGCATGTCACATAACTCAGACTGATTTAATTAAATTTGTATTTGTGTATGATTATCAAAATTATCTATTTAACTTCGTAAAAATTTCACTATTATTAATGTATAATATTAACTCTTATGAGAAATATATAGAATTAATATTAACGTATACAAAAGTTTATATCCCGTATGAATTCTTTCAGAAGACGCCTGTGTTAGAATTCAAAGATTGGGGATTAGTTTAATCCCTCGTGCGCGTTAAGTTGACTTCGTTTTCACCATTCACCTAAATAAGAATAAACTAATTTTACCGGGTCTGCCAACTCGAGGGATGAACTGGACTTGAATTAAAGACAGCCGAAAGCATTACATTTGAGATAAGGAGAGTTTTATTCTTCCTGAAAATGCGAATGTGTGTTTAAGATTTCCAGCTTCTGCAGCAAAAACAAATAAAAATTTTATTCGTAAGTTGTAAACCTCAAGATATATAGGAACAATCAAAAGAAATAAAATGAACTGTGATTTACTGTTAGAGGATTAGACATATATTTTGAAAATGAACACTTGCATCTCTCTAGCAATTGAACAAAGAGCTGAAATATGTTTAATAATGTTTCAGATTTATTTCTTTTAAAAAAAATCGTACAATGGTCTTCACAAAAATGTCTAAAAAATAAGGCCAACGAGCGGCAGCCTCTCACATCCAAATGTGTGTCATAATGATATGTAATATATATTGTTTTCTATAAATAACATCCGAATTTTAAATTGTCTTATCAATGCTTAAATAACTACGAATTCAAGTAAAGTAGGATAATCAATTTTTTTTAAATATATCCTTTTACAACAAAGAAGGTTTAGTATCATATCCCCAAAAAAAACAATTATGCTGCTACGGACATGTGCTTCTGAGTTAATTAGTAATTGAGTACTATGTACTGTACTTTCCAGCCTTATTTTAGTTCTTGTTCCTGATGTATCACATTCTAGATCCAATTCCTTAGCTACGCTACGCTGATGAGGGAAAATAACTCCGAAACACATGTCCGTAGCTGCATAATTGTTTTTTGGGGATATGGCACCAAACCTTCTTTGTTGTATTTTGAGCCCTAATAAATCCATCTTTTTTTATATCCTTTTATTTCTTACAAATGTGTCTGCCTCGATACTTACCAAATATTTGCCAATTGTAAATAAATGCAGTATCGTGTGAACGATATGCGCGCTTGTTAATGCGATCATGTATGTAGATTTGTCCCGATAACAAATGTTCGATAATCGTAAGCAAATGCCGCATCGTGTGAATGTTGCGAAACGATGCATTCGAAAGGATGCGCTTACTTGTCAAATATTCGTCGGAGCAACACATATGGCACATCGTTTGG
Organism: Rhamnusium bicolor; assembly: GCA_029963845.1. Taxonomy (NCBI): domain Eukaryota; kingdom Metazoa; phylum Arthropoda; class Insecta; order Coleoptera; family Cerambycidae; genus Rhamnusium; species Rhamnusium bicolor. The sequence goes on along the minus strand of JANEYF010001481.1, from coordinate 58,825 downwards.
ACCATGCAATGAATGCGCTTTAATCGTTGTATGACGGTTCGTTCAGAGGGAGGTAAATACTCACACCTCAAAGCAGACGAATCTCGCTCCACACATCAGCAAGAACCAGTGTTACCAATTTACTGCATTTTGCACTAGGTCTGGTGTATTTAAGATGAATTTGGTGGGTAAAAATTAAATTTTGGTGTACGATGCTAAATTTTTGAAAAAATCTAGTGTACTTACCTTAGAAGATAAAACAACAGTTCAGTGTTCTTCGGAAAGTTTTCACAAGAAAATTATCTATACTATAATAATAAAATAATAAAATTATTATAATAAAATAAGTACTTGTGGTGTTTGCCAGTAAGATTTATTCTTCTTTGTTTTGATTTATTAATTTACGAAAAGTCATATAGTACTTATAAATAGTAAATGCTTTAAGTAATTGATGGTTGAAATAGGCGTTTGTGATTTTAGATTTTACACACATAAAAATATTCTTTAATTATTTAGTGGGTACTTTGGATTCATAGACTGATCGCAGTCATTATTTCTTTACATTCGTTTCAAATTTAGCGAACCTAAATAAGCGGGTAGACATTCGAAAAATTAACAAGTGTACACCTCATGTGTAAAACATAACGAATACTTGAGTATATATTTGCCATGGGCTCACATTTTCATATTTACAAATCTTATACAGGGTGTCCCAACCAAAAGTAGGCAACCTGAATAACTTTGGAGATAAAAATTTTTTGAAAAATTGGTGAAACACGTCGACCTTGTTTCCAAGGGGGGACATATTTTAATGTAATACTTGTATACCTATCATCATCCCTCTACCCTACTCGGCCACCCCCTCAAAGAATTCATATAGTAAGGGGGTCGAGTGATACATCTTTTGACAGGTCTTTCAATTCCCTACATAACTGTGTATTTTTTTTAAAACTTTTATCGATTCGTTCTTAAGGAAAATAATTTTATTTTTGATGATTACACACAATCGAAATCGTTTAAAAAATCTAAAATACACGGCACTGGGTATTGGAATTTATAAAAATAACTTCATTTTTTAGCGCTCTCAAATCAACACGTGTTTTTTCGACAGAAAACACTTTCCTTGTCCGTTTAGTTTTATTCTAAAACAGACTCATAAGTATTTGATAGTCCTTGAATATTAATTTGTTCACAACCAATTTTAAATCGAGATACATTTTACCATAGTGAGTTCTCAAAATGGTTTATACCCTTCAGAAGAGAATAGAAATTGTCAGCATTTATTTTAAAAACAATAATTGTGCTAGAGCTACGGAGCGCATATTCAATAGAAATCACCCAGATAGAAGGGTTGGTTCTCAGTATATTTTACAATTATTGACAAAATTTATGGAAACAGGTTCTGTAGTAAACAAAAAGCATGAACCTCAGCGACCGATCAGGAATGAAGCAGTCGACGTGGCAGTTCTGGGTCATTTGCAGATGGATAATACTCAATCGATCAGGAAAGTAGCTGAGGCTTCCGGTGTATCACGAAGCAGTGTTCATCGAATTGTAAAGGCCCACAAATTTCATCCATATAAATTTAAATTTGTGCATGAATTAAATGAAGATGATCCTGATCGTCGGCTTGAATTCCGTGAGATTTTCAGTGAACAATTAAACGGTAATGCCAATCTACTGTACAATACCTGTTTTTCTGATCAATCGATGTTTCAGTTAAATGGGGAGATAAACAGGCACAATTGTAGGTATTGGAATGAAACCAATCCACATTTGTTCATGGAAACTCATACCCAAAGGCCTCAGAAGTTAAATGTTTGGGCTGGCATCTTAGGGCATCACATTGTCGGGCCGTTTTTATTCCTGACAATTTAAATGGCGAAAGGTAGAAAACAACATCGACCCAATGATTACCCAAATCCTCGAAGAAGACGATAATTTTTTAGAGGGCGAACGGTTTTTTCAACAGGATGGGGCACCCCCACATTTTACTATAGCAGTCCGTCAATTTTTGGATAATCAGTTTCCTGAGCGATGAATTGGAAGAAGAGGCCCTGAGGAGTGGCCCGCTAGGTCACCCGATTTAACTCCCTTGGATTTATTTCTGTGGGGACAAGGTATTTGCAAAAAGATCCGCATCTGTGGAAGAGTTACGTGAAAGAATTGTTCGAGAATGCCGTCTATTGACTCCAGATGTGTGCAGAAATGTTGGTACAGAATTTCAAGACAGATTATACTACTGTATGGAAGTCGGTGGGGGTCATTTTGAACAATACATACGATAATTTAAACTGCTTCTTTTATTTTTATTTCCCGAACCTAAAATAATGAAACAATTATTTCTCAGGAATTAATCGATAAAAATTTAAAAAAATACACAGTTATGTAGAGAATTGAGAGACATTTCAGAAGATGTATCACTCGACCCCCTTTGTCATTTGAATTTTTGGAGGGGGTGGCCGTGTAGGGTAGAGGGATGATAATAGGTATACAAGTATTACATTAAAATATGTCCCTCTTGGAAACAAGGTCGACGTATTTTACCAATTTTCCAAAAAAAAATTATCTCCAAATTTATTCAGGGTGTCTAATTTTGGTTGGGACACCCTGTATATACGGACCATAGTAAATGAATAAATTCTCACCAAATATTCTGCAAATGTTTGATGCATTGATACTTGATGAATGTTTGGCGAATAGGTTAGACACAATGTTCTAAATATACATTTCTGTGTTTAGCCAATAAAAAATAAAAGAAAAAAATACATTTTTTTAGGTGAAGGCAGAGATTTAAAAAAAAAATGCCAGAAAAAATTAAACTTTTACGACTTTATTTGATTCTTTCAAAAAGTAAGAAAACGTTTAAAATCTTTCAAAAGGAAACTTGGTTCAAAAACAAATAATGCCAAAATTTAACATATGAATGTATATTGGATTTTAGTGAAATAAAATCCCTCTCCTTAACCTTCTTCTTTTACAATTATTAAAAATCTTAACTATATGTTATAAGCGTAAGCGTTATCAGTTATTTTCGAATTTTCTCAAATTTTTCTAACTGGAACCCCTTTTGAACATTTGCTCCTCTTTTTATCTTTCAATTAATTTTCTCATAGACTTTATTTATTTTTTCTTCTCACCTCCTTTGGGTATTAAGCCACTCTCCTATAAATTATTTTAAACAATTTTTAAATAAAGCTCTGCGCGAAAAGGATTAGTCAGAGGTTGGTTTTTTGAAAAATGTTTTTTTCCTATCCAAAAATGTCACACACCTAAATAAATATTAATCTGACAAATGAAACTTATATTATTTTTCGTCTTATTAGTCCTTAATTGTGGACATTATTTTAAACATTAATTAATATAATAATTTCATTCTTGCAGAGCATTTTACGCAGAATTATAATTAAATAAATAAAACAGTCTCTAATTTCTTTTTGAAGGTATTTTCTTTTTTTAACTATACAAAGTTTATATCACTGAAAAAGGACTAAAACTGTATTAGAAAAACGAAAAAAAGAATGTGGATTGCCATTTAAAAACATATATGTTGATTAAAGACTGCTGACGAAAAAATAAATATAATGTGCAAATATATAAATCGCTGTACCCTTTGAGGAATTTTTTAAAAAAATATCTATTGCCAAAGGTACAATGATTGTTCGTTTCTTTTGCCGACAATAATATTAATTTAACTGCATTTTACAGATAAAATCAATAATAAACGAATAATTAAAAATTAACAAATTTCAGTACGCATCTTTTTTTCATCCCCATTCATACCCATGGATCCACCGATTACTATATGCCGTTTTTTTAATTAAAACCACGAAAAAAAATGAAAATTAAACTAAAGGGGAAGTAGCATTGCTACCATAGCGATACAATTTTTCATTATAATTTTTAACAATAAAAAAAATTAAAAAAGTTCAAACAGAAATTTAGAATTCAGAATTTCAATGCATCAAGTGGTGCAACCAAGGTTGCAATTAATAATTTGCATTATACAATGTGTGTCACTTTGAGCATACACACCCCCTGTATTTCGGTTGTATTTGGGTGAACTGAAAAATCCTTTTGTTTTTCAAATTGTAGTACTCGACGAGCTTTATCTTCCTGATTGGAAATTTTTTATATTGTTTATCCTGCACCACCCCCGTCAAATTGCTGGCATAACACAATTACCTGGTGGTTGTACTCATTGATCGGTAGCTCAGTTAGCAGGTCGAGAATAAGGATTTAGATTTATCTGAGTTCTCGACAAAATCTAGGCAATGCTCCAGGACCTTTGAAAGTACCAAATAAGAAAAAATTTATGATCCACCACAAAACAAATGTACCACGTTAAGCAATTCTCACAAAGGTTAGAAACAAATAGGTTTCCTCCAAAAAGGGGTACCAAACTCCGAATATCACCGGTCACCACTCTTCACAGAGCTGCCAACGTAACCAAATGACCTAAAACATCAACAGACAAAGACAGAAAACAACTAACTATGATACAAAATGGCGACATCCGCTGGCGGGTAAATCTAAGATTTATAATAACCGAAAGTTAGTTTAAATTACCATACAAAATTATTACAATATCAGAGGGATATTAGATAAATCGCCAACAAGGCACGATAAATTGATACTAACCGATATTAATGACGGCTGTTCTACAGAATAACCAACGAGAACGGATTGATCAATGGAAAGCAAATTCGCCCAAAGCGTAAATTAAGATAAATACGATACAATATTATTATGAAAATTACCTCAAAGGTACGTTAAATCAATATAGCAACTTTTTTAAATAATGATGATCATAAAATTACACGATAATACCAGAAGACGTATAAATTTTACCAGGCCGCTGAACTACAGGTTTTGTCTTCAGAATGCTAACAAGTAAGAAGGAAGTAGCACAGTAGTGTTCTGTTACCCCAGGGGTGTGTCTGCTCAAAGTGGAATATGCTGTACATATATCTTAATGAAACAACTTATTCTAATGGAAGTTAAATTTTCATCAAGAACTAATTAGTTAATTAGTTATATATTTAGTATTTAGTTTGAAAAAAATATTTTTTCTGCAGTAAATGAAAATTTCGCCTAGAACACAACTATCTACTTTTAGTTGAAATTATAATTAGATAATATTAATTAAAATTAAAAATGCAAAATGCAAATCAAGATGTCAGTATTATAAAACAAAAATATTTTAATTATTAATAAAAGTATATTATAATATTTAAATATGGAACTTATGAATTATTATGATTTACATAATAACCATTATTTGTACTTTTTAACTGTCCATTATTTCTCGTTATTTGGATAATTAATTTTTGTAAAAAAAAAATGTATATAAAAATTATTTACAAATGAATATCAGAACAAACGTTTTACAAACATTTCTGCTATATTACCGTACATTTAATTTTTTTATAGTGTAAATTAATAACAAATAATAATCTTGACAATTATATTTGCATGTATATGAGTGTTGTTCATATGTATGTCTTATTGGATATATTAAATTTTTTACAGAGATGATGTCTTTATAGTATATATTAACAGCTTTTAATTTTTCAGTGTGTATGTCGTCTTTAAAACCTATCGTTGTTGTGAATTTTACTTACAATTAAAGAAAATATATATTTGCTACCGGAAAATGTCATAAAATTTTTAACAATATTCACTATTACCCCTTTAAATTTAACAATAACCACGGCTATGAAAAAATTAAAGTAGTTATAGTAGTGCTGAAATCAGTGTACATGACGTCACAGGTTGCGAGTTGCATGATGAGGGGTGTGACTAGGTACATTCCTAGTAGGAAGATAGATCCTAGTCTCTATAAGTTAGATTTTGGGGGTAGTGAGTGCTGGAAGGGGGAATCTGAGAATTTAGTGTAGACTTTAGATCAGTGGGATAGTGAGTAGTAAGGGGTAAAGAGAATATGACCGCTGAGGTGTAGTCTAATAGGTAATAAATTTAAAAAAAAATAAAGATGGCTACCAGTTTTAAGAAAAAAACAGAATGTGGCTAATAGCTTGTAGATGATTGGAAGATGGGAGTCCAGGGTAATTAATAACAGAAAAAAAAGGTGGTAGCTGTATATTTGTTAATTAACTATAGATAAGTGTCTTTTGGAAATGGAAGGAAAAACATTTTTTCACCATAACCTAGGAAGTAGCAGCCGAGCCCTAAGTCTTTCTTTTTTTCCTTACGGGTTGCGGTTTAAACTACCCGCTGTACTGAAGCTTAAGCTTATTGTACCCCATAGTCTCATTACTCCATAAGACCCGTTCTATTCCAGAAGGCGAGTATACAGTTTATGGGAGCTCTGGCTATCTCTTCCGGGGTTAAAAATGGTCCCTCGAAGTGTGTTAGTCTCATTGCCGTTAGGGCTGGGCATTCACATAAGATGTGGTGGGGAGTTTCTTCCTCTTCACCACACATCCTGCAATCTGGATTGTCTTTCACCCTTATATTGGTTAGGTGTTTGTTTAGTGTGCAGTGTCCTGTTAATATTCTCACTGCACACCTCAGCTGTTTTCTGCTCAGCTTTAGCATTTCGTTGGTCCTTGCTCTAGATATTTCTCCGATGAACAAGCGTGACTGTCTCATTCCCGGTATCTCTATCCAGTGCGAGTAGTGTTTCTGTCTTAATAGTTCCTTTACCGATCCTTTTGCGGTGCTATAAGGTACCCCGCAGGTCGGTTCGGGACCTGTTAGAATTGATTTAGCGCCTTTTCTGGCTAGCATGTCTGCTTTTTCGTTTCCCGTATTTCCCTGGTGTCCTCGTGTCCACTCCAGTTGTACACTGTTGTGTTCTGTAAGTTTCTCCAGGGACTCCAGGCAGTCTTTTACTGTTTTAGATCGTATTTCTACTGCTTCCAGAGCTCTGAGGGCTGCTTGGCTGTCAGTGATGATGCGGATTCTCTTATTTTTGTATGCCTTCCGTATCATTTCTTGTGCACAGACGTCTATTGCTGTGATTTCGGCTTGGAACACTGTTGCGATACTTCCGAGGTTCAGGCTGATGTCTGTCCCTGGTTGTTCTCCCCGCAACTCCTGCTCTGGTACTGCTTGACGTTTTTGATCCGTCAGTATACCAGATGGTGTCATTTTGTTGTCTCTGCATCCTACCTCCTTCTCCATCCCTTTCTGGTATTTTTACCCTGAAAGTTTTTGTGAAGTTGTAGGTTGTGCTGATTCTGTCTGACTACATATCGAGTAGCCGATTTTTTCCTACATATTGGAATACTTCAGTATGGTATCCTCTCCTTGAGATGGTCCCATACCCAGTTGTTTTCAGCCTGTATGCTGCCATTAGTGCCTCATTCTCCACCACTAGGTGTAGTGGAGGTAGGCCTAGCAGTATTTCCAAGGCTGCGGTCGGCGTTGTTGACATTGCTCCCGTGATCCCTAGACATGCAAGTCTTTGCAACTTGCCTAGTTTTCTCATCGCCTCTCCTTTTCCGGCCTTGTGCCACCAGATCAGGGAGGCGTAGGTTATTATTGGTACGACGACCCTTTGGTACAACCAGTGCACCATTTTTGGTTGAAGTCCCCAGCTCTTGCCCACCATGCTTCTGCAGGTCCATAAGGCCCGCGTGGCTTTGATTGTCACTTTGTCTATGTGAGCTTTGAAGTTAAGCTTGGTATCTAAGGTTAGTCCCAAATATTTGACTTCATTGCTCACCTGTAGTTCTTTTCCCCGAAGATATAGTTTCCTCAGGTTTTGGAGTTTTCTTTTCCTTGTGAAAGTCACCACCGTGGTCTTTCCTGGATTAACAGGAAGCCCTTCCTGTGTGCACCATCGATCTACCGTATTGAGAGCTCTTTGCATTATTTCTGAGGCAACGCTCTCAAATTTTCCCACTGCTAGGATTGTGACGTCGTCTGCATATCCTTGCGCATATATTCCTCGCTGTTCCAGTTGTGCTAGGAGCTCATCCATAACCAGGCACCACAGGAGGGGTGATAGAACCCCTCCTTGCGGGCATCCTCTAGTTACAGACACCTCCTTCGACATGTTTCCCAGCGTGGATTGGATTTTTCTTGTTCTGAGTGCTGAGTCGATCCATCTTGTTATTGAAAGACCGACTCCGCGCCTCTTCACTGCCTCACTTATTGAGTTGAATGAGGTATTGTCAAATGCTCCCTCTATATCTAAGAAGGCTGCTATGGCAGTTTCTTTGCTGTCTAGTGCCTTTTCTATTCTGTGAGTAAGCTCGTGTATCGCTAGCTCACACGATTTCCCTGCTTGGTAGGCATATTGGTTTCGATGTAAGGGTTTTTGGCCCATCACATCGTCCCTTATATGTCTATCAACCAGTTTCTCCAAGGTTTTGAGGAGAAATGATGTAAGGCTGATTGGCCGGAAGGATTTCGCCTGGGTATAGGTATCACGCCCCTGGTTTTGGTATGAATACCACGTTCACCTTCCGCCAACCAGTTGGCACATATCCGAGTGCTAGGCTAGCCCTGAATAGTGTGCACAAGGGTGTTGCTAATTTTTTCATTCCTTGTTTAAGTAGTGCTGGAAATATTCCATCCACTCCTGGTGACTTGTATGGTTCGAAAGTGTTAATCGCCCATTCAAGCCTTGTTATATTTATAACTTCTTTGGCTAGTTTCCAGTCCTCCTTTGACGCCCTTCTCATTGGTATGTCTTCTGTTGGACCGTTGTTGTGTAGTGGAATGGCCACACTGCCCGGGAAGTGTGTCTCTAGAAGTAAATCTAGAGTCTCCTTCTCAGTATTTGTGTAGCCTCCCTGTTGTTTCTGCAGTGATCCAATCTTACCTTGATTGTCTCTCTGCAGGATCTTCTGGAGTCTAGCTGCTTCTGGAGTACTTTCGATCTCCTCGCATTGCTTCCTCCATGTTTTTGTTTTAGCATCTCTTATGGCATATACGTATTTCAGATTGGCGGCTTTGTATGCCTCCTATCTTCCGGTTCTTTTCGCCTGGTTAAATAGCCTTCGAACTTCTGCCCTCCTGGATGAGAGTTCGTGATTCCACCAAGGGGTCTCACGTTTTGTTCTTCTCTCTTTCAGGGGGCAGCTTTCTTCAAAGGCTGATTTTATTGCTGATGTTATGAAGTCGTTCAGCAATTCTACTTCCGCCGGTGTATTAGGTTTCGATGGGCAGTCCTTCAACCCCTGCTCTAGGATTTCGTTGTAGAGCTCCCAGCCTCAGGTTCTTGGGTTTCTGCTCATCTTAACTCCTTCAGGCGGTGTTTCTAACTTAAATCTTACGTACCTATGGTCCGAAAGTGATGGTTCCTGGGACACGTTCCACTCGTTAATCACTCGTCCCGCACAGCCCTAAGTCTTAGTTGGAACACTAGGCATAACGATGAATTTCAGAAAATACAAATCTCGAATACGATCACACCTACCTGAAATTTTAAAATAACTCTACATGTTTAGATAGCATGTTGAAATTAAAATTTTTAAAATTTTACAGCATAAAAATTAAAATTTTTTAAAAAGGCAGTTTTCTTTTTTATTTTTTTAAGTTAAACGAATTTATCATCTTTTAATATGACAAATTCAATCCTTTTTTACATAGGTAATCATAATTATAAATATACTAATTACTTAATTACCATCTAAAGTGATGTCGCAATAAATAGATCTCAATTTAAACTTAATGTTTTAATATTTTGGCCTGTATAATTGCAATAGGCTCCCGTAAAGTGTAATAAGACAGAGGGCCGAGAAGATTACTTACAGATCGATGACAGCAGGCTCTGGCATGCTAATATCCACAGTATGCAATTCAAATTAGGGCGAGAGTTAACGAGGACTTGATTAGCACGTCTACTACACATTGCGGTGTGCCGATATCGGCCCTGTAATAAGATGTCAGGTCGGAGTTTGTGCTAGAAGTGCGGTTTCACGGAAATATGTGTGCGAGTAAAACAGCGTTCACGAAAATACTACACCCCTACGGTTATAAAATATTCATTTGTGCCTCAACTTAACTGACAGAAAATATTAATCTGGAAAAGTGTTAAGAGGTTATCAGTATCACATATCACGTAACGAAAAATATATTTTTTTACTTTTTTTAATGACAAAAAACTGATCTATTAAAAATATTTTTTAATTCATCTACTGGTGCCAACTAACTTTTGAGGTAGTGTAACTCAAAAAATGTATATTCGATTTTCAATTCGACGATGTTTCGATAAAAAGACGTAAGCGGCTTTTACCAAATTTTACAGGAGAGCCAAAAATTTATAAACATGTGAAATGTGTTATTCTAGGTTTAATTTATCAGTGTGTCGTAGTAATCGCAGCTGAGTATATCAACCCGTGCCGCTATGAGATTTCGGCGTTTACTAATTTATAATCCCACTTTATTCACAACGGAAACTATCAATTACAACTCTTCAACTTCAATTTTAACAATTCTCGAATTTTTTCATGGATTGAACCGTAGTGTTGGATGAAAGGCTTGACTCTTACGATATGTTTTTCACAAAAATCTCATTTCTAGATTATAGTCGTTTACGCCTTTTGGCGTAACACCGTCGAATTAGTTTGCGGATTCAGAAAGTTCCACCTGTTTTCTGTAATACAATTTTTGTAAATTTACCGAACTGTTCACCATCCAGATTATATACGATGGGAAATAAAACCTTACGAAATTCATCAATCAGCAAATGTCTCCCATTTTAATAGTAAATTTTTCCATTTTGTCTTCTAAGTATGATGATGAGTTATGAGGGATTTTCAGATTTTCGGCGTTTTTCGGGTTTTTTGGGCCTTATCGTTACGTAATTTTTTATTACCTTTGAACAATTGACGGTTACATGCAGTGCAATAATCACTTGATTTAATCTTATGAAATTGAAGGAGTTGGTAAATGGAAATTTAAAAAAAAATTCATAACAAATGACATTACAGAGATATATGAATAAACCAGTAGGCATACGTCGTCTCACTATCCACACATCCTTAAGATTATTTGTATTTAAGGATACAGGTAGGTATAGGTGGATATAGGTGTTTCTTTTATTTGTATCCATAGCACAGCTCTGTTTTTGATTTTAGTCTAATTCACAACAGTAAATAAACAACTAGGGGTATCAACAGAATAAAAAACAGTGTAGATCTCTTAAAAACCGTACTGAAGTTTGAATACAGTAATGATGCATTTTCTTCCAATGCCAGCATTAATTGAGGGACTCTGAAGGACATACTTCTAATCAAATTGTTAATTAAGACATTTGAAGCAGCTTATCATTATTTCTGAATTACATTCACCAACCAATTCGTTCACATCTACAAATTCTGCAGACCGTTTGTTCAATCGTAGTTTCAATCCACTCCACACGTGCTCTATGGCATTCATATCTGGTGACCTAGCAGGCCACTCCATTCATTCAATTTTGTGATTCATCAGCTCTTCATTGACAATTCGTGCTCGATCAAGTCGAGCATTGTCGTCGATAAGAATTAAGTCATTCCCAAACAAAAGGAACAACAATACCTCTTACACATCTATCTCTATATATTTCTGCAGTCATACTCTCTTCCTTGAATATCAACTATTTAGTCTTTCCATTGATCATTATGCCACCCTAAATAGTTACGTCACCTCCTCCAAACGCAAGCCTTGTATTCATATTTCTTTCATCATAAAGTTCGTTTCTACCTCTCCACACCAAAAAATCTTGCATCTGATTGACACAAAATAAATCTTGATTTATCCGTGAACAAACATCCACTTCATTCCAATCTCAGATTTCTGTGATCATTCACCCACATTCTCATGGCTACATGACGTTCATTTTTTAACAAAGGACTAACTTTACGTTGCCTTGCTCTTATGTTTGATTCACGAAGCCTTCTTCTAACAGTTTGATTAGAAATTTGCCTCTCAGTGGCAGCTCTCAAAGCGTTATTAAATTGAACACCATTATGGGTGCCTCACCTTCTTACCGAAATCCTTATAAAATTATCTTGAGCAATGGTTGCACTTTTCGACCTTTCTCCACCACGCTTATAAGCTACATCGCCCAGTTGTTGAGCATATTTAATGTACGATATATTGAAGAAGGCGATACATTAAAAATTTTTGCCATCAGTCTAATACGTACCCTAATGACAGTGTTCATCTCGTTTTCAGATATTCTAGGTATTATCGGAGACGAAATGTAATTCTGCACAATTCACAACAAATAAAATGACAAAAATAATCAGTGACTACAGCTTGATTTAAATGACAAACATATGCTTTTTCCATCATTTCTAATTGTAAGTGTAAAAATTTTAATTTTTCCAATGCTATAGCTCGAATTACCGAGACAGTGGCATAGACAATGTGCGATGATCTTAGAATAATCGTTGATAAGTTGAATAGAGATAGACGATATTTGCTCATGTTATTTGTTACGGAAGATATATCGATAAACGAAGTGTATTTAGTTATCGTGCCAGGAAACTTGTTACTTTGAAACAAATTTTCTTAGCTTGTCGTTGTCAACTTTTTCTTCAATTTAGTTAGATTAAATCAATTTTTTAAACACTTTGCATGGTAAAAGTGGTTAATGCACATTATGTAACTGTCACTTGTTTAAAAGTGCTAAAAAAATTACATAACGATAAGACCTACTCGGAGCATAATCCTAAAAACACTATAAATCTGAAAATCGTTCATAACTCACTTGTTACGAGAGATATCGAAACAATTTCAAAAACGTCTAGGGTATAACATACCAGGGAATATGATCATACTTAAAAAAAAAAACGGAAAAAAATCCTGTTAAAATGGGAGACGCTTGCTAATTGACGAATTTCGCAGGGATTTGTTTGTCATCCTGTATAGGTTTAGATTGTGAACAATTCGAAAAATTCACAGAAATAATCAAGGATTATATTCCAAGTACATTAAATGTAATCGGTTAAACTGTGTACGTCATATAATTTAAAAAATTTTACTTACAAATGACTTAAGTGTATAATAATTTGATAAAATCTTTATTTAAAATTATTATATACACGAAAGCATTTGCTCAATAGCAAAGTTTTAAAAATGTGTGTGATCTACACAGTTTAAGTGATTAAAATTGATGCACGAGGGATATATGCAAAGATTATTTCCAGAATAGAAATCGTTATAGACAATAAAATACACAGTTTTTATTTTATTAATGTTCATTTATTTTATAACAATTATAAAGTACAAATTACAATAACAATTCGTTTTTTTAATAAAGTGACATTTCAAATTAATTATTTTTCGTTGCGTTAGTACAATTGATAAAAAAAATTACATTTTTGATATACAATTTGAGCTTGTTTTTCTTCATTCATGTTTTGAATAGTAGCATGTTCTGATGTTGCGTGAGAAGTGCTTGGTTCATTTTGTATTTCATTTGGATTACATCTTAATTTATTTATTACATTTAAATGTTGTAGGGCATCAATTTGCAATAATGGTTTTATGGAATTTGCACTTCCATGGCCGGTTATTTTGATAAGCTCTTGCACCTGTGTTCCATTCTTTATTAAGTTACCGACAGCTGTGGTTCGATTGAAATGATATTATTTTTACAGTTGTTGTATCTAAACCGATTTTTGCGGCTGATTCCTTTGTCCATTTGGACAGTTCTTTTCTTCCAATCGGTGAATTGTTGTACCAATATAAATTTTCGTATTTATTCCAGTACCTATTGCATGTCAGAAATAAATGATGTTGTAATATGGGAACTCCTCTTGGATAATAGTTGTTTATATAGCCTTACAGGACATAGCTCGACATTAATTTTATTAGGCGTTAACCATTTAATATCGGCGCATTTCTTGTCACCTCCTTATATGGTCTTACTGATCACACGGTTATATTCTAATCGTCCTAAAATGACAAAAAAACAGTTAAACAGTCGCAAATAAAAAGTGAGTCGTTTTTTACCTATTCTCTGTCCTCTGTTATCAATTTCTTCTTCAAAGTGATTTGTTACCAATTTGCGGCTTCTCCGCCTCTTCAAGCGAGCTCAACTGCGATAATATGGAAAAGTTTTTTTGCAGTCCTTCAGGAGTGTTTTCATTCCAAGGCATTATCATTTTTTACGATCTTCTGAATCTAACGCAACTGAAGAGGCTTTTCTTTTCGTGATATTTTTCTATAAATATCTTCTTTTAGCATTACGAGCATCCCTAGCGCACAATGGATCGAAAATGACGTTGTATTTAAAAAAATATATTCCCTGAAGCATTTTTGCAGTTATATTCCACATGGTTTTTATCACATTTTCCTTATAATCTTTACCATCTCTCCGTCTCATATTGAAAGCCCAGTCTTCAAGTACCAACGCAATATAATCTATGGTTGTAGTGGCCTCAAATTGGTATCTTTTTTCATTATAAAAATCAGTAAATTGGCCCCATACTGATTTGTGCATTTTTTGTTACGTTAATATGAACGCTCCTTAGGATTTCTTTGTCAACTTCGGAAAGTGAAACATTTCCGAAACGAGTACTTTCTTTATTTACTTCCATTTGAGGGTGTAGATAAGTATAAATGACACTGACAATTCAACCTATCAGAATTGTTAAGTCGGTGTGCATACAACGACACGTTAAAAGCTTACTTTACATGTGAAAAATAAATGAAGAGCTAGGTGAAAAATAACCGGTTATTTTTGCAAAATAATCACTTATTTAAACAAGTTACGTAGTACAAAGTGATTCGAATCACTTTATAAATATGGATAATGTAGAATTACTTCATTCCGAAAAGAAAAGCAAAAAATTAGACTTACTAGAAATACTAGAAATTAGAAAGCTTCCAAAAATAAAAAACGGTTACAAATGAACAACAAATATTCGCAGGCCACCACATTTCAGATAAAGTAATTTAACTTTTCTAAAAATTACAAATATTACAAACCATTTTTATTAGTATAAGTTGCCAGATGTAACATTCAATATATAAGCAAGGAACACAAATTATAATTTAATACCACTCACCTGTACTCTTGAAAAGGCCTAAAAAGCCGAAACACGTGTAGAGTGAAAATATAATTTTGAAACATTTAAAAGCGAAAAAAATAAAATGCCACAAATCATATTTTAACAATAAAAATGTATAAAAAAAGTGTTCTTAAAATATTTCTTTACCCGCCTATCAAGTCACTTAAGTAAATGAAATTTCTAGGATTCTGTGTTATATAAAGGGAGACAGTTTATTGTAGACTTCGAACTATAAATGTTTATATTTTCAATTGTTTAAGATTAGAAATTACTAAATTAGTATATATTGCTGCCAAAATGTTCTTCTGTAAATAACACCACTATTTAAGTTTCCATTGCCACCCTTTCTTACTTTCTCTTACTCTTAAATAAATTGAAATGTTTAAAAGTATTTTTATATTAAATCATTGCACTTAAAATACATTACACCTAAAGAAGATCTGATTATTTTAATTAATTATTGAAAAAGTGATGACTACTTATCATATCTTGTGGCGTACAAAGGCTTGCTTGCCTGTGCGCCATAAGAACCGCTAGAGGTCCTGCTAGACCTGCCTCCACTACATATATTTATTCAAGGAGAAGCTCGTTCAGTGGTACACAGGCTAATGCAAGGCTCAACGCCCATAAGGCAGCAGCACGGAACAGAGCACCAGAGGTTATACTTAGAGTTAAAGGCGCATCCTATACTAGGAATGCCTACGGATAGCTTAGTCCCGAAGTATAACGTCAACAAAAAACTTTCAAATTATAATACCAGACAGGGAAGACTGGAAAAACGGTCCCCCCAATAACAGCGCAAAAAATCTGGTATACGTACGGCTCCAAGACAGAACAAGGAGTGAGAGCTGGGATTTACGGGATAAGGCCAAAAACGGAAATCTCGTTAAGTCTAGGAAAATACGCCACAGTATTTCAGGCTGAAGTAGCCGCGATACAGTGGTGTGCAAAGGAAATAATAAGGCAAGGGACTGTCAATCAGTCGATAGCCATTTTCTCCGATAGCCAAGCGGCACTAAAAGCTATCGGTTCCATGCAGGTTGACCCAAAGCTTGTGTGGGACTGTGTGAATACCCTAAAAGACCTAGGAAGTCAAAATGAACTGACCATGGTGTGGGTGCCAGGGCACGAGGGACATAAAGGTAACGAAAAGGCGGATGACCTGGTCAGAGAAGGCTCATCCACAGCCTTAGTAGGACCTGAACCCTTCTGTGGCATGGCCAAGCCAGGCATAAGAACATCCATTGAGGAATGGATGAAAAAATAAGTCTTTGGAATGGTGGAGGGCTTCCCGCAACAGAGACAGGCCAAAGAGTTCATTAAAGAAAGATCGGCTAAATTTACGAAAGATCTACTATGCCAAAATAGAAAGGCCATTAGGATAATAGTGGGTCTTTTAACAGGACACTGTCGACTCAATAGACATATGAGTCTGATGGGTCTGGTACAGGATGCAACATGCAGATTCTGCCAAGAGGAAGAGGAATCCTCAGTTCATGTGCTGTGCCACTGTGAAGGCCTCGCTAGACTTAGGTTCCAACTACTTGGGGAACAAAAACCAAGAGCTGACAGCTACACTAAGAGCCCCTTATCAAGGCTGTGGAGTCTGATACAAAGGACAAAGCTGAATAAGGAGCTCTAAGGAAATGAATAGGAGCTCCACAATAGACCCACAGGGGTCGCGGTGGTCAAGGCCCACCAACCAGCTCCTCCCTTATAATCTAATCTAATCTAATCTGCCATATCTTTAAATAACAACGTATATCTTGTTTAACATCATTTTATTTCAAATACTATCTAACTTGTTTATGGATATTAGTTACAAATTTAATGTAATAAATTATTCAAAAAAAATCTATACTTTTGTATATGTTATATGCCTACGAAATTACTTATATGTCAGCATTCAAATATTATTGGTAAAATATTCATAAAGCAA
The DNA here is from genome assembly GCA_029963845.1 of Rhamnusium bicolor. Classification (NCBI taxonomy): domain Eukaryota; kingdom Metazoa; phylum Arthropoda; class Insecta; order Coleoptera; family Cerambycidae; genus Rhamnusium; species Rhamnusium bicolor. The sequence goes on along the minus strand of JANEYF010001481.1, from coordinate 41,926 downwards.
CTTTTCTTTCCGTAAAAATATTGGTATGCCTAACAATTCGGTGTTTTTTCTAACAGTCTATTAATATATTGTTTTAAATATACAGAATGAGTCAAAGGTAAATCTAAGTAATTAATAGAATTAAAAAAAAAATAGTGTTATTTTCCTATATGTTTATATAATTCGAAAAATCAGATGTTTTGAATCATTGAGGTACGATTTTTTTTTAGGTTTTATATTGCAGTTTTCAACATACGGACAGGTATTTGTTTTAAGTTTGGCATGTTGCCCTTCATAAGACTGAGTACCAATAAGACCACAATATTGCGTTCCTCAATGGTGTGTACAAGGGGCAAGTTGACTTTTTTTTAAATGGTACGTCAATGGTCCTTTTCGATTTGTTTTTTTTTGATTTTTTAAATCTCTGTTATAATTTGGAGAAAAAAGTTATAATATGAAATTCTAGCAACCAGGACCACGCCCTCGGAGCTGAAAAAGCTTATCAGGACCCTCGGGACTAGGCAGTATAGATCATAAGCTACTTAAGAATCTACTGAGAAAGGGTTTTGTCCTATTTATGCACATCACCAATGGCATTCTGCGTCTGCAACACTGGCCTAGCCAGTGGAATAGTGCGATGGTGTTTTCTATCTTGAAGCCGAACAAAAATCCGCAAACGGCTTTTAGTTACCGTCCGATATCTTTGCTGTCGACAGTATCTAAGCTGGTTGAAAAGGTCGTCCTGAAGCGGCTAAATACCGCCCAGGACGTTTTTTGATATCAACGACGATTTTCAGTTTGGTTTCAAGAATGGACGCAGCATCACTTAACAGATCGACAGGATCGTCAGTGAAGTCAAGCGGCAGTATAATCTTGACAAGAGCTCTTGGATATTGAGAAAGCATTGGTTGCCCGGTATCATATATAAACTGCACCGGTATAACTTTTCGGGCGACTTAACGCAACTGATACACTCTTATTTGCTCGGCCGAAAGCTGCAAGTAAGAGTGAACAAAACTCTATCAACACAGAGGGACATTAGAGCAGACGTTCCGCAGATGTCGGTTCTTGCGCCAAAATTATATAACATATACATGTCCGACAATCCGCAGTTCCCGAACACCAAGCTTGCGAAGTACGCCGACGATATCCGTCCGACCACTCCAGAGGAGGTCAAGTAGATTCTAAGGAGCTTGAAGCCGATGAAAGCTCCTGGATGTGACAAGATCAGAAACATCGCCCTCAAGAAGCTACCCAGGAAAGGGGTGGCAGCCCTGGTGAATATCACCAATTGGATCATGAGGCTCAGATACTTTCCGGACAGGTGGAAGAAGGCCGGCGTCATGGTCACCCCGAAACCAGGTAAGGAACTAATCTTTTCCTCCTCTTATAGGCCCATCAGCCTGCTCTCCGCTGTGAGCAAGGTAGCAGAGCGCATAATCTTGAGAAGAAGAAACCGAAGAGCTCCAAATCATCACGGATGAACAGTTCGCGTACAGGACAGGACAGAGTACGGAACTCCAAGTGCTTAGGATCACCGAGGAAGTCACTAAAGGCTTCAACCAAAAGACAGGTCACGGCGGCATTACTCCTGGACATTGCGAAGGATTTCGACAGGGTCTGACACGATGGTCTACTAGCTAAAATGATGAGTATGGGTTATCCCATTGCACTCGTCAAACTAGTTAGATCATACGTGCACGGGAGACAGATGCGAGTGAAGATCAGGGATAGCGTGTCCACGTATCGACCGATGGAAGCCGGAGTTCCCTAAGGCTCTGTTCTGTCACCCCACCTATTCGCTGTCTTCGTCTCTGATCTCCCAAGGACCGAAGGCACCGCTATGGCACTCTACGCGGACGACACGGCCCTCATGGCCAGATCCTGGAGAGCAAGAACAGCCACCAGAAGACTCCAAGAGGCAGCCTCTCTTCTAGAGATTGGTGCATCAAATGGAAAGTCGCAGTCAACGCGGAGAAAAGCCAGACATTCAGGAAAGGATGCAAGGAAACCCCCACAGGACCCGTTTCCATGTTCGGCGAGGACATCCAATGGCATGATTCCGTCAAGTACCTTAGCGTAATCATGGACAAAGGCCTGACATGGAGACAGAACACCGAAACCATCGTGGTAAAGGCCAAGTGGACGAGAGCTCTCATCTACCAAATGGTAGGGAACCAGAGCAGGCTCAATCTGAGGAATAAGCTTCTGCTAGTCAAAGCACTCATCAGATCACAGCTGACCTACGCCTCCGTAGCATGGGGATACCAAGCTAAGACGTATCTGAAGAAGATCCGAGCCGTGGAAAACGTAGCCATCAGGACAGCGGTGGGCGCACCATGGTACGTTAGAAACGCTGACATCTCCAGGGACCTAGAGTACACACCAGTCACCGAAATCATCCGATATAGAGCGAAGAAACTGTACACCTTAGCAGAGGAGCATAGGAACCCGCTGATCAGGGAGGCCACCACCTATGATCCGGCCGACGCACCAAGGTACAAGAGCCAGAAGGTACAGTTACTGGACAACAGGTAAGTATAACTAACTCCTTTCCTTATAGATGGACCAACCCAAGAAAGAGACATGACGCAACCAACCACCTTCCCACAAACCTTGCGGGTACTGGTCAGTAAACCGACCAGTGCCCGTTGTCCCCCTGGCTCCGTGAAGGACGAAAGTGCTAGGAAAGCACTTAGGCCTTCACCTCCTAGAGCTACATAGTTCATCCTCACGTTGTCCGATGATCCAGATGACAATGTGTCAATTGACACTGGCCCTAGCATCCGAGACCGTCATCAAGACAAATGGATATTGGCGCGCACCGACGATATCGCCATGTACCGTCACAGCCATCATGCTCAGGCCGCTGGGCAGTTGCTAAAGTCCCACATGATATTGGTGTCGGAGTATTACGCCAAGTAGAAGGTGAAGATTAACGTCGCCAAATCGGAAGCTATTGTCTTCATTAGACAATTTATAACATTATTACACCTATATCGATAAGGGGCAGCCAAATTGAGACGAAACAGAATGTAAAATATTTAGGCGTAACTTTAGATAAAGGACTTTATTTCGGCAAGCACTTAAACGAGACAATACGCAAAGTTTGTTTCATGTCCTATACTCCCTGATGGAGGGGAATATCAGACTAAACAGGAATAATAAAAAATTGATTTATTCCATGATAGTGAAACCGGCCCTAATATATGCTGCGCCGCCTGGTGTTCTGCGATCACCACGAGGTCACACAAATTTCAAGTATTAGAAAACAAGTTTCTACGTGTCAAAATTTACCCAACACGATATACTCCCATAAGAAAAGTACGAGAACTTTGCAACGACATTGTACCCATAGTGGACTACATCAGAAATATCTCTCAAAGATTTTACGAATTTACTGTTCAATGTTTATATTATACAATTTAAATTTTTATGTTTTTGTTAATGTTTTAGTTTTAAGCCCAGCGAGGACCATAAACATTATTGTTTATTTAATTGTTAATAAATTGTTTTGATAGATTAATTGACTGGTAGATTTAATAATTTTTTTATCGATTGTATTGAAATGTGGCAAATAGAAAATCAGCTACTTTTGTCCATTAACGCTCCACCCTCTGATATTTTTTCTTTTTTGCAGACTGATGTTTTTTAATTAGTTTGCCAGTAATATATTTTTAATATGCATAATACTATATTGCCATTGTGAATGTATACTTTAAATGCCCACACTTTAGTAATATAAGATTTCATTTTGTCGACTGAATGGTATTAATTTTGACAACTAGAAATTTTAACGTCAAAAAATATATCTCATTTGAAGGTGGACCTCGTAAGATGTCTGAAAAACTAAAAAATAATGAGATAATCAAAAAGCAAACACAAAAAATTGCTTTATTTTTGTAGAAAAACTAGAATGCAAAATCTGAAAACTTATAAATTTGCCCTGTCAACCCGATCATTCATTTTTACATCCATATAATTTTCAGTTTGACATCAATACTCTTCTCACATTTAGCTTTCGACCCTTTTAAAAATAAGTGAAAGGGACTATAATGCAGGTTTACAAAAATATTACCGCTCCATAACTTTAGAAAGGACGCTGGGAAAGTTGAAACTAAAAACTTTGATTTTTATGTTGACAAACGATTACATTTTTCCGAAAACAATAAACAACGACAAAACTTATAACATATATGAGTGTAGCTGGAAATAATTCCTTTTTGATGAGTAAAATTTGCATTCTCTGGATCTCATATAAAGCAGCGATGTGTTGGATAGGAACGTCCGGTTTTGTGTTCGAAGTGGGGGATGTTATTCATTGCATCGTCCACACCACTATTGTCCCACCTGTCCACACCACACCACGCTCAATTAATCACTGCCTGCGTGATGGATGAAAATTATTCTGCCCTCTTCATCGAATTTGACAGATTTAACAACAACTAAAGATTCAGTGCGTTAATCTCAAACCAACCTTCGAGAGAAAATTTTGCATATGGCTCGTTCACGAATAAATCTAGAAATTCTATTGTACCTAAATATCTAAATATTACACAAAGCTCCACAACCTTATTCATGACCTGGTCTTATACATATTTTTTCAACTAGTCATTTGGCATGGCTCCAGTTATTTGCTTACGGTAATATAGTATATGGAAATTAATAAATTTAACTTTATGTAATTGGATTTACCTAAACCAGCAATCGCTGCTGAATTTGTCAAGGAATTAAATTAATTAAAAAAGTATTTCGGTTACAGGTCCCTAGTTCGATTCTTCGACGGAAAACAGTAATTTTATGAAAAATAAATTGGTCCCAGTCTAGTCGAATATTCAATTCAGTTCAATTGAATTAATTCCTTTATTAATCCATGAGAGCATATAAGTGATATAGGACAAGTCGATAAGTATAAAACTGATTGAGATGATAATGAAACATAATACAGAATCGTGTGAAAGTAATTTGCAAAGTAATATCAATTATAAAAAATAATTTTTCTATTTCTGTCTTGGGGCTTTCTACCACATGAATAATTCTTGGTTATCTAAAAAATACAATTAGTTACCACGTATTCTATGGGAAAATTAACATCTGCGATTGTGATTTTATGTAAAAGATCAGTCAAGGGTGTTTCTTGACAACTATGAAACAAAAAAATAATAATATATTTCCCTAACGCTTCGGAAACGAATCTGTTTCCTTTTTCAAAATTAAATTCTTTTAGAATGTGTCAAGTGTGAGACTTGACACATCTATTATTTGTTTATGTAATATCCATAGATACTTACATAGAACTGTTGATACTTAAAAATTATACAATATTAATTTTGTTCAATTCTTCTTTTAACATCGGTAACCACGTTCAATGATTTTTTATATAAAGTCACAAGCATAGAGACTTATTTTTTTAAGTAGCATACTGGGTGTAACTAATTTTATTTTTTTAGATAACCAGGAATTATTAATGTGCTAGCAAGCCCCAGGAGAGAAAAAGAAAAATTTAGTAGAGAATACCATAAATAATGTACAGGAAATATTTATAAAAATAATGTTTGCATAATTATGACCATGAAAATTCATTAATATAATAAAACGCATTTTCCATAAAGAATATTAATAATACTTAAAATTTATTTTAAGGTAATGTATAATTTATTATAGATTATTGTACCCAGATAATATGAATTTTTTTTCATATAGTCCTCACCTGTGGTTATTATGATAGAAATTTAATCCATGATATGTAGGATAATTGTAATTTACATATTAAGGTTCAAATTCCTCGAAGCTTCTCTTGATATATTTTATAATTTCAAATAGAAAAAAACAGGGGGTGTAAGAATTTTTTCGTTTGACAAAAATCTCTTACATGATTCTGAGGTTGAATGACCCTAAAATACGATTCCATATCTGCAAGATTCAAGGTTAGAAAAAATATAAAACTTTAATATTATTAATATTAGTTTCCTGGCGCAATCTTTTTTAAAACTAAACATGTTAAAGCACATTTGCTGCAAATATAAGAAGCATGGGATTTCAAATTCAAAGATAAATCCAAGTGAATATCTAACAGCTTTCAGTTACTAAAAATGTAGTTTGCATGGGATAAAATTGAATGAACACTGTTTTGCCTCTGTGTTCATTGTTAATTTTTTGTTTTTAAAATAGTCAATGATTTTATTTAAGTAGTGTCTCTCACTTACATTGTCAATATCATTCTCATTTACAACCACGGAAATATCGTCAGCAAATGCGTTATACAGAGAAAGTATATTATTATCTAGGTCACTTAAGTATATAAGGAATAGTAAAAGCCCTAAGACGCTACCTTGTAGCACTCCAATCAACATCAACTGGTACTTTTCCAGGCTTAGTATTATTCTACAAAACTACTTTCTGTTTTTTAGATAAGAAATCAACAGTTCTTTGAACAGATCCCGTATACCATAACACTCTATATTATTCAAGAGTGTGTCTTGGTCAACGCAGTTGAGGCCTTCGATAAGTCAATAAAGATTGCGACAACTTTGTGTTACTATGATTAAGATTTGTGTATGAAGCTTAATATTTGAAAGTGCTGAAAGAGTCGATATATTTTTCCTAAAACCCTGTTGATTTAGTGATAATAAATTGTTGAATTCTAAGAAGTTTACTGTACGATTTGATAATAATTTCTAAAATATTTTTGAGAAAACAGACAGGATTGTAATGGGGAGATGGTTAGATATGGGTTTCTTGTCGCTTTTCTTTTAATAGAGCAATGATTTTGGACAGTTTTAGACATGCTGGAAAGATACCAAGTCGACTAGCGCATTGTTTAATTACACAGGTCTACAAAAAAAAGTTCTGTCCTAAAGATTAGACCCAACTATTCCCATGTATTTTGATGCGCTGAAACAGAATTTGGCAAAAAAAATTTCTTTGACGCGATTTTTTTCTCTACGACTCCCTATAACCCTTTATAATCTCTCAAGGAGAAAATTTTTTGAAAAAAATTTCTATAAGGATTTTTTGGGTCGCTGATCACGAATCTGAAACCAAAAATAAATTTTAATATAATGACAGCTGCCAATTAAGTGTCTACCTTGTTGACAGCTCTTTCATGAAAAATTTAAAAGTCAATTTGTCAAAGATCATTTTTTGACTTCTTATTCATGATCAGCAACCCAAAAAACCCTTATAGAAATTTGTTCAAAAAATTATAGAGGGTTATAGGGGGTCGTAGAGAAAAATTGACACGTCAAAACATTTTTTCTGCCAAATTTGGTTTCAGCTCATCAAAATACATGGGAAAAGTTGAGTCTGATCTCTAGGACAGAATTTTTTTTTTCTTTTTGTAGGACTGTGTAATTATTGTTATGTATTATTAAAGTATCTTACGCAAAGAGATAAGTAGAACAATTTTTAACCCCATTAACAATGTTATCTAGGTATATATAATAAGAACAATAGAGGGTACAAGACAGCTTCCATGTGGGACTCCAATAAAGTTTTTTTCATTAGCTTGGAAATCGATCCATTTACTTTGACAACTTGACTTCTCTTTGACAAATAACTGTATCTACATTATTACATAGCCGTGTTTTTCCACAAAACACCATCTACTGCACTCGACGCGCGTTTCGCCAACCAAGTTGGCATCATCTGCAGAGGATGAAAACAAATAGTATATAATACATAAGAAACAGATGAGGGTATTATATGCCTTATATAATTAGTAAAATATTTTTCAAGTAAATCGATACATATATATATATATATATATATATATATATATATATATATATATATATATATATATATATATATATATATATATATATATATATATATATATATATATATATATATATATATATATATATATATATATTATATTAATTGTTATAATGCCTTGGTCTTACATTATACTGCCAATATCAAATGTTTTATTTAACCTTAGCATATTTTCTCTTCCATATTTTTTTTCATTTTTCAGATATCGTACTGACATAACAAGATATACATCATAAATACACGACTATAAAAATTAAACTACCTGGTTTCAATTTTCATATAATTATGAAATAGGTAGATACGAAGTTATCATTCTGAAATTTCAAATTCGCATGATCTTATCTCAAGAGTATTTCCCATAATAACAATTTTACAACTCCTTCCGGTGTTGTAAAATGATATTAAAAAATGCCCTCCTTATTTGAAACCAACTTGCTCAAAAAATGAGATAGATACTTTTGGAACGTGTATCAACTAACTACACAGTTACTTTTTCGAGATAGGATATTGTTATTTGCGCACGTCGAATTATTAGAAACCCTTCGCATCTAATATGAGAAACGAACATAGCGTATTAATTTTCAGTCTTAGAATATTGAAATAGTTTAAAACTAATTAATACAAGACATAAATAAAGTTAAATTAGTTTTACTTAATATTCTAAATGGCTACTCAAAGTTAAAAATAGTGGAGTGTTTTACATTAGGTTAAAAGTTGTACGGCAGATATTTTCTGAATTTTATTTAACATGAAACCCACCGCTCTTGTTTTGTGTAAGTTGTATTACAAATTCTCAGCACGAAGCTAATCAGATATAAAATACAGCCGCAGTTAAATTAACCGTGCACAGGCTAAAGAACTAGATAATAGCGGCAACATTATAGGAATAGCGGGTAGAACTAAGAAATTAAATTTCTTAATGCATTTCACAAGAGCAATAGAATACAATAGTCACCACAATTTGCTTGGAAACCTCGCCATAAAACTTTACCATTACGGCTGTGCGTCAAATTGGGATCAACTTGAACAATGGGTTCAGTACCGAGTTTTGCAGATAAATGATATATTTATATCATTATTAGTTAGCTGCACACAGTGTATTAATTAGAAAGCGTCTTGAAATAAATTTATTTTATCCACATGACTGAGTTATAGTTATAACTTGACCAATCTCTCAAAATAAATATAGTACGATATATACCAAGGGACAAAAAAGCATATTTTAATCCCGAGTATGAAAGTTTTTTATAATATAATATAATAATCATGATAAATCAAATAGAAAAATTCTCATAAAATTCCTTTATTAATGTGACCGGTTTCGTGAACAAGTAATTACTTCACATCATCAGACACAGGACTACAATAGAAAATGAGTATGGTGGTTACATACATACATAAATAAATGTTCATAAGTTAACAAAACTTAAAAAACAGGAATACAGAAGACAATTATTACAATTTTTTACTAATAAAAACTTATTGGTAAAAAAATGTTTAATAAAATTTTTTTGTACAAAAAAAGATTGAAATTATTTAAATTGATCAGGATTACGTTAGTTTAAAATTATAATATAGAATAATGTAAAATTTAAATAAATTGAAATGTGTAAAAAGGAGGTTCATTTTTATATAATACTTACATTTTTATAAATAAAAAACCAGGGTAGTCAAATTAAAATTAAAATTAAAATAGTTTTGCAACATAGTCAAATAATAAGTAAATATATAAAAATTTTTTTTTGTTAGTATCTAATTAACTTTTAATAAAAATTTTTGAAATTTAACGTGCTAATTCCTTTAAACACATACATACACTACAATAGTTAAAATTTAATAGGGGATAAATATTTTTTAATAAAATTAAAAATAGTGCCCTCTAACGGACTATCTGAGAACTAACGTAAAATAAAATTAAAATTAAAGTAGAAAACTATGTGTGCACCAGGTTTCTTTTTACAATAGTGGAGTTAATTATATTTCAACTGCAGATGGTGATAGCGGTGAAATTGCATGTGAACGTGGTGGAAATATTAACTTCTAAGAAATTGAGGTTATATTATAATATCGAGCACGTGGAACAGGTTTCAGTAGAAAAAATTACAACAATATAAATAAATTAGACAACCACAGAGAAAGTCAATGAAGATTGAAATTGGATCTGTGAGTTCAGAGATAATGTGTTGGGATCTCTTGAATCTTTCAGGATTTCTAAACTTTCAAGGTTATTAATCAAATTTCCTCTTTCACCCAAATGTAATATTTTAAAAGTATTATCAAATGTGTGGTTGTTATCTACAAGATGTTTGGCGAAATGGGAAAAACCTGAGGATTAGCTAATACACCGGACGTGTTCTTTTAACCGTGTTTTAAAATTTCTATATGTGCAACCAATATATATAAATATTTTTCATATCTCCTTTAAATCAACTAACTCTATAGAAAAGTTGTTTGTCAATGGTAAAGATCAAATAGATCCACTAGATAGATGTGGGGTTTATAAACTTTCGTGTATCACATGCAACGGCACATATATTGGTTGCACATATAGAAATTTTAAAACACGGTTAAAAGAACACGTCCGGTGTATTAGCTCTTCCTCAGGTTTTTCCCATTTTGCCAAACATCTTGCAGATAGCAATCATACATTTGATAATACTCTTAAAATATTACATTTAGGGTAAAAGAGGAAATTTGATTAATAACCTTGAAAGTTTAGAAATCCTGAAAGATTCAAGAGATCCCAACACATTATCTCTGATCTCACAGATCCAATTTCAATCTTCATTGACTTTCTCTGTAGTTGTCTAATTTATTTATATTGTTGTAATTTTTCTACTGAAACCTGTTCCAAGTGCTCGATATTATAATATAACCTCAATTTCTTAGAAGTTAATATTTCCCACCACGTTCAAATGCAATTTCACCGCTATCACTATCTGCAGTTGAAATATAATTAACTCCACTATTGTAAAAAAGAAACCTGGTGCACACATAGTTTTCTACTTTAATTTAAATTTTATTTTACGTTAGTTCTCAGATAGTCCGTTAGAGGGCACTATATTTAATCTATTTTATTAAAAAATATTTATCCCCTATTAAATTTTAACTATTGTAGTGTATGTATGTGTTTAAAGGAATTAGCACGTTAAATTTTAAAAATTTTTATTAAAAAGTTAATTAGATACTAACAAAAAAAATTTTATATCTTACATTTACTTATTATTTGACTATGTTGCAAAACTATTTTAATTTTAATTTTAATTTGACTACCCTGGTTTTTTATTTATAAAAATGTAAGTATTATATAAAAATGAACCTCCTTTTTACACATTTCAATTTATTTAAATTTTACATTATTCTATATTATAATTTTAAACTAACGTAATCCTGATCAATTTAAATAATTTCAATCTTTCTTGTACAAAAAAATTTTATTAAACATTTTTTACCAATAAGTTTTTACTAGTAAAAAAATTGTAATAATTGTCTTCTGTATTAATGTTTTTTAAGTTTTGTTAACTTATTAACATTTATTTATGTATGTATGTAACCACCATACTCATTTTCTATTGTAGTCCTGTGTCTGATGATGTGAAGTAATTACTTGTTCACGAAACCGGTCACATTAATAAAGGAATTTTATGAGAATTTTTCTATTTGATTTATCATGAATAATTACTCATATGGGATCAACCTACCTGCGTAATATAATAATCATACGAGGGATTAAAAGAGCCTTTAATTCTGTAGTATATAAGCTGTTTTATGCACTTTTAGTCTTGCATTTTTTAAATAAAAACTAATTTTAGAAAAAAATAAAACAAGTATATTTTACTTCAAAAATGGAAGGCATTGCAAAACATTATGGATTTCAGTAAGTGGTGTAACCAGAAAAAAATACAAGAACACACAGAAAATGTACTACTAGCGTATTTTCTGGAGAGATCAAAAAACATGTTAAAGCTTCTATTCTTTGGGCATAATATTCAATACTGAAAGAGATGTCAGTTGTCAGAAACAATATTAACATAAGTAAATTCTTGTAAATAATTTAACTGTTACGTATTCACCAATTTTATGCCATAGGTGGCGCTTATCTAGAATATTGCGGGATGTGCACATGATGAATTGGGAATTTGTCCATCAATGATATTGAAGATATAGATTCGTCAATATTGTTAAGGATAAGGAACATTAATACTAGATTCGATAGAACGTTCATTGTTAAAAATTCAGAAAACGATGCAGTTAGATTTGTAGATTTGTGCGAGAAATACGTCCTTACGAAAAAAATTAATACACAGCATTCACGCGTTTTTGTACCTCTGCATCATTGTTAGTTGATGCGTTGGCAGATATATATATCCTCAAGGCCATGGTGGATGAAAGTCTTCAACTGTATCTGAATGGTATGTTGAAAGATCAATTAATAAACAAAGAAAATATTGCCGAAAAAATGTTTGGATATTAACGAAACAGAAATAGTATTACAACCATGAACGATACACTGCAGGAATCTACGAGTACTTCACGTTGCATGGCCTCTTCCATTCACTCAATGGAATCATTAAAGTTGAAAACGATTTTGATCGTTTATTTCGTTTTGTTAGTTGTTAATATAACTGTTAACTTTAATTCAAAATTAATTAAATAAGAAAACCTTTTCTATGATAACACTTGTTATATAGAATCTATATATACATTTATTATATAGATTTTCTTAAAAAAATCTATATATACATTAATGCTCGGCGAATTTGGGCCCCCGTATCTCGAGAATGGCTGATCAGATCGACCTCAAATTTGGGATCTATCCGAATCTCGAGATTTCCAGAAACTTTCCGTCTGTTCGGAAGTCCGGAACTCCGAAGTCCAGAACTCCGGTAGTCCGGAAACTTTTCTTTGAAATGCGATAACTGTCCCAAATATTGACCGATGGACTTCAAACTTTTACCAGTGGTAGACCTCCATGGTCTACATATGCCTATTGCCTTTTGAGCCGGTTCCGAAAACGGCAAGTGGGGCAAAAAACGGCCCAACAACCAATTTTTTTACCTTCTTTGAAATGCGATAACTGTCCTAAATATTAACCGATCGACTTCAAATTTTGAACAGGTGTAGACCTCTAAGGGCTACATACGCCTATTGTTTTGGAGCCGGTTTCGAAAACACGAAGTGGGGCAAAACGGCCTAAAAGCCATTTTTAGTTCTTTTTTTTTTTTGAAATGCGATATCTGTTCAAAATATTGACCGATCGACTTGAAATTTGCAACAGGGGTAGACCCTTACGGTATACATATGCCTGTTGATTTTAAGCCGGTTCCGAAAACGGGAAGTGGGGCAAAAGAAAATTAAGAATTTTGTTTTTTTTTGAAAGGCAATAAATGCCCCAAATATTGACCGAATTGGTACAAATATAGGCATATTAGCGTAAGACTCAATAAAATGGATCAAAAGGAACCGATTCCGACTATTCACGAACCGCTCCGATTTTTCCCGAAGGCGTTATAAGCACTTTTAACAGCGGAATCGTTTACTAGGTAATCGGACCCAAGGAATCGATTGGAATCATTCTGGAACCGATCCGATGTACTTTGTCCGTCTTTTGAAAATCTATATGGCATCTTCACCGCAGCGGTGAATGTACCTCACTTGTTTATTTAAAGTTTAATCTCCTGTGGATTAAATTAATTTTTAATCCCACGGGCAATAAATGTGCCGCTTTAGTCTTCGAAAAATGGAGTAAAGCAACAACTTTACTCTCGGATGTGCATAAAATAAATAAATCATTTGAAATCGATAAGTATTTGTATCTTTGTTTTTATGACTGACGTATATTATTATCATCTATATGGATATGAATTAACAGAGATAACGCGACTGAATTTGAAATTTCAACAAAGAGTTTAACAAACAATTTGGTGTGCTGGATGAAATCTGTGAGAAGCGAAACGAAAATTTTGGTCGAATAATTCCATACAGGATTTCAGCTTTAAGATAATTTTAAAAAATAAGCAATTGTGAGGTAGATCATGTATTGAAAATTTTTTGAGATAAGAAGAATATGAAGTCGGCCAACGACAGCAGAATATTGGGTACTATACTCGATGTGTGTCATTTGGAGGCTGGAGGTGATGATGATTTATCCTTAAACATTTATCGTGGTTCGATGAAAAATGAAACGGTGATAAGGGTGATAAGAATGTTGTTTTAGACAAAGCTATAGTGAAAGAGCAGATAATGTAAATAATGGTCCTTATAAAACACTTTCTAGAAAAATGATGAGTCAGACATATACTTATATCATGTAACAATTTTTAACTTTTGATTAAACTTTGTGTGATTAAAAATTGCTAATTTTTAATCACACTTGCTTATTTAAGACTCCATTAACAAATTTAAATCAACTTCCAAATTTTAAGCGAAACAAACCTAAATATGTTTTACTTATACATACTGGACAATAGACATGTAGTAAAAATATAGTTATACAGTTTTCATTAATTTCTTGTAGAGAGCAGTACCTCTCAGTGCACTTATTTCTGATTATAAGGTTTTTTAGAAAGTTTTAACAGAAAACTTATTAACTTCTTTTACATACAACTTTTATAGTTTATGTTTGAGAGTTGTTTTATGGTCTGAGTATATGATTCTGGCAAATATATTCTCAGTAGATACAATATTAAACATCACAGTTGAGGAATTTGTCCAATTTTCTTGACACGTCCTCGGATGTAATCGACACGTAGGTGTCGTGCACGTGGCAGGGGCACGGGTTGAGATAAAGTTCTACAGCCAAAATAAAAGATCGTGGTTTCTCTCCTCACAATACAGCTGGCCGACCAGCTAGCAGTGGATATGGTGTGGGTAAAAAAGGGTTCAAAATAAACAGTAACATTCTTTTTATGACCAAATAACCATCTATTCTGCATCTAGTTTAAATTTCGTATGCTCACGCCCTCAAGTATCACTTTATCCAGGACCAATCTAAATTTGGAAGTTCTAGTGTAACTGATATGGCAGATATGATTTTTTGAAAACGCGACTGTTTTAAGTGCTCTTAAATGTCTTTCAAATATCCACCACAAAGCAAATCCGTTAAAACTCATTTCCCATTATAACTATATGTATTTCTCTTGCACGTAATTTTTTTATTTTGTAATAATTAGGGTTTCCCTAGTTACAGAGATTATTTAATTAAATCAGTAAACCTGAAACTTCGAGGATGAACCCTTCAGCAGAATTTTTTAAGCAATATTATAATACTTTACCTCTTTTGTGCTGCATTACTGACGAAGATTTACATTGTATGTATAAAAAGTATATTATAACATAAATAATGTGACTAAAATAGAGGATAAAGTCTCACAGACTTTGAACATGATGAAACCAAAACTGGTGGTGAGCGGATACAATTTTCTGGTTTAAAAACAAATTTGTTGGTCAAAAAATGATTGACATAACAAATTTAAAGAAAAAAATCAGTAATATTTATTTTGAAGCACTTGCCAGTTCATTTATTGGTGGTCTCAATATCTTTACGGAGAGAAATTGTTAGGTTCTTGTCAAATATTTACAGTGTCGTCGGCTTTAAATGCAGGGTGCCAAAATCCAACAACCAATTACCATAAGGCATACTTTTTAAGTACTTAGGGTATCAACATAAATTATTGTCAAACTCCATTAACTTTTTGTGTGGAATTTCAAAATTTGGTTGCATTTTATAAATTTTTTTTTTTGTTTCATCCTCTCAAAAAAAAAATATTTTTTACAAAAAATATAGTGATTGCTTCATACAGGATATTATATGTGCACATGTTTCTTTGTCAATTTTTAATTAGTTATATGGAGTTATTCAGAAATCACGAAAAATATGGACTACTTTGTGAAGTAGACAATTCTTGATTAACAAGCAGTTTCTTGCAGATTAAATTTCGTCCTGATGCTGCGCATTTCAAATTGTTAATTTTTTCCAATTAGCAGGCAATGGAATACTGTTATAAGATATCTCTTCTTATGCCATTGTAACCTATTAATCATAGAAAACTTACTACCCCATAAACATATTTAAACAAAAGTGTCTAAGAAGAAAAATGTTATTGTTAACATGTAAAAAACAGTATGACAATAAAAAAATAATTTCAATAATGGGTATTGCGATCTGTGGCTTAAAAAGTACCTTGACACTCGTGGGGTTCCACGCAGAGTTCGTCGGATGCTTCGCTTGCCAGACGAGGATCACATTCGTCCGACCACTCCAGAGGAGGTTAAGGGATTCTAAGGAGCTTAGACCAAGGAAAGCTCCTGGATGTGACAAGATCGGAAACATCGCCCTCAAGAAGCTACCCAGGAAAGGCGTAGCAGCCCTGGTGAATATCATCAACGGGCTCTTGAGGCTCAGATACTTTCCGGACAGGTGGAAGAAGGCCGACGTCATAGTCATACCGAAGCCAGGTAAGGATCTAATCTTTCCCTCCTCTTACAGGCCCATCAGCCTACTCTCAGCTGTGAGCAAGGTAGCCGAGCGCGTTATCTTGTGAAGAATAGAAGAGGAAACCGAAGAGCTCCAAATCATCCCGGATGAACAGTTCGCGTACAGGACAGGACACAGTACGGAACTCCAAGTGCTCAGAATCACCGAAGAAGTCATCAAAGGTTTCAACCAAAGACAGGTCACGGCGGCACTACTCCTGGACGTTGCGAAGGCTTTCGACAGGGTCTGGCACGATGGTCTACTAGCTAAAATGATGAGTATGGGTTACCCCGTTGCACTCGTCAAACTAGTTAGATCATACATGCACGGGATACAGATGCGAGTGAAGATCAGGGACTGTGTGTCCACTTATTGACCGATGGAGCTGGAGTCCCAGGGCTCTAGTTAGATCATACCTGCACGGCATACAGATGCAAGTGAAGATCAGGGACTGTGTGTCCACTTATCGACCGATGGAAGCTGGAGCCCCAGCTCTAGTTAGATCATACCTGCACGGGATACAGATGCGAGTGAAGATCAGGGACTGTGTGTCAACTTATCGACCGATGGAAGCTGGAGTCCCCCCAGGCTCCGTGCTATCACCCCATCTGCTCGCTGTCTTCACTTCTGATCTCCCAATGGCACTCCACGCGGATGACACGGCCCTCACGACCAGATCCTGGAGAGCGAGAACAGCCACCAGAAAACTCCAAGAGGCAGCCTCCTCTGGAAGAATGGTGTATCAAGTGGAAAGTCGCAGTCAACGCGGAGAAAAGCCAGATGATTCTCTTCAGGAAAGGACGCAAGGAAACCCCCACAGGACATGTTTCCATGTTTGGTGAAGACATCCAATGGCACGATTCCGTCAAATACCTTGGCGTAATCATGGACAAAGGCCTGACATGGAGACAGAACACCGAAGTCATCGTGGTAAAGGCCAAGCGGACGAGAGCTCTAATCTAACCCAATGGTAGGGAACCAGAGCAGGCTCAGTCTGAGGAACAAGCTTCTGCTAATCAAGAGAGCCCTCATCAGACCACAGCTGACCTACGCCTCCGTAACATGGGGATACCAAGCGAAAACCTATCTGCAGAAGATCCAAGCCGTGGAAAACGTGGCCATCAGGACGGCGGTGAGCGCACAATGGTACGTTAGAAACGCTGACATCTTCAGGGACCTGGAGTACACACCAGTCACCGAAATCATCCGGGATAGAGCGAGGAAACTATACACCTTGGCCGAGGAGCACAGGAACCCGCTGATCAGGAGGCCACTTCCTATGATCCGGCCGACGCACCGAAGCACAAGAGGCCGAAAGTACAGTTGCTGGAAAACGGGTGAGTATAACTAATCCTTTCCTTACAGATGGACCAAACCACGGAAAAGACACGACATAACCAACCACCTTTCCACAGACCTTGCGAGCGCCGGTCAGTAAGCCGACCAGTGTCCGTTGCCTTTGGCTCCGTGAAGGACAAAAGTGCTAAGAAAGCACTTAGACCTTCACCTCCTAGAGCTACAGAGCTCATCCTCACCTTGTCCGATGATCCAGACGACAATGTGTCAATTGACACTTTGTGTACTGGCAGTCAATCCCAAGTCAAAAAATATCCGCACAGTCCCTGACAGACAGATGACAACCCCCGGGGGTGACAAGCT
Organism: Rhamnusium bicolor; assembly: GCA_029963845.1. Taxonomy (NCBI): domain Eukaryota; kingdom Metazoa; phylum Arthropoda; class Insecta; order Coleoptera; family Cerambycidae; genus Rhamnusium; species Rhamnusium bicolor. The sequence continues at coordinate 24,033 of JANEYF010001481.1, read as the reverse complement.
GGCGAAGAAAGAAGACGAAGACAGAAGAGCGCCAGAAGAGGCCCTAGCCAGCAGTGTTCATCAGCCAGGACCCAGGGAGGTTGGTCAGAAATCTTCGGCACCGCTCACATTTGTGAGTGGGGCCGTTTGTAAGTACAAGCTAACCCGCCCTGCCGAGGCCTGTCCAGGTCTACAGCGATGACTAGGGTAAAAAGGCAATAGTCCTGCCTGGCCGTAGCATCCGAGACCGTCATCAAGCCAAAAGGGTATTGTGCGGGGTGGGGTTGCTCTCAATAACATTGTCTATAAGGTTTTGGGAAAATTGATTCCAGCATTCTCGAAAATATTTCTTTCTAGTTTTAGGATTAGCGTCAGGAGATATGGTCAGTCAAATCATTCGAATTAAATTGTTTTCCATAAAAAAGTTAATTACGGGCGCAGCCATATGGAGTCTACGTATAACATAAATGACACAGCTCTTGAAAATATTAGTTTCGTTCGAGATCTAGGAGTGATCTTAGACTGCAATTTAAGTTTTAATTATCATATCGGAAATATAGTTCAAAAAGCTCTTCGTAATTTAATAAATTTCGTGATCCCAATTCTTTCATTATATGTATTATATAATTCTTTAGCCCGTGGTAACTTGGAATACACCTGCTTAGTTTGAAACATACAATATCAAAAATACATAAATCGAACTGAAAATATCCAAGTAAATTTTATTAATCACCCTAATTATAAATTCAATAGATACCTACATATTCAGTGTTACAGTAATAATCTACGTCATTCTAAATTATTAATACTTGGCTCTGGAAGACTTATTACATATATATTTTTTTTCATAACCTATTCAATGGTGAAATAGATTTCTGTAAAATTTTTCGAAAATTATTGCTTAATGTAAAACAATACGATTATAAATCTGCTAATTCATTCTATAATCTGTTTAACACACAAATGCCACATGTAATTCTCTGCAGGAATATTATAACTTATTTTTCAACCACATTGATCACATCTCTATTTCTCTCATCTGATAAACATTTAAATATAAACGTTTTTTTGTAAAATTCTTTCTAGTTGTCACACATTTATATATAATTTATAATGAATTGATATTATTAATAGTATAAGTATAATGACAAACATTTTCTTCTTTCTTAGGTCGTCAGTTTTCTTCCTTGTAGTTTTAATTTGTGTAAATATGATTAATTTTTTTCTTTGAATTGTTGTTAATATTAATTATTCTGTTAGGTTGCTAGTATTATTTAAAAAATAAATTGGTAGATCGAATCTGCAAGAAGCTACATATTGACTAAGAATATAACTACGATAAAATGTGGTAGGCAGTTTTTAGTGATTTATTTTTATGAATGACTTCATATAACCAATTAAAATTTGACAAAAAAAACATGCCCAGATATAATACCCAAATGTTACATTTTTTGAAAATATAAACATATACCTCGAAAACATAACAAAGCAAAAAAAAAAATTAAATCGATTGAGAATTTTAAAGTTGCAGTCATTCATTTAGAAATCTTGAGTTCTTTGAGAGGTGCACTTCAATTTACTATGATTGTTTAAAAATATAACTAATTGTTTTCCTCTTAAATCTGGAAGAAAAAGAACTACATTTTTCATATATGTCAAACTATTATGACGCTAATTTGTTTGCTATAATTAAATTATTTTAACATTTACAACTTGTTTCACTACAGAAATGCTGCATTGTTACAAATAGATTAAAACAATACACATTAACAGAGGATTTTCAAAAATGATGAATTGCAAACATAAACATGATGGAAGGAAAATTCGAAATGGACGACTATGACGAATTCCCCCCGTCATTATTCGTTTTCTGCTATTAAATATGCGAACAAAAATTCTTGAGAATTATGCATGTATGGATTTATATGGGTCAATCGTTGTACTCAATCAAATCAAGTCGCTGAAAGCTGTGAAATGTTTTAACAGGAATGTCAACCAAACATGTATGCTTCCTGAATATTTGATTTCAATTTTAAATTCAAATACGTACAGCTAGTGACAAAATGTATACCATATACAATGCGAAGCGCAATGGGAAATTGAAAAGTTATATAGTTAAATAAAACTCCAAACAGTCTGTATCGAACTGGGGAATTTTCTGTCTCTTGAGAACTCCACTCGATCGTATACTAATGCAATAAAACCTCTCTTTTATGGAAATTATATTTAAAACTTCCAAGGAAACATTGTGACTTAAGTGTGTACTGTGAGGTAAGATCCACATATTGAGATACATTTATTATTTTAAGAATTCCCGTCTTCGAGCACTAAAAATGTAATACGCATTACCAGAAAAACTTAAAAGGGAAACATGAGAAAAACATATCTGTCTTTTTATTTCAAACTGATGTAGGAAAAATAAGAAAGAGCGTTTGTTTATCACTGGGCTTTTTATGTCATACAAACTAATCGGGATAAAAAAATGTCGCACTATCTGTGCTGATAGCGCTGAGTGAATAAAAAAGAATATAAATAAAGCACATACAAAGAAGGGCTAAAAAAGAAAAGTACAAATGTCTGTTTTTATAAGCAGAATTCAAAACTTTTTTTATATTAATTGTAGCTTTCTATGAGTACATGTGAAACTAATAAATCTTAGTGTATATTTAAAATTCACTATTTGTGTTCTTTTATTTCCTTTGTTATTTACAAGGGTGATAAATTCTTGAGCTTTCAGAATTGCTGTTTTTTTTTAAATGCAGTTTTTATGCAACAATCTTTTTTCATCATCTTCAGTAATTTTTATGCACTTATGGTATTACAACCAAAAATTACACAATAGATGAAAATTGCACACTGAAAATTCAAGAGCGAAAATTCAATATTGAAAATTTAACAGCGATGATGCATTTTTATTACATTTAATTTCTAAATCGCATATGTCATGCTTAAACACAAACATTTAGAACCATTATTATGTTATAAATTACAATAACTGTACTACTGCTTACAATAAATAAAAAAAATAAAAGAAAAACTAAAAAAAGGTAGTGTTCATCTTTTTTATTCTGGAAATTTTCTACCGAATACCATTCCTGCATAAAAATTAACCAGAAAATTTCAAACCTGTTTCATAACCAATAAAATGTATTTTCTCTAGTGTAATCATAGTAACCCAGGTATTTTTTCCAAACTCTTTTGTTCTGGGATACCCTGAAGAGAATTATAGTGGAAATTTTTTGACATAATCATGTAATAATTTTTTTGATCTTAAGCGTGACGATTAGTAATTACAATTAAGGGGCCTAGTCGGGAAAAAGCTTCGGATAGCTGTGTCACTCTCTAGAAACTTTTTATACATGCACCGCTGAATAATTTTGCTCTTGACTATACCTTCACTGGACGTTTTATTCACCGACTTCATTGAGGTGCGATTCCCGATAGAGGTAACACTTCTTTGCTCCATTTGTAGTGACAAAGATACTTATTTAGAAAATTCATTTTAACCAAATAGTACGGAATAAAAGTTTGAAACTTGCGGAGCATAATTATGAAGATTCATTCTAGAAGCTATGTATGAATTTTACCCCGAATTTTACCGATTGAGATCATAATTCAGGAGCTAATCACGTTCAAATTTCACTTATATTTACAGTATAAGTTTTCCCTACATAAAGTGAAAATTAATTAAAATAGATATACATGTACCTTCTAGTACACTTTCAACTACTGATCCTCCAAATTTGGTGTAATTTGACCAAACCGTATGGAAGAAATAAATTTTGAAAAATTACCTTACAAACACTGGTTCGATTAGCCCTCTTAAGCAGTGTTTATTTGCTTTATAAATTTAACATATCTGAAGAGGAGTGAACAAATAATACCCAATAAACTTAATTATTTAAGATTTCGCATACGTAGTTAATTCTTTCATATTATGTTGAGTTTAAATTACTACAATTGGTAGAAAATTATATTTTATAAATTTTTTTTATATCCAATTAATTTTATTGAGCTATAAATTCTGTATTTTACCAACTGTAATTGCACAGATCATTTTAAAATTTAACATAGTTCATTTTTTCATATTACGTCGAGTTTAAATTACTATAATTGCTAGAAAAAATATATTTTAGCAATTTTTGTTGTATCCAGTAATGATTAGTTTTATTGAGTTGTAAATTTTCTATTGTCCAACTGTAGTTGCACAGATACATCATTTTAAGATTTAACATAGTTCATTCTTTCATATTATGTTGAGTTTAAATTACTACAATTGGTAGATATTTTAGCAATTTTTAACTTTGTGTGAAATTTTCTTACCGAATACCGAGGTGGTAAAATAATGACTGACATTACTGATTTTTTCTAATCATGGCTAATTTGATAAAATGTTTACTAAAAATTCTTGAATTTCTAAGACAATCCAAAATATTTCAAAAAAATTTAAATTAAACCCCCACAATGCTTATATCAGAAAAAAATGAATTTAATAATACATAACTCGATGTAAAAAAATACCATTTGAATTAAGCAAGTTTTCGTGGTTTCAAGTTTACAAAATGTAAAGTAAAAAATGAACACTTGTTATACTACTATTGAATTACTTTAAACTGTATATCGTAGCTCACCTTATGATCTTTCTGCATGCCAAAAAGCAAATAAGTATCTTTTAAACGATGAAAGTTATAAAGGTTATTGTAAACCATTACACCTGTCAAAATTTTTTTAAAATATCAAATATCTCTGAAACGACTGGGTTTAGGCATATGGTATCTTACATGTTTTTGACTTTTGAATTTTAGGCTCTTTTCGAAAACCCTAATATATATATAGGTTGTTCTATTTAAAATATGCAAGTTCGTATCAACTTCCGGTATAATCGAAAGTATCAGATGCTTGTAATTATTTTAGTTGGATTGGCCAGACTGCCATTAGCAGCTCCCTAAATTTTCAAAATTTTCTGGTGCGTACTTTTCCCTATATCGATCGATTCAGTTCCTGGTGAGACACCCTGTATTAGTGTAGTAAAATAAACTTTGCTACTTTTTTATTTATAATCTAAAAAACGCTTGTAAATGTAAAGAAACTGAGAAAGATCAAGAAACCGTAGAAAAAAGGAGGAAGCAGAACCTCTTCCCACAATGCACTACGATTTCTTGCACATACGTAAACGTAACTCTTATACAAAAGTTCTATGGACTCATTTTTGTAATTTTCTGAAAGACTTAGAATATACCTGAAGTGAGTTAGAATCTTTGATCTGAAGTTAACACTGATATTTTTTTACCACAAAACACCAAAAACACTACATACTTTATTCGACGCGCTTTTCGACAACCAAGCTGGCATCATCTGAAGATGATAAAACTAGCCTAATGCTAACAATGTATACTATTTATACCTAAACTATTGTTAGGGTTTTGTGAACCGTGACTCACTAACCAATAGAGCTGGCTATGACCCTATGACTCTCTATCGTTCATACTATTTTTACAATTTCCAAGCTTTCTAGTATTTGTTATATTTCTAATGAATTTTAAATTGCTACTATTTATTTTACGGTTGTACTCAAACGCATATTGGTCAACACTTATCTGTTATACCATATTTGAGATGAGCCACATGTTCGTTGGATCTAGTTTGAATTGATCGTCTAGTTTGTCCAACATACTATTGACTACAGACCTTGCAGGTAGTTTCGTAAATCCCCCACTTTTCGTTTGTTTCAATTTTGTCTTTTGGATTGCCTAAAAGTTGTAGTTTATTTCGTGATGAATGAACTACTGTCATACCTATATCTTTAAAAATATTACCAATACGACGGGTGAATCAAGGGTCATATGGAATCGATACAAATTTCAGATTTTTTTCTTTAGTTTTGAAAGATAGAGGAATTTCAGTGTCTTTAAATTTTCGTTTCCTAATTATTTTATCAACTAAACTTACAGAATATCCGTTATTCGCAGTTATATTAATTCTTAATCAATGCCTTTTCTTTTTCAAACTTCTCTTTATGGATACAGAAGGTTAATAGGTGATGAACTAGAAAATTAAAGTCTTACTGAAGTAAGATGTACTTGCATCCTGTAACAACCTTATTACTCCAGCTTTAACTAGGAGGTTACATGTATCTAAACCAAGTGTACTTAGATTGCACTGCTTACCTGGGATACATAAATCAGGAAAATCGGTGCATCCTATTGTTTTAGCAATTAGATCGCCTACTAACCACCTATCAAAATGGGTAACACAGGAGTACGAAAGTTTATCCATTGTAGCACCTAGTTTCTCTGTGATTAATTCAAATGATTTCATTAATAAGGTGAAAAATATCCAGTTGCAAAGTGACATTTTGATCTCCTTTGACGTTTCTCATTGTTTCCAAGTGTTCCAATACCACAGACAATAGACTACCTTGAAGATCTACTCGAATCAAACAATCCCATTTAAAATATAGTAATCGAACAACATGAAGGAACAGCAATGGGTAACTCTTCATCAATATTCATTGCAGTCTCTTTATGAACAGATTCGAAAGAGAAGCAAAAGAAGAGTCGAATATTTCTCCAGTGTTTGGCTTAGATATGTTGATAATATTTTTGCAGTGTTTGATACAAAAGCCACTGATATTGACAACTTTGTTTCTACATTAAGAAACCGTTTTGCGTCAGTTAAATTCACATATGAAATTAAAAACTCTGGACAACTACCACTTTTAGATGTATTAATAACACTACCACACACAAAAAAAGTTGTCTGAAATATACATGCGATATATGGTTTCCGAAGTATTTTTACCCGCTGAACACGAATCCGGTCAGAATTGCTCCATCACCCATCAATCTTCAGCAAAATGCTGAAGAATCTTCAGAAAAATTAAGACTTTGTGCTTACGAGCCGTGCATTACATGTGATACATGGTTTCCGAAGTATTTTTTCCCGCTGAGCACGAATCCGGTGTCAGAATTGCTCCATCACCCTTCAATCTACAGCAGAATGCTGAAGAATCTTCAGAAAAATGAAGACTTTGTGCTTACGAGCCGTGCTTTACGTGTGATACATGGTTTCCGAAGTATTTTTTCCCGCTGAGCACGAGTCCGGTGTCAGAATTGCTCAATCACCCTTTGGTCTTCGGTAAGACGCTGATGAATTTTCAGAAAAATGAAACTTTTGCACTGATGATTTAAGTGCTATACATATACGTATTTCAAGCAATTTTTCATCATGATCAAAATACTTTAGCATTGTTTAATCTTTGGAAAAATGATAATGAACATTAAGAAGGTGAAAGATTTCAGTTATCAATTTCACTTGTAAGACTAGAGATTAGATGTAAGACTAGATAAGAAGTGTAAGACTAGATATAGAAGTATGAGACTAGATATATAATGTGTAGGAAATAAAATAGAAGACTAGATATAAGATGTATAACGTTAAATAAAATACTATTTATAAAATTTAAAATGTTAAATATAAAATATATTAGATGAGATTGGAGTACATTTATAAGACTAGATTAACAGGCACGCCTACGTTTGTAACGCACCCTTTTGTCTTCAAAAGATCGTTTTCTTTTTGTTTTCTTTGGTTTACAGTCTCTCTTTAGGTTCCAACAATAGTCCGCCATAATATTTACATCCCATTTTCCCTGGACATGAGGCCGCTACCACAATCACCTATAAATACAGAAATACTTCAATATCTGTAGATTCTTCAGCATTTTGCTAAAGATTGAAGGGTGATGGAGCAATTCTGACACCGGATTCGTGTTCAGCGGGAAAAAATACTTCGGAAACCATGTATCACACGTAAAGCACTGCTCGTAAGCACAAAGTCCTCATTCTTCTGAAGATTGAAGGATGATGGAGCAATTCTGACACCGGATTCGTATTCAGCGGGAAAAAATACTTCGGAAACCATATATCGCATGTACATTTCAGACAACTTTTTTTTTGTGTGGCGGGTAATTAGAAATGGTGAAAATAAGTTAAAATTTGACATTATACATGAATGATGCAGGTACTTGAAGATATATTCCTGAGAACTCTCACCATTTTGCTCAACATAAAATGGCGAATTTTAATTTTCTATTTTATCACCTATTAAGCTTCCCCCTAAATAAGAAGAGGTTTGAAAAAGAAAAGGCATTGATTAAGAATACAGTTGTGAGTAATAGATATTCTGTAAATTTAATTGATAAAATAATTAGGTAAGGTAAACTTAGAGACGCCTCGAAATTCCTTGACGATTTCACACGATCCTCCATTCACCTATGGTATTGGTATGTTTTTTATAGATAGAACCGTAACAATTGTTTGGGTGTAAATCGGATACATTGTTTAGCACAAGTTTAGTTTTAATTAAATCCAGATGATGCTGATTTGGTTGGCGAAATGCGCGTCGTGTGCAGTTGATGTTGTTTTGATGTTTTATGGAAAGCCACATTAGATTTAGAATAAAGGAAATTATTAATCTTTATGTCACCCGACGCAAAATATAAGAGAAGTATCTGGCTCTAAATTTAATTGCTTATTGACAATCGAAAGGCAACTGACTTGCGGCAATTGTAACACAGGCACCTCGGGCCATTTACCTAATTCCTTTGTTAATATGAGACAATCGACAAAGGGAAGTCAATTTTCTATCGATATCAACAAGAAACTTAAATGTTTAACACGATTTTCTGCTTCATATGTCTTGTGTTACAACAAAATGTATGGGTACATATAGAACAAAACTGTCACGTACATAATTTGCACAAAGTATTTTTTTTTAATGTAATTATTTCGTTTTGCATAATGACGAAGTATTTGCCACCCTCATCAGCAAAAAGTGTGCAAGTTGCTAGACACATAATATTTCATTTGACCCCTATAAAATCATAAAATTCAAAAGTTAGTTTAACTTCTGCCATTGTTTCCACAGCATCAGGAGGGAAGATTTAACGATTTCAAGAAGGAAATAGAGACAGTCTGTCTGGCGCCACTCGTTACAACTAAACCTATTTGTTGATAGTTTTTGTGAGTCTGCAGAACTGCGGCGCCTTCGATTTGCTGCTAGGGGTAGACTGGCTGCATAAAATTCAGTCAAATATTGCAAGTTAAGGAAAATGGATAGAACACCAATTTTATTGTGCAAATAATATCTCTATGGAAGAAGTATCTCTTGCTTATGTACACATGCAGGACACTAAAAAATACTGTAACGAAGTAATATTAAATGAAAAACGATTATAAATCAATTATGGAATTGTTTATGCAGAAATGAAAATGATTATAAACCATTTTTGTTTCATTTTCATTTTTAAAATTAGCCATTTACTTGAACGAGAAAAACAAAAGTTTCATAAAATATACTACTAGTGATAAAAGCAAGTACGGGGCTGTCTAAATTTGTTTAAATATTAATGAACAAAAATTATCCAAACCATTGTTTTGCAAGTGTGCTTCGCGGAATACTGAAGTTCCGCAAGATAAGATGTCTTTTAATTAAATTTAATAAAAACTTACTTAAAAAAATAGGTAATCGCCATTTTCAAAATAATAAGTTGGGTTTTCTGTAAAATGTATATAAGGATTCTACGATTTATGGAAAGTCGTGTCAATCAATGATGGTTTTCACCACTGAGCACAAAACTTACATAATTGAATCTTATTTTCGAAATGGTGTGCTAGTTAATGGAATTTGGGAATACAGTCAGCGTTTATATTTAGAGCACTTCCCAGACTTAGCAGTAATATCAAAGGATTTTTTATGCATGTGTTACAAATTGTGTTGGTAAGTTTCGTGCAACTGGTTCTATGACTCAAAAAAAAAGGTGCTGGTAGGCCAACAGTTCATACAGAAGAAGTTGTTAAAGATGTTCGTCAACGTATGGAACAAGAGCATATAAAACCTTTGAAAAGTCTCTCTTAGGAAATTGGACTTTCTCATGGAACATGCCGAACGATTGTAAAGAAGGACTTGGGTATGCATCCACATAAGATGCAATCTCATCAAGCCTTTTGCCGACAGACCACCTCGTCTACGTACGTCTTGCGTACGGCTAGTGGTTTGTCAATAATTTAATAACATTTTTCTTCTAGCAAAGCGTGGTTTAATCTTTTGGGGTACGTCAGTTTTCAACATATGCAGATATGAGGCACTGATAATCCCCATATTTATGTTGATTCTCCACTACAAGCTCAGAAACTTGGTGTTTAGATGGCGGTTTCTCACAGAAGAATAATTGGGACAGTTTTTTTCTATTTCACCGTAAGTGCTGACAGGTACAGAAATAACATTTTGTCTAAATTTGTTCAATAACTAGACAATGATGAATTCAGCATGGTGGTGCAACAGCACATACGGCAAGATAAACTATAGTTTTTCTTCGAGAGTTTTTTGATAACTTGCTGATAAGTTTGCATACACAAGTTAAGTTTCCTCCGAGGTTATTTTGTTTGACCATTATGGACTATTTTCTGTTCCCTTACTTAAAAAATGTGATATTCAGAACTCCTGTACCTGATTTGTAAGTACTAAAATAAAAAATTGTTGAAGAATGTTCAACCATAACGTCGGTAATGCTGCAAAATGCTTTTGAAAACATGAGGAGGCGCGTAAACTTGTGCATTGAACAAGACGAGGAACAATTTAAATAGTTTCTTTAATTTGACTTTTTTTGTTAATAAAAACGTTACTAGTATTTCATTTCAGGGTTTACTTTAGAGGCGGAAAACCCGGACCACTGTCCGGAGCGCCGAACCTGAGGGCGGCATTTTCGCCCCCTGAATATATAAAGAGTCATCTAAGCGCAATTGTGTTATTATTGCAAATGCGTCGGTGCCGGTGATAACATATCCTTGAAGTAAGTTTATAAATATTAAAAATATTTAACAGTTTAGTTCGGGATAGTGACTTTTATGTGTTTTGTCAATTTCTAAAGGTAAGTACCTCTGCAAATACCTATATAAAGTGGTAAAAAATTATTTTCAAAAATATTTTCCACAATACCTACGTACTTATACATTTTTAAATATAGTTTCTGTATGTTTGTTGTGATGGATTTGTATTAATTTATTGGAGTTTTCGCCGCGAAAAAAAGAGAAACAAAAAATTTATCTTAAAATTCAAACATTTTAGAGAGGTATCTATTTTAAATATTTAGTTTTTATATGTTCGTTGTGGTAGTTCGCAATTTGTCCATTTTGTTGGGATCCACCACACCTAAAAAAAAATCTTTAAAAAAATCCTACTAATTAATAAATTATAATTTTGTGTAGTAATAAGCCAATGCGTAGCATAAAAAGATAAAAGAAAAAAAATCTTCAAATACGATTAGTCGGTGACGGTGGTTTAGTCTGACTCACAGTTTAAAAACATGAAATGCCAGTTTTAATTACTAAAAGTATTAACTATTTTTCCAAAAGGGGGTTGAAAATTAGCCCGAAACGTTAAGTAATTCGTTTTTATATTTAAAAATAGTTTAAGTAGGTAATTAGAACTAGGCATTTTATTTTAATTAGCGGATTTTGCATTGTTTAATTTGTTGTTTTAGAATGTCTGACGCACAAAGAAAATTGTCCGGCCATCAGTTCAAAAACCGAAGGCTAGAGAAGGAAACCCAAAAGCAAAAGCAAGCTGGTACTCTGCACAATTATTTACAGGATAGGTCCGGTAGCACCATTAGTACCAAAACAAATATCTCCAAAGATTCAGATAAAAAGGAAAACACGGAATCATCAGAGAGTATTGGTGATCAAGACCAATCAATACACTATATTTCTAAACAAACTTTGTCATCAAATGAAAGCAGCCTACCAACTGACACTACCTTGGCACTTACAGAAAGCACCATGGCTAGCACTAGTAGCACTCTACCTCTACAAACTGACACTACCGTACCACCCACGGAATGCACTGTACAAACTGTAGGTACAGATCCAGCATTGTGGCCCAGAATTTTAGGAGATGCCGAAAGAAGTTTTTTAGTACGACAAGGTCCATCTAAACCATTGTTTAATTACAAATTTCCTTATAATGGCACTGGTCGAAAAATTAGCGCAAATTACTATTCTCGAATTTTAAGAAATGGATGTGGTAAATATTAAGTCGGTGACTCATCCACCCTTTCAATGTGAGGCTTGCTGAACAATAATTATGGAAGGAAAAGAAAATTTGAATATATCTTGTTGAGTATTATTTAAAAATATTCAAGTAGTCATTAATACCTATAATTTTTTAACTAGTTTCTCAAAAACAGTTTTACCTCCATAACATAGGTACTTATAAAAGATCTTTTAATTTGCACAATCAGGTAAATCATACAAGATACAAGTAATCTTATAGTAATTTCCTTATATGTAAATCAAATATTTAGTAATTGCACTCCGTCAAAATATCATATAGGTATCTGATATTTTAAAATAAATTAGTATCCTCAGTAAATAGAAAAGGTTCATTAATATTTACCTAGTCTGCTTTGAAATTAAAATTTAATGAAGCTATAAAGTCGATACGTTGTACAAAATAAACCTTTATGTAATAGACACGGTACTTTATTAACAAATTAATAATGCAAATATTATATTTTAATGAAAACGTTTACCACTTATAAAGTTTTCTGCCCATCCACAAACAAAAATTTAACAGCTTTGCATCGTCTCTTATTTCCACTGTTTGATTTAAAATAGGCTTACGAGGTGTCTAATTCTCATTAATGCACCTCATATATGTACTTATTCAGAATTGGAATAAACCTCTTTTATTTCTAACAAGATATATGGTTCAAAATCAATGAAAAACCTGGAGTGTTCATTATATATTTGAGTGTCGGTAGGAAACCAAATTATGTGATTTAGACTTCAATAATATTGAGAGCGCCATTTCCGAAATGAGCGCATTTAGATGAAGGCATTTCTAGGATTAATGAGACAAAATTTAGCAATGGACATAAAAACTTGTGTTTTTTTATGTCAAATAAGAACATATTTAACTAGTACATCCTTTTACTAAAAATATAAATTTTCTTTTTATATGCTTTAAAAAAGTTAAATGAAAAGTATTGAAAACAAACTTTTACATTTGTCAATAAAATTGTATATAAGAACAAATAAAAAAATAAAAAAAGACCCCCCCCCCCAGAAAAAAGGTCGCGACTTATTTCCTATTCATTTTTCTTCTTAATTATTTCAATTTTATAAGATCTCATTAATTGAGTGTTGCAATTTTAATGTTGTTATCAAATATCTTAATCTGTTGAAATTTATTAGAATTGGAAATAATTGAAGATATCAAGTTTACAGAATTATTTGGTGTTTTAGTGTTACATTTGTTTATTCATATTTTAATATAATAAAAAAAAAAGGTTAATCCAAATTTCTTAAAATGTACAAGATATGTATGGATATAATAAATTATTATTAAACAGGCAAAAATTTAATAAAATAATTTGATTAGCTAATAAAATACTAGGGACAATTTTGTGAAATTTCAGATTTTTTTTTTAATTATAAATTTGCGGACATAAATAAACATATCAACATTATTTGTTCCGTTCTTGAATGTACCGTTTATTGTCCCATTTGTCCTATTTATCATATTTGTCTTACAATTAGTTATCACATTTATCTCATTTATTTTATTTATTTAGATACCTTATTTATCTTATTAATCTTATTAGTCGTATTTATCTTATTTATCTTATTTACCTCATTTATCTTATTTGTTTTGTTTATTTTATTCATCTTTTATATCTTATTTACCTTGTTTATCTTATTAATTTCATTTCTCTCTCTATCTTATTTATCTCATTCATCTTATTTATTTTATTTATCTATTTATCTTATTTACCTAATTTGCCTCATTTGCCTCATTTGTCTCACTTGTATCATTTGCTTAATTTTTCGAGTATACCTCATTTATCTTATTTATCTATCGTATTTATCTTATTAATTTTACTACATCACAGAAAAAATGGAGTTAAAATTTTAAAACTTAAACATTAGGATTTAGTTTCAGGATTATCAATACTCATTCCTTGAGTGAGATGTTGTAATAAGTATTTTTAGTTATGAATTCTGAGAACAAAAAAAACTATAGTTGAAGATTTAAAATACTTTTATTACGTCTCATACAAATCGAAGAAGAAGCAATCGAAGTTGCAACATTGTTAAATGGCAAAGTATTTCGTATTTCTCTTATCTACACGTATTTTTATAATAAAATAGTTACAAGAATTATAAAAGTTGTGGAACATCAAACGAAACTTCTATAACTTATTTTATAACTGCCAAAATGACACTAACAGGGAAGCTGTCAAAAATACTCAAGCTCTCCAAATGACTATAATGGCAATTTCCATTGGTTGCACTAGGGCGCACTGAGTGTATTTCTGTCCTATGTCGATAACTATGTCTTACATAGTTATCGAAAAGAACAGAGATACATTCAGTGCTCAGTAGCGCAACTATAATATTGGTATCTGCCAAAAATATTTTATCTGTCAAAGTGATACTAGCAGTTGTTGCGGAGAATAAAATTGTTCTGTCAACAACAGTGACAGTTGTTACTGTCAAAGTTGTACTTCATACCGTCAAGACCAGTAACGCTGCTAATACGAGTGTCGCTTCAAAAAGAAGCTGTCAGATTAGACCAAATTAAACGTAGTTGTCAGAACTAGCTTGGCTCTCTTAACTTCTTCATAGGTTAGGATTCTCTGGCACATCACTATCCTTAATAGTCCAATCGCTGAATAAGATTTCTGATGTTGATTACATCTGTATCGATACCTTCGAAGTTTGAAATCTTTGACACCAGCTGACATCAAAGTAGAACTTTGTTTGGTTAGAAAATCTAAAAGGAAGAAGGCCTGAAGAAAATCTTGAGGAATCTATGAAACGTCAGTTTTTTGTATAATGGAAATTAACAATAAATGTCAGAAGGACCACACTGAAACAAGTTTTAGGTTAGAAAACTACAAATTGAACAATTTTCAAATTTCAATGATATGTGAGGTTTGAAGTTCTTTAGGTCTTCAAGTTAAGAAATTTAAGTTTTATTCAAAAGGTTGCTCCAAAAAATGTTTCTTTTTCATTGGGCAGACAATGTTAGAAGTAAACTTCAGAACACTAACAAGCCAAACAAGACCAAATGCAAGTTGAATTAATTAAATTCTGCAAGTATATTATGGTTTATGATGTGGGAAGTGGAAGTAGCAACTATTATTAAAAAAATTGTAAAATGTGTTACGTATTCAGATTATCCAGGATCTTTGTATTGGAGTTTATGGATATAGAACAAGAAAATTAGAAGAAGAGTTAGTGTCGGGTCCTGAGGAAATGTTTCCTGTAATATTTATTTAGCATAAAACTTTTTGATTAAATATCGGTAATATTAGCAATAATTAGAAATAAATTGCTAAATAATTACATCTTGGCGAAAAGAACTAAACTCAGCGTAAATATACAGGGTGAGACAATAGTGCGTCCAACTACGATATCTCGAGTTCTATGAGAGCTTGAAACTTGATTTAAAAACATAAGTAAACTAGACAAAAAACGTTTATAACCGGAAATTGATTTCGAATATACAGGGGGAGATGTGATGTAGGATTAAAGAACGAACATTTTTGTACGTACATTTCTATGGCTGTTTGTGACTATTTTCAATTTATTGAACAAAACTGCAAAATTCAGCAATTAAAATTAAAAATGAGGTTTTTTTTCAAATAATTCAAAAGCAGGTATTATAATAAGCATGTTAATGTACATAAAAACATCACACCAACAACAATTCAAAACTTGAAGGAAAGGATAATAAATACTTTTAGAAGTATCATTCCGGCAATTTTATGAACAGTAGAAACCTAATTCCAAGAGGGCATAGAAATGTATGTCAATAAAAGTGGGCAACATGTGGAGCACTTTTTATAGTATCTTCTCTTGAATTAAAAAAATATATATTTTTAATTTTTTGTTGCTGAATTTTGCAGTTATTGTTCAATAAATCGAAAATGGTTACAAATAGCCATAGGAGTGTACGTACAAAAATTTGAGTTTTTCAATTCTACATCACATTGTCCAAAAAACATGGAGGTGTTATATTAGAAAAAATTGAGAAAATTTAGTTTCCGGTTATAGAATTTTTTTGTCCAGTTTTTAAGTCAATTTTCTAGCTATCATAGAACTCGACATATAGAAGTTAGATGCACTATTGCCCCACCCTGTATAATGGAAATATTAACTATTGTATTAAGAGTACTATTTCCGAGGTCGAAAGGAATATTTGTTTGGAGGAGGTGAAGCAGAACAGCAAGTCGAAGTTTCTCCCCTTGTAATAAGCTAATAAAATAAAAGTCAAGCAAATTCTTGGGTTCCGTTAAACTGCCCTACGGAACTCTTATTTAATCTCACATAAATTTATATGTATGTATACACGATATTTATGTTATCGGAACTAGCAGTTCGATAATTTTTTGGCTTCCAAAACAAAAAAACTTTATATGAAAGGCTTATTGCTTAATTATCCTTCATGACGTATTCTACAAAATATAGAAGAGAAAAGGTTAGAAGGAGGTAACATATTTAAAAAAGGGGGCAGATAAAATTGAGTAATTATACTGAAACTACTTTGTACTTCTTTTCCATCATAAGAGTTGTCCGCTTTGTAATCACTAAAACTGTAACGCTGCTAAACGATAAATCAATAAAATGTCCGAAATAAATGCATTATATGGGTCCAAAGTTTAATATTTAATTTCCTTCCTCGATTTATTTACATTGTACATAAGGGAGCACAAAGATCCGTTTTAATTCATTTTATGAAAGTCTATATTTTTCGTTTATCACCGAGAATATTCCGAAACGGTTCTGATATTTGGATTGCAAGCAAGCCAAGTGCCTCTAGCGTTGGAGATTCAGTTATAGCTTCTCGTGAATTGGATTGCGTTTCTTCAACATAGGGGAGTCCCGCCCTAACGTTAGCTATCCCAGTTGAGGCTAGCTAACTTGACCATTGGCGTGCCGAAAAGGAATTAGCCATATACGGTTTTAATGAGATAACGATAACTATTACTAATAAGAATGGAAACCGCATTTAAAAATATAATAAAACAAATTTTTCATTTTTCACATGGAAAATTTGCTGTGACAAATTTATTTAAAACAGAAAATTATTTAAATTTCTTTTCAGATATGAAGTTTTATACACAATAGAACAATTAGCAGCAAGATATTAATTCTTCAAGAAGTTAATCTCATTCTGAATAACAAGCGAACCGTAAAACTAAATTACAGAAACTACATGCTTTTATACGGGGTATAGAGATAGGGTTATTAAATATACGGTTGCTACAACAATTCATTTTGAACGCTCCCCACAATTGCATTCTTCTTTATAACAATCTTTCACAAGAGATTAGAAGTAATACTAACTATAGTAAAGTAAAAAGTACTGTTCAAAAATATTGGAGTATGGTGTATTTACAGTGTATAGGTTTGCCGCATAGAGAAATTTAAATATAGTAGTAAGACTGTTTTTTTCTTTTTTTTTCTCATGCAATGATTTAACAATTATTTAATTCAGTTTGTGAGTAGTTTTAAGAATAATTTTAATTTGAAGTTTAAATTTTCTGTATGATTTATGTATGATTGTAATTATTTGTATTGTCGACTTACCATACGCAAAATGGAATCTATTAGTTGTGATGTCACATAATTATCCAACATACGTACTACTGTTATGACACACTGGTTGCCTATACATCATACTAGAACTTGTCCTTAAAGTATATGTCTATAAAGATGATATTTTCGAGAGTTAAACACAGTTTAGAATTTTATTTTATTTCTCCTTGGAGAAAGTATTTAAGACCTTTTAGTAACTAATTTACATACACAGAACATTTTCGAACATTTACAGTAATGTTCATTGTATTAGAAAACTCTGTTATTGATTTAATAAAGTAATATTAAACCGGATTTAGGAATTAGGAATTATGATCTGTGAAAATCAAATTGCACATATCAATTAGTTTGTCATAAACCTATAGTTTAAAACAAACACTAAAACACCTTTTAAATTAATAATACAACACTCGAACTTGAATATACGAAAGTTAGATTACAAAATGTGACGACTGCGATATATATATATATATATATATATATATATATATATATATATATATATATATATATATATATATATATATATATATGATATTGGCTAACGATCTATCATGATTTGAAGGTGTAATTCAATGCAGGTCGGGGTATTTGCCCGCTGAGTAGTTGTTTCCTTCAAATCATATTTAATCATATATTTATATATATATATATATATATATATATATATATATATATATATATATATATATATATATATGTATATATATATATATATATATATATATATATATATATATATATATATATATATATATATATATATATATATATATATATATATATATATATATATATATATATATATATATATATATATATATATATATATATATATATATATATATATATATATATATATATATATATATATATATATATATATATATATATATATATATATATATATATATATATATATATATATATATATATATATATATATATATATATATATATATATATATATATATATATATATATATATATATATATATATATATATATATATATATATATATATATATATATATATATATATATATATATATATATATATATATATATATATATATGCATTTAGGATCAAGTTTCAATCCGATTGGCAGGCAACCCATGTATCATCATGATAGTAGTAGGTGGATTGCATAGTTATGTGGTGTCACACTAAAAGAGTCTATTTAAAGTGGTTAATAAATTATGAAATTATGAATTATGAATTATATTTTCATAGTTTTGGAATTTGTTCGTGTAATATATTTACAAGGATAACAAAATTCTTGACTTATGTCCTGATTTTTTTAAATTAAACTGTTGCCGACGTTTCAATGAAAAACTTTATCTTCTTTAGGGTTGTAAGCGAGATCCTTACTTGAAAATAACTAGGTAGATATAAATAAATTCCTACCTTAGTTGAAACGAAATAAATTAATTAAGACGACATTATTTTCAAAAAAAGAACACACCACGACTTCAAATACAGCTAAAACAAATGAACGCGTTGTTTGTTGACAGTTTCTAAGTTACCGTTGCTAATAAAAGTACAATTAAAATGGTAGTAAATTATTCCAATAATGAAAAAGTTTTTTATTTTGTGTCCATGAATATAATTCCAAAATGATATATTATGCAAGATTTATTTTATATATTTTTGCAATCAATTTTCATTCCTCTTTAAATAAAAAGTTAAAAAAGTATTTAAAAAGGCGTAATTTTTCAGGTTTTTGTCCATAATTAAAATTATGTTTTCGATAGATGTTTTGCTTATACCGTAATATAGTGCTGGAACTAGAAATTTTTTCTTCAAATCCGTTCAATTAGAACTGTTTAAAAATGACAAAATATTGTATTTCTTTTTACCTTTACAGAAATGAAATAATCTAATTTAGATTTTTAAAATGTTGGTAAATATGTCGGCGTTAGTTCATGATCATTTTACCTTAATGAATTAATTCCATTGAATATTTTTAATTCATTGTTAATTAAATAATTATTAATCTTAACGCTGTTAATTTTAAATGAGCCTGTCAAATATATCCTCCTCATTTTCTAATCGTAAGTGTCTATTTAGTGATACACAAAATTGTAGATAAATTACAATTACAGGATAATGATTGAGAATAAATTTAACATGTGAAGAGCGAGACTGGTGTGCTATCAAACTGAGATTTTTACTCCATAACCGTTTGACAATTTTACAATGATAATCAACTCGAAAATGCCTTCTGCCAGAAAGAGATAATCTTCACAGACTTAACGACAATAAATCCACAGGTCTCAGCGGCATCAAATATATCATACTTAATATTTTGTACAGAACTTGCTCTAGTTCTTTGGTCTCTTTTTGTTTTCTTGCATAAATAAACAAGTGGCATTTTTTGTCCGGCGGGGCAATTAACTAAGTACATTATGCAATATTTCTTGAAGAAAGGAAATGGCACCATTCCACATACTTAATAGATTAATATATCCTTTTTGGATAATTTCAGTAGAGTTACATTCACATATAATGCATTATCTAGTGCCAACTAAGTCATTCGTCTATGAATCACTTTAAAATGGAATGAGATGTACATATATAGTTTTAGATATATCCAAAGCATTTAACAACATTTGTCATGAATATATTTTTACCAAACTGCTATAATATGACCTAACACCCAGTTGTATTATTGGGACAATTGTTGTCCCATTAATCACGTTTAGCTGCAAATGATACAATCTCTTGAATAGTGTCATGCAAATATTTCGGTGTTCTTCAGGGATCAATGTTTTTCCTACTCTCTTAAACAGTTTCTAAAAATATTTTCTTAACCGCCTCCCAAAAATAGCCCTTTGGAAATCTAGAATTTATCCAGGATGGTAGTAAAATTATCGAAATGTCAGCAAGTGAATTAACAGTTTTGTTTAAATAAGAACTTAAAGCCCCAAAAAAATTCTAAAATAAAAAATTACGTTATATTCCATACATTCTGTTGACAGTGTGAAGAAATGTCGAACAGAATATTATGTCGTGATATTCTTAATTAAAAATTATTGTTTTCTAGAAAAAAATAATAAAATAATACAGTGTGGGGCAATAGTGTGTCGGACCTCGATATCTCGAGTTCTACGATAGCTAAAAATTTTTTAAAAAATTGCAAGTAAACTAGATCAAAAAGTCTATAACTGGAAATTATTTTCGAACATACAGGGCGAGCCAAGACGAAATTACAGGACCAAGTGCCTTTTTTAAATGGAATGCTATGTATATCAGTACATTTTTTGAAGTCTCTTTCTAGGCTCTATTCATTCCTATATTTTTATTGGCTATCTCCCAACCACTTTGATGTAATGAATTTTTTGTTGAAATAATGCATCTGCAGATGGATATTAAAAAAATCACTCACAGTCATAATTATGGGTTTTAAGAAAAACTTATGTGAATACCAGTTACGAGACATCTAATTAATGTTTTTGAATCATTTTCATTTCCTAAAAACGCACAGGGTGGCCTAAAATTAGTATTCAATTAAGAACTTTTTAAATTGAATTTTCTCAATTTTTTCAAATAGAACACCCTGTATATTTTTCAACGATGTGATGTAAACATGAAAAACCGAAAATTTTGTAAGTACTTCCTTATGACTAATTGCAACCATTTTCGTTTTATTGAGCAATAATTACAACATTCAAAAATAAATTAAAAAAAATGAGGTTTCATCAAATAACTCATTAGAAAAATTATAATAAATGTTCCACATGTTGGCCATTTTTGATTGACACGTACTCTATGCACTTTTGAAATGAGGTTCTACTGTTTCTAAAACTGTCGGTGCTGATAGGATCTAAAGGCAGTTATTATTCTTTCCTTCATACTTTGTACTGTTGTTGGTGTGTCTCTATAACAATTTCCTTCACGTATCCCCATAAAAAGAAATCCGTTTTTGTAAGATCTGGGATCTAGCAGGTTATTTAGTTGGGTCCATTTCTTCCAATCCATTGATGAGGGTAGGTACTATTTAAGTGGTCTCTAACTGCATTTAAATAAGTGGTGGAGCACCATCTTGCAGACACCATATCCTATTTCGAATTCTTTCAGGGAGATTTACCAATAATTGGTCAGATAGTTTTCCAAAAAATGAAGATAAATAGCTCCAGTCAATGTACCATCAAAGAAATGTGGCCCTATTACATGTTCTCCAATAATTTCTACCCAAACGTTTATAGACCATCTGTGTTGGTTATCAACTTGCATAAAAGTGAGGATTTTCGGAAGCATAATAATGGAAATTGTGCCTATTAAACAAATCCATTTTTATGAAAAGTTGCCTCATCAGTTAATAAAACATTATTGAAAAAGTTGACATCAACTTGCATTTTACCTGTGTTCCAATTACAAAATTGTAGGCGCTTTTTGAAAATCGTCATCAGATAATTCCTGGTGATTTTGAATATGATATGCATGCAACTTAGTTTTTTTTTAAGATTCGACCCACAGACCGTCTACTTATTCCTACTAATGAGGTCACTTCTCTTTGACTAACATGGGGATTCTCAACCGTTGTCAGCACCACAGAAACTCATTTTCTTTGTCTACAAAACGTTTTATTCTTTCACTTTTGGATGCTTATATAACGTCCAATAATTCTTTTATCTTTATTTTTCTAGAAATACGTAAATACGAAACAAATAAAATGTCAAATATTTAAAAAATTATTGTTTTAGAAATCTTTTGTATAACTAACTTTGGTATATAATAGAGATTGTTGCTAAATATTATAACATTACTGCATTTACTGCTTTAAAGAATTGTTATAAACGTGAGACTTACACAATTGAATGCATAATTTAGGTTATCGCTTATTACCTCTTATTCAATTTATTAGCAAATTAACATAAATGACGAGAACAACTTTTGCTTCTTTTCTAATTTAAACTTTATTAAATGAACTATTGAAATAAGATGCCGTACGCCGCTGTATTCTTTGCTTTTATTTTTTAATACAACTCTATAAATTGAATCTCCACTATTCAAGGGTGTGAAGACGAGACATCGACAAAACGACAAAACAACGGAAAATTGTAATATAAGAATCCCCCAACTTTTCACCGAATCTCCGATGGGAAATGTTACATTACGGACTATAAAAAACATCTCGTTTTTATTTTAGATCTGACTCTAACATTCATATTCTCAGATTCGGATCCTTTTCGTAAAATTATTCTAAGTAGATGTAAAATGGTAGAACTGTATAAAGCGACAGTCGCAATATTTGTAATAACGCCGTTTTCTTATGTTTCAGTTGGATGTGATAACTGGCAAGAATGGTGGACGTATGATGGGATATCAGGTAAGCAATTAAAATATTTACTTATTCCTAGGAAATGGCGAAGTCGCCGCTATAAATACAGGGTGTTTCAAGTGGAGATCACTCTTGACTGATAGATTCTAGACCCTAAATTATGGCATTTGAGTTATACAAACCTATATACCAAAGTACGCGGTTTTTGAGATACAGGACATTAAGTATGACTTGCGTACAATCATTTTTCAAATATATTTAGGTAACTTAGAGAAATATTTTCCAGCTTTAATACTACAATTATTATAAGGCCAATTACATCTTCAGTCAAGATTTTGTTGAGATTGATACACTGGATGTTTAGTTTGTCCAGGCCAGTTTATCTTTTACCAGCCCCATTTTTGGCGACGCCTATGACGTTCATTTGTTTTCTAGATAGAAAGTTCACTAATTTGTGATATTTTTTTTACTATTGTAATTTTTCGATATTCCTAAAGGTTCAGAATTAATTTGGCAATGTGGCCCCCACTTGTGTTACACCAAGATGGAAAAAAATGGATTAATAAGAAATTATAACTCACTTTTGCTTTACTGTGTACGTGATGTTCGATTAATTATTAAAATTTTTGCAATAATATGATTTTTTGAAGGTTTTAATATGAGGATTAAAAATAAGAAGTGAGTAGAGTAATCTGGCCTGAAAAAATTAATCCAATCCATTGTATCATTTCTACTAAATCTTGGTGAAGATGTAATTAATCTAAACGGAAAATATAACTTAGAGGGTTCCAGATATTCGAAAATGATTATGTACCATGTCACATTTGTATTTCAAAAACGGCACTTTAATATAGGTATGTAGGGATCAAATGCCATAATTTACGGTTTATAATCTACTATCAAATTAATCTCCAATTCGGACACCCTGTATTATCATATATTTAATAATCCGAAAATAACAGCTACCTGGAAATAATTTCAGAAACGCACAATTAAGTACAGATGTTATAGTATAGTACTTAACAGCACATCAATGCCATGATTACAATCTCGTGCTCGGGTCATTCTTTGTAAAAATAATAGTCGGTTTAAAGTTTTTT
>JANEYF010001480.1:0-104298 GCA_029963845.1 Rhamnusium bicolor | reverse complement strand
GGCGTAATGCCATAAAAACTACGTGGGTAAAAGGGTGTATGGTACAGAAAAAACAATCACCTAGTATCCAGTACAAAACTGTTGTATGGTACCTATTTACCGAAAGAGATTTAAAGCAAATATTGCACATAGTAAGATTATACATATGTTTTAGGCAAAGTAACCCCAACATTACTGAATTTATGAGGCTTGCTAATATAACCAATGATTATGTCTCTCTGGAAAGTTACTACATTCAAAAACTGATAAACATTGTCAACGAACTAAACTACAGTTCGATTGTTTGGGAAGAAGTTTTCGTTAATGGAGTCTCTTTACCAAGGGAAACCATCGTTCATGTATGGAGAGGTGGCTGGGAATTGACACTATATGATGTAAGTTCGTATAATTATTGGCCAAATGTAATTTGATCAAAATCAAAACCGAAAATATAATATGTTTATGCGTGTTCTGCATATTCTTTGTTTCCGACAAGCTTGTTGATCGACTGTTCACAAAAATGTTAAGTCTCCTCGTAACTATATTTGATACAAATTTGATTATCCCGATTAAATATATTGTCATAGATTTATTCCATGGTAGTAATAGTTTGGGCGTGTTTTTTTTATTCTGCAGTAAATTTGCAAAGCAGCGCAGTTCTTTTCTGCATGGCGTCATTGTTGCAGGCAGCTGCTAGCAGATCTGCGTTAAATTAAGGCAGAGCGTCCATTAGGTCGGTGAGGCGGAGCGTCGCGGTGCAACGAAAAACCGCTCCCAAGTAAAATCAGTGTTGCCGACAGTTGTTTGACACAATCCACTAATCGACTACTTTTATTCTATTAGAAATCTACTAGATTATAATTTGGCAATAATGCGTGTAGCGCTAAATTTGAATTTTTATTTTCAGAAAAAAATGGTTTTCAGAAATATCAACTATTTATGTATTTGTTTATTGCATAGCATGGCAAGTGACTAGTGTTCACTCGTTCACGAATAAAGAACACCTACAGTTATTTTTTTTCGTTATGCCAGAGTAACAGTTGTATTATTTTTATTTCTGTAACTTATATCTTGAAAGTACACCGCAAGGAATTTCGTCAGTGAACGAGAAAATCTGATTATCATCGAAATACTAAATTCTGATTGGTTGTGCATAATGTATGTGTATAGAAACTTTCCATGCATTGTCATTTGCAAGAAAAACGGCATCATTATGACTGAGCTCTGGTTGCTTAATGCGCTTATGCATATCCTTATGCGCCAGCCCATGAAGATGCCGAAAGGGCCCCATACATGAAACGATATGTCGTTTCGATAAGTCGTCAGATGAATCGATACAATAAATCTGATGATAGGCTTGGCCACACACGGAGTTTAATATCGTACGATTTTTCAGTTAAAGTCATGTTCACGTAGCAGGTGGAATAATAAAAATGGAAACCTTTACTTTACTTATTATTCGAACTACTAAAAATTCTACTAACCTACTACATCAAATTTTCACTCACTAGATGGACTCTCCCTTCTACTAGATTTTAAATATTCATACGATAATTAAGTGCATATTATTACATAATTTATAGTTCAAACAATTGTACTTTCCACTTTATATAAAAAAAATAAATAAATATAAAATACATTTCCATCATGATTTTAATCTACCGGGTGTAACAGGATCATGGTACAGAGGGTGTACCCCTTTTAGTTTTGAAGATAATTGATTGAAATTTGGGATATCTTATATACATAATAAGCAGCACTTTTTGACATACAAGTGATTTTTTTTCATTTCTGGTTTTGCCGGAAGTGACACTGACTTTTGACTTTTAAACGATCCTGTATATTATTACATTTCATTTCTGCATAATTTTCTGAATCCAACGATACCAAATAAGTGATATTTCAAAAGTCAATATTTTTTATAATATAATTTTTAGATTTCCACATAAGTGTGCCATGTCGGTTCCGATTTATTCTAAATGCTAGAATAATCGAAATCCCCTCAAAAATACTATATTACGTAATTTATGAGCAAATAAAGTCCATCAAAATGGTTTTTGGGGAAAAACTCAATTTTTTCAAATGGAACCATATTGGTACCGTGGTACCATTTATTAGTACTGTTAATAAGGAATTTATTCATATATCGCATTAAAATGTACGATAAATACAAACAAAATTACAGCTAAAAGAAAATAAGAAAATACTATTTTGTTCTAATTACATTATTATACATAAGGTGGCTTTGGAATACAAAAAAATTAACACAAAACATTACTACAATTTTTCAAAATGCTGTCTATTAACGTCAATGCACTTCTGAACTCGCATAGCTGTTTCTCTAAGAACGTTCTCCAATTGCTGGGCCGTTATGCTATTAATTGCGTGTCTTACTCGTAGCTCCAGGTCTTCACGGGTTGTAACGACGGTTTTGTAGATCATATTTTTTAAATGGCCCCAAACAAGTAAATCAAGGTGTGTTAAATCAGGTGACCTTGGAGGCCACCTCACAGGACCATTCGTCGACATTACGTTTTCTCAGAATCTCCGTTGAAGGTACTCAGTTACTATCCTTGAATTATGGGGAGGAGCCCCATCTTGTTGAAAATATATTCCCTGTCGTAAATGGAAAAGTAATTCAGCTAAACTGTCCTCAATTTCATTTTGCAGAAATCCCAAGTATCTGGCACCAGTCAGAGGTCCTTCAAATATTATTGGGCCAATGATTCTACTACCGATTATTCCAAGCCAAACATTGACCCGAACCGCACTTGAAAGTTACCCTCCCGCAATAAATTTTGATTTTCTTGTGAACAATATTTTGTATTTTGTCGGTTAAATAATCCCAAATTTGTAAACCTAGACTCGTCCGAAAATAAAATCATTCCCAAAAAATCATTGTTGCTGTGGCTGCACGTTATTCTGCAAAACCCAATAATTGCAATATTCCATCCTACGTTCGTAATCATTTTTGTACAAGTGCTGGTGCATTGGTATTTAAAAGATTTATAGTGGTATTTGTGCAAAATTCGGCTTACTGTTTGGTGACTGATTTCTAATTCAAACCCAATTTGCCTTAAAGAAACAGTCTTATCAACTTCTACTCGAGCCAAAACATTAATTTACGTTCCTTCGTCAAGAATGAAATTTTCTTCGGGATCATTGTTAGGCTCACTTCGAAATTGATTTTCAAGACGATTAAAATAATTTCTCGCTGGACATTGTCTATCAGGATATCGTTCGGCATAAAGGTGTCTAACCGCAACGGCATTTTTTTCTACATTCCCCATAAAAATTAACATGTCCACTTTTTCATCTCTTGTATAAATTTGCGGCATTTTGAACACAATTAACAAGAATTTTAAACAATTTTTACAGACAATAGAAACACCGGTAAACTAACAAATGTTTGACAAGCTAAATATTTCATTGTTTTCAAAGCCACCTTAGTTACTTTTATTTAATTAGAACAAAATTGTATTTTCTTATTTTCTTTCAGCTCTAATTTTGTTTGTATTTGTCGCACATTTTAATATGACATATGAATAAATTCCTTATTAATAGTACTAATAAATGATACCACGGTACCAATATGGTTCCATCTGATAAAATTGAGTTTGGCCCCAAAAACCATTTTGATGAACTTTATTTGCTCATAAATCACGTAATATAGTATTTTTGACGGGATCTCGATTTTTCTAGCATTACACGGGTCATTTAGAATAATTCGGAACCGTCATGGCACACTTAAATGGAAGACTAAAAATTATATTATAAATAATATTGCCGTTTGAAATGTCATTTTTGGTATCGTTGGATTCAGAAAATTATGCAAAATTCAAAAATGCAATAATAACTCTGTATATTATCTATTTAAAAATCGAAACTTAGTGTCACTTCCGGAAGTGGAAAAAAATCACTTGTATGTCAAAAAGCGCCGCTTATTATGTATATAGGATATCCCAAATTTCAATCAATTATCTTCATGATCCTGTTACACCCGGTATAATATTTATGTATATGTTATATATGTAGTATTTTTTATGGTTGTCCAACATTTGCCGTATTTTTGTCTCTTTTAGAGTCCTGAGGATGCTAATAAATATAGCGTAACATCGACTAATTAAAAAAGTGGTTTCTCTATTTTGATTGACCTATTGCCACTAAGTTGTAATGTCAATATATAGTAGATCACTAAACATTAAAAAAATATAAATTGTAGGTTATACGATCAGGACGGAACGCTCTTCTCTCATCTTGTTGGTATCTTGACCATTTATCTTCCGATGGTGACTGGGAAAAGTTCTATGACTGCGATCCTTACAATGCTTTGATTACAAATGAAAATCAGAAAAAATTAATACTCGGCGGCGAAGCCTGCATGTGGTCCGAAGTAGTCAACGAATATAACGTCATTTCTAGAGTATGGCCTAGGGCATCTGCAGCCGCCGAAAAGCTTTGGTCTGATCACAGTGTCACGGATAAAACAGAAGCCGCTAGAAGATTAGAAGAACACACTTGCAGAATGAATAGAAGAGGCATAGGAGCTCAGCCCCCAAATCGCGCGGGTTACTGTCAATAATCTACAATCTGAGATTTATTAAAACCGCTAAATTTGTATTTGAATAACTGCAATAAAAATTAGAGAATAATATGTACTTTTATTTTGAATTTTCCAAATACACGATCACCTCAACAGCTTCCTTTACAATTCCCAGCAGTCTTAATAAGGAACAGCAAAGGTTTGTTTTGAACGACAACAAAACTAACAAGAATAAAGAAATCAGTAATTTTTTCTTTCTGTTTACAATAACTGTTGACAAACGTCTATAACACTTAAATACCTGTAACATTTGAGTTGGTCTAAATTATTAATCTATCTTTAAAACTAAACTAAATGTCTGCTCTTTCACTCTTATTTCTCTTTATTTCTGCTCTTTCGTTCTTCTTCAACTAACCATTCGACTAAACCATCCTGGGGCTTTATTAATTGTAGCAAGGTCGGTTTAATTGCGGGCTGTAAAATAAATAAAACACCAGTAGAAGCTTGGTTTGAGTTTAATTTCACTAGGTAAAATATGTAAAATTTTTTAACACAAGAGGTTCAGTTTTCACCGAAATCGGCATACCAAATGCTCCTACTGATGTTTTATTTATTGCACGGTCCGCAACTAAGCTGATTTACTAGAAATTGGTGCCCCACAATGTGCGCCAAGTTGTGGGATAGCTGCATGCGAGATTATAATAAAATTTTAAGGCACCGTTAGCACTACCTCGTTGCCAGATTAACTTTAAGTTGCTGTTAAAAATTTTCTGTTAGGAATATCGAAAAACGAAAAAATTTGGTTCATTCTAAATAGCATATAGATTTAATATATAAAATTACAGGCAATACTGGATGCATATTTTTTCTTTTAACTCAGAAAATACGAATGTTTTATTTGGTGTCATTTTATGAAACTAAATAATCGTATTTTCTCAGCTTAAAAAAAAATACGCATCAGTATTGCCTGTAATTTTATATATTAAATCTATATGGTATTTAGAATGAATCCGGTGATTTTTCTCTTTATTTTTAACAAAAAAATTTTGATTACTAGGAGTATTTAATTTAAGGAGGGGGTTTTTCGAAAAGAAGCGCAACTTAGTATTCAAGTTAGAATTCTACAAAGCAAACGAAAAAAAAACATTTTAAGAAAGGAAAATTATGTCTTTTTAGCAAAGCGATAATACTATAACTGGGCCATAAACAATATCGGAAAGAAAGGATTCAAAGAAAGAAAGGGGTTCAAACAAGCCTAAAACTTTGTAATAATAAAAATAGATAATGCTCAACATTACTTCAAAAGCCTTCATATCTTAATAGTTTTAGAAGGCTCAGTGGATGCTGTGCACTTTTATTTGTAGACGAAGGAACCAATTAACATTATGAAAGAAACATGTTTGTTATTATGAAGAAAATTAAAGTATATTGTGCTATTTTATTCCTATAATTTGTTTTTACTTTTTTAATTTACTCAATTTCACAATTTAGTATGTTGAGCGCCAACCAAATTAATACATTAACTTGGATTTTAGATTGAAATACTTTGAACATGAAACACTTATCTCAAAAGAGCAGGTTCTAGGGCATTATAAATTAAATTGAGGCCAAGATTAATACCAAATGATCATATAATGATTTCCAACTTTTACAAAATAATTAACAATCTGTTCCTTAAATTTAATAATGTTCTGACATTGGTTTTAAATAGAGTTTATCGTATACCAAATGATCATATAATGATTTTAACTTTTATAATAATAATTACCAATCTTTCCTTAAATTTACTAATGTTCTGACATTGATTTTAAATAGAGTTTATCACATACCAAGTTCCTTATATTTCTAACACTTTACGCAAACAACATTAACTTCACCCTTGAGGGTTTCCTCTCGTTTCTCCAAACTTCTTATATTTTCTTAAATTTAAATTCTCCCCATCTGACATTAATTTTGACATTCACTTTTCCAATATTTAATTTCTTCACAAACCAAACCATTTTCTAAAGGTTTTCTAAAACAATAATTAAATAGCCGGAGACTAACCTTTTATTACTGGACAATAAATATTTTGATTTCCTTATCAATTTTGCATTCAATTATTATTATTTTCAATCTTCTTCCAATTTTATTAATTATCTTCTGTTTAGTTATTTATTCTGCTTTAACTTCTTATACTGCACTTTATTTATAAACGCTTTATTTCTTTACTATACTTGTATTTTTACCCGTTCTTAATCTCTTGTCTTTTTTTTTTTTTCAAAAAAACCATCCCCTTCCACTCAAACAATTTTTTTTTTTTTCCTAGTACCCTGGATGACTAAATCAATTGTGCTATACTAGCTGAAATTTATATTTCATGGTTTCCAAACTGACTTCAAGTAACTTATGATAATGCATGCTTCCTCAAATTTATCACTTTCACTTTTATTTTAATTACAATGTTTTGTTAATTATCTGTATGGTATGTACTTTATTTTATAACAATATAACTTAAATTCTAATAACTTGTTCATTTAATTTTTTTTTATTTCTGCTATGGCTCTCAACACATTTTGTTATTTTTTACTATAAAATATTTTATGGTTATATCAAACAACAATTTTCAAATTTGACCACGTATTATTATAAATTACTTTCATGATTTACTGCTAAAGTTCAATTTAGCTGTTTTTGTCTTTTAAACAACTTATTTTTAATGAACCATGAATATTGTGACAATATATTTAATATTATTACAAGGTATACATTAATGTATATTAGAATGTCTGCAAATTATTCAGTGACATTTTAACTTACACTACAACACCTAGAATATTATTATTAATTATAAATTACTATTGATTTAAATTTGCAACTACAAACTAATAGAACAGTAGGTATCTACCTACTTGCACAAAAACGTATATATTCGTGTATCTCAAAATACATAATTACAAAGCTAAATTAATTTTTAAATATTTTAATTGATAGGCATTAAGTTAAATTTTAATTTATAAAGTAGGTATCTGAAGTCTGCATTAAATTTTGAAATTCAATTGCATTCACTTTGCCTGAAACTGCAGATATATCTTAAATATAATATACCTACAAATATTTTTCACAACGAATTTATTGTCTTTGTGCAAGGTGTGTTAACGAAAATGGAGCAAATAACAAAAAAAAAAAAAGCTTACAAAAAGTAATAAATAGCAGATATTTGTGTTTGTTGGGTAGACTCTGGCTTCCATGAGAGAAATAAATTGTTGGTTTGTAATTACAGGGTTCTATGTTACAATTTGATCAATTTTGAAATTAATTGAAAACAAAAAATATCCCAAGGAGTTGTGTGTAGATGTGGTTCGGATTCCACAATAAACTGTAGGGCCTTCGTCTCTTTACGTAACACAAAATCCTAGGATATTCACGGGGTTACTTCGGTGACTTGAGAGGCGGTTAAGAAAACATGTTAAATGTGATATGTGCACTACAGTGGCGTGCCCGGGTAGGGGATAAGGGCGCGAGCCCCTGTCTATATTGACGCCTTGGCGCCCCAAGCAAAACATGTAAAAAAATTTCAATGAATAATTATAGAAAATAAATCGTTATTTTCTTGAATGTTTTGTAACCTGCTATATACTAATATCACAACTTAATAGGAATAGGCCAATTAAAACAGAAAAACTAATTTTTTAATCTAGTCGACCTTTCGCTATATTTATTAGCATCGTCAGAATATTAAATTTAATTTTCTTGTTAATAATCACTAATCCGTAAGAAATTAAATAACAAACAAAAAAAGGACACATGCTGAAATAAATACAACATAAAACACATAAATGTTGTTTAGCGTTATATACAAAAATAGTCGAGGGTGAATTACCAAACGTGTCAGCAAAACATTTGGCAGAAGTTGCCCGCATGTTGATTGTTATTAAAACTTTTGAGCTCAAATTTTTATTAATATATTGAAGCAATATTTTCACAAAAATAAGTCAAAAATATAGTTGTGTTCATGTATATTTCTGTACTGCAAGATTTTACAGCAGTTAATATATTATGTTCTGATTATTCCAAAATTAAAAAATAAATTTAAAATCATGTTTCACTTGGATACTATCATTACAATTTACGCCCCTATAATAATTCTGAGCCCCCTCCGCCCCAATAGGCTCGGCACGCCACTGGTGTACTAATGACTATTTAACTCCCACAGTTCTATATTGCCTCTTTATTAAAATATACGGCTTTGTAACATAAATCTTCTTAGGAATATTTTACGTCTGAGACAACAAGTTATACATATATTGTAAAATATTATTAATGTAACATATATAAAACCGGGAAAAAAAAACCACCAAAAACCAGGGGGGAAAAGGGACCCCCCCCCCGGGGTCCTCCCGCGGGCCGGGGCCTTTGGGGGGTTTTTTGGGGATCCCGCCCAGGCCAAAAGGTGGCCCAAAAATTTTTTCCCCCAGGTTCCTATTTTGGGCTCATTTTTTGCCCCAAGGGGGGGTTTGTGGGGGGGGGGAGGGGGGAAAGAAAAAAAGAAAAAAGAGAGAAAGGCCGCCCCTCACTCCTCCGCTCCATAACTCAAGAATAAGGCACCAAATTAGGGTTGCCAACCGTCCTGGATTAAGAAAGACGTCCTGGATTTGGACCCCCTTTTTGCGTTCTTCCAAGATCCCTGGAATTCTTGAAAGGACATTT
This sequence comes from Rhamnusium bicolor, assembly GCA_029963845.1. Taxonomy (NCBI): domain Eukaryota; kingdom Metazoa; phylum Arthropoda; class Insecta; order Coleoptera; family Cerambycidae; genus Rhamnusium; species Rhamnusium bicolor. The sequence continues at coordinate 95,087 of JANEYF010001480.1, read as the reverse complement.
CATTTTGGACCTCAATATTTTGTCCAATTTCCGTCAACGAGTAACGCGCTATAAGTAAAGCCGGTGACTGACGTCGGTGAGGAGCATGTTGTAACTTACAAAGACTTACCTCTTATATCATGTCCATTAACAGTTATTTATGGTTGTCAGCGTACACTTGCATCAGTAATAAAACTTCTATACTATACTCTGCTATTTGTACAGCTAAGGTGTACATATTTAATTTAATATATTGAAGAGTGTAAATATTCATATCTTTTCTTGAAGCAAAAATGGTGGAATATTGCCATTAAGACATTGACGTGTCATTATTTTTTAAAGAAAATAGTAAAATACACCCAGTAAGTACGCCACTGGTAAATCTATCAATGTGAAAATTGGCACGTTTGTAGAAAGCAATTCAACAAATATTTCCTTCACATAAAAAATTATTCTTTCTTTCCAGTCACAAGAATTGGAAAAAAAATATATTTTTTTTAGAAATTCCAACACCCTGTATCTCGAAAAAGAAGAGGTTTGAAGAGTATGTTCATTGAGAATATTTTTATTAAAATGACCTTCTCTATACGCTGGGGAAGTTCTGCTCATTAAAAGGGAAACACCCTGTGTATGATTTTTTTCTACGGCCTTTAATATAAAATATCTAATGTGGCCAGCACATAACTTTCTTATACCAGTATATATCATCCCGATCAAAAAATCATATATTCAATTCTTCACTTACCTCAATTAAAGTTTAATAGCGATATATCTTGAAATGTTTCATTAAAAATTTTAAAGAATTAATTAATTTTCAGCGTCATTCGATACTGTCAATAATTATGTCATATATTTTAATAATTTCTTCTTATTGACATTGACATTTTTGTAACTAAATTAGACATTTCAAACGTCAAACTGTTAAATTTATCCTAACCACATTTTATGAGGTCAAATGTGTACAAAATTTCAGTTTACATCAGCTTTATTTAAGTACTTGGAAAATATATTTTATGGCTTGAGTAGACATGGTTTATAATCTTTCATCAAGAATATATTTTTTTTGTAAAGGCAAATACAAAAAAAGTTTGGGTCCCGTAGACCTCCTTCAACTGGCCAATTTTGCTCATTGCCGAATTTTTCGTTGCCTTTGGCCATTAGAACATGTATACCAAATTTGAAAGCTTTACCTCAAAGACTGTGGCTGCTATCGTAATACTACAGATATGCAGACAGATTTTTTTCATAAAGTTATGTTTTTTCTTTATAATTCGTCGAGATTTGTCCAGAAATGCAATAAAATTTTTAATTTTTTTTTCCCAAATTGTACCTTTTTTTCTTTCATTCATTATGTCTCTCCTAGATGGTATCATATTCACCAAATGTGTCACCTAAAATGTTGTTGCAAATCTTAACTGCCAAATTTGGGAAGTCTTCCATTAGTATTTTTTGAGTTATCGCGAATACACACATACACACACACACACACACACACACACACACACACAAGCAACGACAGATATATCATTCCAAAAATAGTCAGGGAGGGGTTCAAAACGTATATCAATCAAAATCTCGAGGTCAAAAAAATTACGATACTTAGTTAATTCCTTTTAAGAAAGTAAAAACGAGTGAAGAGAAATAACATTTATTTCTTAAATGCATATTGGCATTATGACAGTTTTAATAGTAATTTGAATAGTAAGTAAGCCGTGGAATATTAAAATACCAGTTTCAACGGTGGTTGACAAAATAATGTAATAATAAAAATTTAAATGTTAATTATAATTATATTTCTAAATGAGCTGCATTATTTAAAATTTATAAAACATTATAACACCTTGCAAAGAAATTACTTATCTTAATTTTCTAATCTTATAGTAAACAGAGATTTTAAGGTAATTATGGTAATAGTCAAAAATGCGGGTAGAAAATACTTTTTCGGCGCAATTTCAGATCCCAAATACGCTATTCTAGTATTTTAGTTCGTTGCTAAGCAACCATCATAAAACAGTACGAGAAAGTTACTTTTCCGACCTAAGCCGGAAAAGTAACTCCCGCATATGCAGACAAACCATCTCGCATTAAAAATGCATTTTTTTAATAAAAAATAGAACATTACTTTAAAGTCCCATTTTTTGCAGTTGTTACTAACTCTGGTGATGTCCCAAACACCTGCACATCATTATCACTGGCAATTTTAAATATGTTTTTATATTTTTTTAGCACTTACAAGTATTAAAGCAAAATAAACACTATTCTGACATTTATCATAACAATAAATAAACAGTGATTGTCAAGGTAACGATTTCATAAGCAATTAGATTGTAATGAAAAAATGTTATGCATTAATAAAAATTCCTTAATTTATAATAATTTTGATTGCGGTTTAAGAAAAATGTGTACCTCGTATTTTGAGAAATAATCAGTAGGTAGTATTATAAAAGCACATTCTCTGACTCCATTGCTTAATTGTTGACCTGGGTTTAACGCCTCGGCCAGCAATAGTCTTGTCGTCCGGGAAGCATATAAGCATTTTATAAGAAATATTTTAAGATTTATCGACTTGCTTTTACGGCCATACTAATACTATTGTATACACAATGTACTATTTTACTCCGTAGAACGAGGAAAGCTATTTTGCCTCCTAAGGAGGGAAAGTACCATTTTCTATCCGCATATTTCGAGGAGGAAAATATTACTTTTTATAGAAGTCATAGAAAAAGTACTTTTCATCCAGAAAAAGTAGTCGCCTAGTATCCACATCAAAAAGTAATACCTGTTATAAAAATGTGATCTTTTCGTCCTGATATTCGAACCACAAAACGTCACTTTTCAATACAATCGAATAAAACTTGTTTTTTTTAAAGTAATCTAAAATCTGTCGATAAAGTTTCCTCCAGCAAATTATGAAAAAAAAAAAGTTTTGCTAATATTTATTACAAATTGTTTACTAAATAACTTGAGTCGTGGCACGCCATTTTTGCAATTTTTTTTCGCAAACTAATAGAATTTTTTTTCACAACTTTTTCATTTATTCTTGGTACCTAGTTATAGCTTAAATTATAGGGTCAGATATGGCATAATCCATAATTCACCAGCTACCGCTGTATGCCTCCTTAATTGGTCTAAAAGTAAAACAGGTTTATTTTATTTTTCAACACAACCTTGCTGGAAGTTTTCTAGAATATGGGTAGATATATCTAATAATTGCTTATTATGATTTTCAGGTTACACGATCGGGACGGAAGGCTCTTCTTTCATCTTGCTGGTATCTGGACCATTTATTTAACGATGGTGACTGGGAAAAGTTCTATCTTTGTGATCCCTACGAATTCTCCACATCTGAAAATCTGAGAAAATTAGTCCTCGGCGGTGAAGCCTGCATGTGGTCGGAAGTAGTTAACGAATACAACGTCATTTCTAGAGTGTGGCCTAGAGCATCTGCAGTCGCCGAAAAGCTTTGGTCTGATCAGAGTGTTAACGATACCAAAGAAGCTGCAAGAAGATTAGAAGAACACACTTGTAGAATAAATAGGAGAGGCATAGGAGCCCAGCCTCCAAATGGTGCAGGTTACTGTATATAAACTATAATCGGAGATTTAAAAACGTGTTGTATTTGAGTTTGAATAATGGCATTAAATAGTAGAAAAGTGATTTAATTAGTAGTAATTTAATTTAACCCAATACTTTTATCCAAAAATGTTTCGATCCTTAAATAATTATAGGCCCTCAAATTTGAAAAAATTATTTAGATATTTGCTCTCTCGAGTCTTAATTCGTTAAGGTAACATCCCTAAATTTGATACAATAGAATAGTACTTAATGTTATTATCCGTATGCCTAAAGCTAAATTAAATTACTTATTTATAATATTTTTTAGCTTTCTTACTCTTATTAGCTATTTTTTGCGGCGCCCTCGGTTTTCAGTTTAAAATTAAAATGATTACTTAGCAAAATTTCAGTCTTTTTATTTGAGTTTTCAAATCATTTTATGTAAGTACAGAAAAAATACTTGAAGGGTATCCGGTTCAATGCTAAATGCCAAAATTCCAAAACTGAAGTATCTACAGAAAACTAAATTTTTGGGGTCTATTTTCCAAAGTGTAATAATATATTGTTACGTGTTTGCTATCCACACAAACACCTATACACGTAGATTCGCTGATTGAAAATCCAGGTAACACTTACTCACTTTTATTTACTAATTAACAATTAACAACAATAGATTAATTACTGTCTTAACTATAATCACAACTGAACACTTATAAGTCTCTTTTTATTTCTTCTTTACTCGTTCACTCTCAACTTAGATTGAGTCTCGGCCCACCGTGCGTCTTATTTATACATCCATTCACACGATCTAGAGCAATCCAGAATATTCCCGGCCGTTCGCGTACAATTCCAGTCTCATCTAATCAGTCTACCCAGTCCAGTGGCGCAACACTGCCCCCTCCTTAAGCCTGAACGTCGCGATCAGGTAATTCATTGTTCCCTGCATACTTGGCTAGTGGCAGTAGAAACGTTCTCTTATTTTTGTCAGGGTTATGTTGATACCAAAATGTCCGCCAGACGTTCCATTATGCACTTGCTGAAGTACAATTGCTACGTGACACCTGGGGATTAACAAGTTCAAAGTAACTTTCCTCCCATCTGGACTTTCTCACGCTCTCCTCAGCAGTCCTTCCTCTACTCTAAGGGAATCCTATTGTGCCCATAAAGCCTTCAGCCCCACTGATTTACTTGAAATGTCCTTCCAATCGGGTCGGGTTCCTCTTTCTTTAAATTTCAAAATAGGACCAGTTTCCTTACAGTTTAACTGTGGCTTCTCTTAACGATTCTTTTGTCCAATAATCCGAAATTTCAATCTTAACGGTATTCATTATTTGTACATTTTGCTGTTTTTCCTTACGGCGGGCAAGGCTTGCAGTCTTTCTGACACGGTCTTTTGCCATATTCCCCGAAGTACCAGCTCGCCAGTTTTCCTGCGGCTTCTCCATTACTGCGACATTTACCCTCTCAGGGCTGCACTGACGATAGTTACTCTGGATATGGCCCACTCTGCCACACTTATAACAGCGCATGCCTCCTCCACTCTGTCTCCAACTACTTTTCCGTTGGTTTTGTCTCGGCTGGAGATTCCAGTTTATCAGTAGTTGCATGGTCTTTTGTACTTCGGACATTACATCTTGGATGTTGAGCTCATTACAGTTCCTTTTAATATGGCCCAATTTGCCACACTTATAACAGCGGATATCTCCATTCGGGCTACCGCTATTTTGTTCTCGTCTCGTTTCGGAATTCATCTTTGTCAATAGTTGTGCGATCAACTTTTGTAATTCGGTTAAGACGACTTGCATGGTTTTATCTGTCAGGGTCTCTTCCACAGTCATGGCTTGCACTCTCTGGTCTGATTGTGTGGTATCCTCATAGGCAGCCTCAATTTCAAGTGCATATACTAGGGCCTCACTACTTCGCTTGTACCTGGCTAATTTAAGGATTCGTCTAACCTCCTGATCCCTTACTCCATCAAAAACGCCCAAGGGAAAAGAGAAGCTCAATACACACTCCAACTATCAAATGTTGCTGGAATGCTAACGCCTTTTGTTGCTGCCTCCAGCATGTAGTTTGCGGCAGGAATTGTTTGGAGCAGGTCTAATGCTTGGCCCCTTAGTGCTAATACCAATGCTGTTGCTTTTTCTTCATCATTCCAGTTATTTGAACGTGCAGCTGCCTCAAACTGTCTCTTATAAGTTGACCATGAACTTTGACCATTGAAGCAACCTAGTAACCTAGCACCCGACAGTACTAACTGGTCACCCTTCTCTCTTAATTGTTGTTTGAGTCGGGCTACTTCTTCCTTAACTTCAGTTATTTCCCCTTCAAACTTTCCTCTAAATTCACTGACTTCTTCAACTTCCATGACTTCAGCCTGTACATCTTCCTTCAATTGTTCAGTGACCGAGAGCATGACTTGATGCTGTCCCTCCATAATTTGTCTTAATTCTTCCTGGAGTCTTATTTCCAGGCCTTCCATCATTTTTCTTAAGTCATCTTTTTTTCCTGTGTTTTTCTTTCTTGATCTTCCATAATTTTCCTCTGTTCGTCTTTCTCTTCCTGTCGTATTCTTTCTTGTTCTTCTTTGTCTTCTTTTCGTATCCTTTCTTGATCGTTCATCCGTTCTAACAACGCTGCTACTAGTCCTGTAAGTTTTGTTTCTTCGCCATACTTCTTGTTATCAGCATTAACTCACGACACTTAAATCAGTTCAAAATAAAGTTGACGACGCTAATGTCCATAAAATATATCTATCACGTCTATTTTAATAATGGAATGTTCCAGAAAAATCTCGAAACAGCACTAGAAAATTTTATTTAGAGTTTGTTACTTTTGTGTTTACAAAATTCACTTATCTTCTACTAATTGTGCAATGGAATGTTCGAGAACTTTCCCGAAATGTCACAATCAAGTCTTGTTTTGAGTCTATAACACGTTCCCGTCGACACAATTCAGGTATCTCCTATAGTTCCCAAATAGAATGTTCTAGAATTTTACCCAAATTGCACTAATAGTCTTTTTTCTCAGTCCACAACACGTTATTACTAGCGGCAGTCGCGTATCTGCAGCAATTTCTAAATCGAATGTTCTAGAAACTTCTCGAAAATCCGCTTTAAAGTAACTATTTGGTCCAGAAATAGTCCTCAAACACTGTCCAGTAGTTTAATTCTTCGTGTCACCCTTAATTCCTGAGAAGAACACTGTAGAATCTTTTCGAATATTCCAGAAATTTCTCTTCCAATCCAATTCCGACACCAAATTATTACGTGTTTGCTATCCACACAAACACCTATACTCGTAGATTCGTTGATTGAAAGTCTAGGTAATACTTACTCACTACTTTATTTACTAATTAACAATTAACAATAGATTAATTACTGTCTTCACAATAATCACACTTGAACACTTGATGTGTGTATTCATAATATAATCATAAGTGGAATACACCTTAGATTAATAATATAAAGATAGGTAACTCCCATAAGAGATACGCTGATTATTATGACCGATACATAAACAACAATTTACATGTTTATATATCAATGTATCAAAAACAAACCAGGGGCGGCTCCAGGCTTCAGCGTTTATTTTAATGCTTTTGCATAACTTAAAACTTAATAGGTATACAAAATTTGTTTGCTTGAGTAATGTATTTTTCAATGCTATTCTGCTGTTTTTATTTTAATCTCTGTTGTTTTTCAGTGATAAGTGATAAACTTTAATTTTGTGTTATTGGGTACTGATTAATAATCGGTTTTTAGTTATAAAGATTTACTTAGTGAATATTTATTGAGAAACAATGAATAATAAATGTGTAGTGTACAGCCAAAGAAGAAAATAACAGGGTTGTTGATCTTTTCACAGGTAAGCAAACAAAATAGATCAGGGTTGGCATAATGCGTGATTGCGACAGTGTGAAAGCTCAAAAATAACTAAAACTAATGTGAGCTTTACAAAAAATAGAAAACAACATTTGATTCCATTTGAACAGTAAAACATCCACATTAAAAAAAGATTCTTATACAAAAATATTTATTTTAACTTGAATGGAAAGTTCATTCCTAAGGTAGCTCATAAACTGTAGATGTTTTAAAGTCTGTTGATATTTTTTTAATTGTTTTAAAGGTTATTATTAAAAAAAAATGTTTTGAATGGAAAGTTCATTCTTAAGGTAGCTCACAAACTGTAGATGTTTTAAAATCTGTTGATATTTTTTTTAATTCAATTTTAAAGGCTGTTATTAAAAAAAATGCGTTTATTTTCAGAGATCCTAAGAATCTGGAGAGAAGAGAAAGTTGGTTGAAAGCTCTCAAAATGGGAAATGCCAATAAGTGGCACTACGTGTGTTCACAACACTTTAAAAAAAGTGATTGTAATATTATAAGATCTGGATTAAAAGCCATGAAAATCAATGCTGTTTTATTTTTTCCCCTGGCAACATCCCTTAAAATTGAATTAAAAAAATATCAATTGACTCTAAAACATTTACAGTTTGTGAGCAACCTTATGAATGAAATTTCCATTAAAGTTAAAATAAATATTTTTGCATAAGTATCTTTTTTTGACAAAATGTGGATTCTTTACTGTTCAAATGTAATCAAATGTTGTTGTTTTTGTTTTTGTAAAGCTATCATTAATTTTAGTTATTTTTGAGCTTTCACATTTTCGCATTATGCCGGTCCTGATTTGTTTTGTTTACTTACCTGTGAAAAGATAAACAATCCCGTGGTTTTCCCTCTTTGACCGCACACTACACACTTATTAGTCACTGTTTCTCAATAAATATTTATAAATTTTTTATAACTAAAAATCAATTAGTAATCACAGTACCAAATAACAAAACTTCAAAATCACTTAAAATGATAGACATCATCTTACAGAACACTATTTGTTGTCAAGACAGTGATAGATCGGGCATCGATCGGTTTTCTTCGTGCTCTGTTCATGATTCTGACCAATAGGAATAAAACCAGCGATAATATTTATGTATCTCACGTGGGATGTAGATAAATCGGACAACTTTTTATGTTTTGTTACTCATCTTCTAGTATTATCAATCTGAGGGATACACTGTATAACTATTGATTACATGCATAATTTACAGGGTATCAAAATATGGAGAAAATTGTTTTTTGATCACCCCTCATATAATTAACATCTGGCAAAAGTTTTCTCATCTGCGGTAGAAATTGAATAACAGTTTTTAAAATTTTCATTTATCTTAATAATATCTTCAAAAAAAATTTTTTTAACCGCTTATTTTGAATTTCGCAAGTGCCAGTCCACACACTTACTGTAGACAATTTACTTATTTTTTTACAAACGTGGCACAAAAACTTGGGGACCTGGAATTCCCACTTTTATGCCTGACTTTTATGGAACATCTTTGTACATTAGAAAATATGAAGCCTAATGGTGGCTGATGATCAGCCATATGAATAATTTACCTAGAAAGCTGGGCATAAGTACTGTACTATAATAAAAACGTTTACAAAATGCCCGTGAAAAAAACCGTAAAAAAAAATTGGTAGTAGATAAAGTACACATATTTATTAACTTCTTTAAATGTATCAGTCTGATTTATTTATTAACAAAAATATACTTTATGTAACCTATCATGATTTACATATTAGGTATATTGCATAAAATCGATTACTAGAGATCACTTGTTATATTTCATTTTAAATTAGACTAATTGTCTGACTGTAATATTTCGTCTCCATCACTCTTAGATAGTGATGCTACAAAGGTTACACCCCATTTAAGATTCGTCAACACGAATTTTAATGCCTTTGTCCATTGTTCCTCAGAGTTTAACTGAATTCTAAAAACAAACTTGTTAGTTTTTTTCCACTAAATGTGAACATTTTCATACTACCTTATGGAGTAACTAGCATCTTTATCTCCAATTTTTCCTTTGTTGGTACGGTAAGGGAAACGGAAAACTGTATCTTTATCGAGGTTCGCCACTTTGTCCTGAAACTGTTGCAAACAGTCCAAAAATGCTACCATTCCACTGTCAAATTCCGTATTCCGTACAAATTTAAATCCACCAGACCCATACAATGGAAGCTTTTTCTGTTCACCTATCACCTAAAGAAGTATATTCTTTTAGCAGAGTAGATTTTGAAACTGTTTTTTCTTAAGCATTTAAAAAAAATTACTTACGGTCAGTATTACCAATATTTTAAAAGGACCTTTAATTTAAAAGGAGTTTTTAGCAATAAGGGGGTGTATTGAAAATAAATATAAATATCAGATAGCGGTCCTATAATTTAAATAAAAAAAACCACTGCCAATTACTTGGGGATCAGAACTTCCTCACCGTAGTAAAACTCGATGTGTGGTGGAGTTTATAATAAAAATAATTCTTGACGTTTCAAAAAAGTCACATTTTTTGACGTTTCAAAAAAGTCACATTGGTGGAATGTCACTAATATTTTTTTTTTAGATTTTGGGACAGATTTTGCTCATCAACGAACTCAATCTCTTCCTTGACCTCTAGAATGTGTACAAAATTTGAAAGCTTTATCTCAAAAACTGTAGTTGCTATCACAAACCACACAGACAGAAAAATTTTTTCTGTCTGAAATTTTGTATATCGTCGAGATTCGTCCAGAAATGCAATAAAAATGTTAAAACTTTCTTTTATGTTAAAGGTCCCATTAACATGTTAAAAATACCAGCCGTTATTAATTAAAATGTCCCTACAAAACATTTAAAACATCCAAATTACACTTCTTCATCATTTTAAATAACATACTTAATCCTTTACAATTACGGTAAAATGTTTTAAATGTTGTGCAGGATGCCAGGAACATTAAAATATTTTAGTAAATTACCATTTTAAAATAAACTATAATACTTACCTCAATATATGAATGATTCGCATATGGCACAAGTTTATATCTCTCAAAAGTTAAATTAATTGTTCCGGCTAAAGCAGAAAGAAGTAGCGTCGTTTGTCCCCAAGCTGCATTAATTTCTGACCAATCTACTGGTACAGATGGAAGCCTTCCTAGACGAAAATTGTTAATAGTGCCTAAATGTCCATTGTACCAAATATGAAAAGCTGCAGTGAAAACATCTTTTCCTTGCAAATTATCTAATTGTACTTTGATGTACTTAAGATGGTATGCGAGACTAAAATATGTAGAGACCTTCTTTAGCGGTTAAGTTCAATTTATAAACTAAGCCGCAGCAGTTGCATTTGCAGTTGAGGTTGTCGCACCTGCAGCCACATCAGTTCAGAACAATTTGCAATTTATAAACTTGTGTTGTGACCATTGCGGTATGATTAGCGTTTGTTATTGCATATGAAATCAACCTTATCGGTAGGTATTAAATTCTAAAATGTCATCAACTTCTCACAGCTAAAACCGCAGCAGTGGCTGTCCTAGACAAAAGCTTGTTTATCTCCTAGCAAAACAGAAACTGCAACTACTGCGGTTGCGGACTTTATATGTGGTTTCCTATTCTTCAAATTGCTACAGGTGAGGCGACTGCTGCGCATTAGTTTATATATTAAATTTTATTCTAATAAACTGAAAGTTTTAAAATGTATTAAATATAAAAGAAATGTGTTTACCTTTTCTCTTCTTCCTCAGAAAACTTTGAATCCATAACACACCTTGCATATTCTTTAGAAGATTTTTGTTCTTCCTCTGTTATCTTTTTTGAAATGGCTTTCTGTTCCTTTATAGCTTTCATAGTTTTCTCTTCCTCTTTTCAAGTACCTCCAGCTCATTCACTAGCCTTTTTTCTTCTGCAATTAAGTCACCTAATTCTTTCTCCAAATCATTTAATTTTGGTATGTCTTTTTCATTTTGTAATCTAAAAAATAATTAAATCGCAATTTACTTGCTTTGTCGAAGATGCATATGACAAAATAACCTACATTTTATAATATTTACGATAATCATCATAATCTTCTTGAGTTATTTTAAGTTGCTCGTCCAGAATCTCAATTAATTTATCTGCACACTCATCACAAAGTGGATGATCTATATTAGAATTACCTGATACGATGTCGAATAGGGCTGCTTTTATCTTAAACAAAAAAAAAAAATTAGATATCTTCATATAATTATAAATCTAATATTTTGTTAGAATTACCTTATATTTAAAACCAAGTAAATCTATATTTTCATTGGAAATCAACATAAAACCATCAAAGCTATATTCCGAATCAGATAATTGAAAGGAGGGCTCACAATGGTCAAAACTTGTTGCTTGGGACTCCAAATCTACATCTGAATTGGAATGTATGGACACTAAAATTAAATGTGCTGTATGCTTATTTATTATCTTATAACAACAAAGAAAATATGTCTTACGATTTAATTCTGCCCATATGCGTTCACTAAAAAAGTTTAGGGAATGGCCTAGATGAAGAGGTTCGGAACATTTTTGGCATGCAAAAAGGTACTAATGATTTAGCTTCTGCCATTCTTGTTCTTTACTTTATTTCATTATTTAATGTTTAATAGATCACATTTCACTTTCTATAGTTTCTATTTACATTTCAGAGATATCTTTAGGTATTTGTACATTCCACACAAAACACGACAGAACAACTATATTTTGCACTATTTAGTTGAATCACAAGAATGAATTTTCGTACTCTAACCGTAAAAGAAACAGTTTTCTCTTATAACCAATCACGAAACAGAAAATTTGTATCAAACCAATCAGCATTAACTTTTATTTATTAAATGTTTGACAGCATTCGTAATGCAAAATGCACCTACTACAGTGCAAAACAACTACAACTATATTCATTGCAGTGTTGATTATTTCTGTGATGTTAGGTCTATTCTTTTTGTCGACACTTCACACAACCACCTGAACTACAGAATGCAACAATTTACTGAAAGTTATCTCTTGCAAGAGGGCACTGATGCAAACACTAATACAAACGTTATGCGATTGACGATCCCAGCCTAAACAATACAGAACAAGATCTTTGCCAGGGCCCTTTGCGTATCTTTATGTAACAGCCACAATATGTTTGTCAAGTAATACACTTGAGGCACTAGATTAAAAAATTACCAATCACAGTGAATTTTCAGACGAAAAGAACAGACTGTTGACCGTTTAAAATTACATTTACAACCAATTCCGTACGTCAACATTCTACTAGTCGATTGTAGAAATTGAATTTTAAGCATATTTGGTTGAATAAATTTGTTTACAATAAAATTTTAAGTCAACATGACCTTGAATGAGAGCTAACATTTTCAGGCTCACCAGTTGGCACCACTGGTCGAGTAAGGTCGTGTCAAAAAGTTATTGTTAGGCGTGGGAAAAGTTTATAGTGTTTTATTATAATTATTTCGTACACCAGAAAATAAAAAACCTTGTTAATTGTGTCTCAGTGTTGTGCAATTCTATTTTGTTCGGAAACAAAAGGGAGACATAAACTTACGAGACAAAACTCGCCTAAAACAGTGATTGAAAGAGATGACTTTACTCCTTCGAAACATTCGTGTATTTGTAAGAAACATTTTAATCCTGACGATTATGCGTTACCAAAGGAGTCTACTACAGAAAATCGTGAGTAAGAATCATGTACATTCGTTGTTTTCATCATATTCATTCTTTATATAACCTAACTTTAACGACATAAGACACTTCTGATAAGTACAATAATTTCCCTACTGAGCAACTCAATTACTACTTTTCCCTTCTGCCATCATTGTGTTAAATGTTTTTCAGCTAATTTTTGTAAAAATTATTAAAAACTAGCGTTAAAGAGCCATAGTTAACATTAACGTTCAGTGACATTGACTTCAGCTTTGAATGAGGGTTGACGCGCTTGAATTTACCACGAGAGGTGCTAGTGTACGGAAAGGTCAATGTCACTGAACGTTAATGTCTACTATGGCTTTTTAACGCTAGTTTTTAGTAATTTTTGGATTTGAATGTTTCGAAGGAGTAAAGTTATCTCTATCAACCACTGTTTTAGGCGATTTTTGTCTCTTGGAAGCATATGTCCGCCTTTTGTTTCCGAACAAAATGGACCTGCACAACATTGAGGCACAATTAACAAGGTTTGTTATTTGTTGATGTACGAAATTATTATAATAAAACACTATGAACTTTTTCCGCACCTAACAATAACTTTGAAACGAACTTACTCGACCAGTGGCGCCAACTGGTGAGCCTGAAAACGTTAGCCCTCATTGGATGATTACATGCAAATTGCATATATTCACTTCAATTCATTGAACTCCATATTTCATAGTATATAGAGTTCAATGCTTTAATTACGGCACGAATATCAAATGTGCATGCGTACTACGACACAAATTTATTGTTCATATTTAAATTCGGTTTGTGATTTGAAATTGAAAGGTTAGATCTTTTGGTATTAGAAAATATGGTGTTTTTAGGAATTGTGTTTAATAATATTAATTATTTAATCAAATTGAATTTGCACACACGTAATATTAAAAAAACGTAACAGATGGAAGCTTCTAACTTATTATAAATGAGCTAAATATTATCTCGGCAGAATTCACAATCTGTTAGTAAATTATGTTTGTAGTGAATTGGTTGTAAATGTACCTTTATAAATGACAAATGACTTAAATTTTATCTCGGCACAATTCACAATCCGTTAGTATATTGTGCCTATAGTGAATTGATTGTAAATGTACCTTTAAGGCCATTATTCCATCGAACTTGTTCGATTTTGAACAGAAGATTGATCAATTCGATTAATTATCAGACAAGTTTTTAATCCATCTAATGCAATACTCAACCACTTATATTATTCATAGACCACCTTAAAGGATTATAATCATATGATTAAAAAATATATTTCTTTTACACCAATCAACCATATGAAGTTGGCTTAATGTCTAATGGACGATTTGGGACAAAGGCAAACAGACAGAAGAAGAGTTAAATGATTAACCTAACTTTTTGAAGGAATTATTTTTTTCCCATTGACCTGATTTTTCCTTTTTTGTTTTTGATTCCGTGATGGGCATACAGTAACACAAATTAATGTTTCCCATATATAGAAATATTGTTTGTAATTTATGCAGGCGAAACGTCAGTTGTAGCAAAAGATATTTTCAAACAACCTCCAGTTTATATGAATTTTGGGAAGGGAGATGATAAAGGAGGTTATAAAGATAATAGAACACTGCCCTCCTTAAAAGAAAGAATGAGAGATGGTCTTAAAGAACTTAAACATGAAATAGCTTTGTGGTCTAACGAAGTCAAAGAAAGATTTGAGTCAGACCCGCTGTTAGTTTTTCGACCTGGTGAAGTGGATGTGATTTGGCAGTTTAAAAACGCAGAATCATTGAAGAAATGGATAGTTACTAATGACAGTGATAATAATGAGGGTTTTAGTAAAAGTAGTTTAGTTCTTGGAAATCATGAAAAAGCATTATTTTCTGGTCAGTTGTCTTTAAAGGTGCCTAAAGATGGACGAATAAAACGGACTGGTTACTGTAATATGAGGACTATTCGTGCAAGGGTAACAAATAGAAATATTCATTTTTGTACTAAGATTGTGTATTCTGATAGAATACTGAAAATTTTAGTTAGCTTAGATTTATGACCTATCTTAGACAAATTTTCAAACTGTGTAAGAATTTCCTCATGTAACTTCTCTTATGAAATGTAGGCATAATCTTTCACAGATTTATTGCTCTCGCTTTTCACATTTTTACATATATTGGTAAAGTGCTTGTCATGGAAAGATGGTTAAACATTGAGTTGACATCGACTGGAGTAAAAATATTTCAACTTGGCCGGCCCAGAATTGTTACTTAAGATATGTTCCGTAACCCAACTTGGTTATTTTGGTTGTGGTTTTAACTTTCCGTAAACCTGAAATTGCTGAAAGTCTGGTTACTTATGTATGACTTACAGTATGGACTCAAATGCAGCAGTTTCTTCCATTTTTAAGGTAAAACAATGTAAATTGTAAATAACTTGTATACTTTACATTTCAAACTGACGACAACACAAAACATCATAGTAAATGAATAATGACAGGCATTTCGTAAATAATGCTGCAACCAACTATCAAGAAACAACCACTGTTACTTTTTTTCAGTTATCGCTAATTACCGCTCTGGTAAACTTGTTTGGCTTACGGAACATATCTTTAATGTCTAATGATTTTAAAATCAAAAAATTGTGCATAAGAGTACAAAATAAAAAACTAACCACATCACAAGAAATTAGACATAATATTTTGTAGGCAATAATATTCCAAAAATGTCTGTAGTCTTTGTTTTTTTTTAAAAATTGTTGAAGTCTAAAAATTAGCATTGTTTATATCGACAGCAAAAGTATAAAGTAACCTTTTTTTTAGTCAGTATTAAGGGAGAGAGACCAACTAGGCAATAATGTAAGATTTCAAGTTAAACAATACACCTTTGACATCTTGTTGGAGTATTTTCACTCCAAACTGCCAGCGGAGATGTAGATAATGATTAGCAAACATTTTAACTTACAATGTATTTGTTTTAGAAATCATTTAAACGAGAAGCCCACCTAGACTGGACCAGTTACAATATGTTAGTTATGAGAGTAAGGGGTGATGGTAGATCATATTTATTAAATATAAACACACGAGGTTACTATGACCTTACTTGGAATGATATGTATCATTATGTACTTTTTACTAGGGGAGGACCATACTGGCAAGTAGCAAGAGTAAGTATTCAATAAAATGATTGGCAGTAGTGATGTAGTGGCTATCGTTATGTAATATATTATGGGAAAATTAACATAATTTATGAAATTTATTAATACAATTTCACTTTTTCAGATACCATTTTCAAAATTTTTCTTTTCATCCAAAGGTCGAGTGCAAGATAGACAAAAACAGATACCCTTAAATAAAATCACTAGTTTTGGTATTACAGCTGGTGAAAGGTATGCTGGTGACTTTTCTTTAGAAATCGATTATATTGGCCTAGAATACGATCCAAATCACACTGAAGAATTTGCATATGAAATGTACAAAATTCCAAAATTCATGATATAAAGTTAAAATATATCTCTTTGATTTGCTTTTAAATTTTTATGGGTTGTTCAGAATAATTTATTTCACCTAATTTTCCTCAGCCTGTGCCATTTTTGGTAAAATCGCACATTATTTTCTCTCTTTTTATATCTGAATTTATCACAAATATTATTATTAAACTACTAGGTATCTAATTCTAATGGTAAGAATGCTACCTTTTAATTTGTGAGACATGCTCTGAGCAGTATATAATAGAAAAGATTCAAAAATTATTAAGAATTTTTAGTATAGTATACTTTTCAAAAAGCATTGTCATTTAACTTGGTAAAGAAGAAAAGAAAAAGTGTAATGGTTCAGTTAAATAAATTGTAAATGACAATTACTATTGTGATACCATATTCTTTGTTTTATTTTGTATTGCTCCTATAGAAAAAAATGTAAAAAAAAACTAATATATAGTAATTCTCATTTCTCCCTTTGAACTGTTATTAAACTTGCTTTTAATTTTTAATGGAGATGTAATTTGTTGAATTTTATAGCTGTGATTAACAATTTCTTACCTGGCAAAGGCTCAATTTAACATAAGTATAAAATTATTATTGCCTTTCAAATGATGTTTTAAAGGATAAGAAGTGTAGTTTATGGATTTACATTTAACCCTGTCTTTAGTTCATTTAACATTAGGTTTTCAGAAAATTGCATATATATTGATCCCCTAGTAAGAATTAAATTGAACCAGGTACCTAATAAAGGTAATTATTGTGTAGAAGGGGGTGGCGATTTTATGGGTGTAGGAGGGGTATTATTTACTTAATGAAGGGTGCCTGCAAAAGCCTAGATCAGTTCCCTTATGAACTTTTTTTCATTTCACAAGTGAGAAGTGCAATTGATATTTTGTTTTCCAAATTGTGAGGTTTTTTGTTTTGTAATTCGTTTAAAAAGTGATATTGCTAATAAAGTGTGAATGGAGCATCTCATAGAAGGCCCATCTTGCAGTGCTTTGAATACAGTAAGTTATTTCACTGGAACTTTGAAGAATAATTGAAACTGATTGGTGATTAATTAATATTTTTTTAGTCTGCATCCTCAAATTATAATTGCTCACTCTTTTGCAAAGTGCTGTTGAAGATCATGTTTAATAAACACAAGAAGCAGGAATATTGTAAGTATTTTTTGTTACTTATCTATTTTCATTTATAGTTTGTTAAATGAATATTCAAACAATGTTTTCCTTAATTTATTTTTATCTTCAAATTATTAAAAGCATATATTGCTACAAACAAATCACAAATACAAAAGTTATTTTCATGTAAAGAAAGAAAATGAATTATGTACTCAAGCTGTGGAAGAAATCTTACAATTTGAAATAGTTTCTCACACTAAATTCATTCATGAAAAATTGTCACTTGGATAACAAAGAAATACTAATGATAAAAATGTTTTTTCTGCCTAAATGTTTTTCCTCTTATGGCGTTAACAAAAAAACTTCTGAAAATGATGTACTCAAAATATACAAACATTCTGTACAGGGTGGGCCAAATTTGGAGGGTTTCTCCTATTTCCTAAAGAGGTGGAAAAATAGTAGCTAAAGTGTTTATGGCTCAATTTTTGAACTAAATTTAATGGCATAAACCAAATTCCGATATCTTCATTTGTTTAAGATATACAGGGTGTTTCTAATTTTAACCCATTTTCTATGATGTGTACCATAACTTTTTTGTTTGTGAAAATTTTTTGTTTCTGCATAAAAGTCCTATATCTAGTTTTTTGTGTAGAATACAGCAGATTAGACTATTTTTTTTAGAGTCTTTGGTTTTTGAATTATAACACAAATTTATGTTTTTTTTTAAGTAGAACACCCTATATATTTTTCATTTTTAAAATCTGTATAAAATTTTCTTTAAAACAGTATACAGGGTGTCTCATAATTAAGTATCTTCATTCAAGGTGATAGAACTAAAAAAATAAGTTGAGTTTTGTATATAAACATTTTAGTCGGAGAGCTGGTGTCCAAAATGTGCAAGAGTTTTCTCAAAGCTAATTTTTTGAGATTAGGTTACTTTTTAGTGATGGAAAGTAACTGTAGAGTCAGCACTTCCGGTACCGGGACACCTGGCGCTGGGACGCTCGCAAAGGTGTAATATTAATTAACGTCTCTAAACTATTTTCTCAAAGCTCAAAATTTATAGACAACGAGCAAATATAATATAAAACAAGAATCCAACAGTCAGACAGCAAAATATAGGGACACGTGGCGTCAGCGCTGCTTCATACCTGTCAAAAAAATGACGTGTGTTAAAGTGATTTCTCAAAGCTGAAATTCTCCAAAACATTAATTAAAACTATAAAGTTAATAAAGGAGACAGTCAGACTCATTTATGATAGGACCACGTCAGTCAGCAGTCGATAGATGTGAGAACTGTAATTGCGCGCATTAGTACGCCTTTTCTCAATACATATTGTTTATTTTATAACTCAATGGAATGTGGGTTACCAGGGCCGGCCCGATGGGCAGGCGAGCCAGGCGGTCGCCTGGGGCGCTAATCTTGGGGGCGCTGACTTGCCGCAAGTCGGTTGTAGTTTCTGAATAATTAAATTTAAATTTTAATCAAAAGCACGCACTCCAAATAAGTCCGCACCTGCCCGCCTATCGGTAAGCGTGCTGTATGATAACAAAAATCAAAGTAATACCGGCCGGCGGAGTACAAATGTTGTCGTGGCTATGATGTTTACGTTTTATCGTTTTTATATAGAGCGCCGACTGCCGGTCTTCTTTGACCGAGTTCTGAATTTTCTGTATTTCATTTTATTATTTATTCTCTAACTAAAAACAAAGAATAAACTACTCTTTGCTAAAGAAGCGAATTGGAGTCATGCTGATCAGAGTCATGCTGATGAAAAAGTGCCCACTGCAATGATTCCAGAGGAAAACGGTTGGAAGTTGATCGATAGCCGATATGATTTCAGTTGGTACGAAGATGATCAGCTACCTAATTTCATTTCTGACGTTTTGATTCAACCGGATGATACACCTGCAGGTAATTTTTGCCAGTCGACTCGCAAATGTGATTCAAAACCTTACTTATTAATGTAATGTATTGCTTAACGCTGAATTTTTGATTTGTACACAGATTCGGAATCAACCACCACTGATGACGCCGAAGAATATGGTGCAATCGCGTTTTATTCTAATGAAGATAGTGGCGAAGAACACGACGACGGCAATGATTCTGACGATTAGATGTTTTTTTTTTTCAATGAATCAATGATTCTTTTTTTTCTGTTATAAAATAATTAAAATTATTTTTTCTTGTATAAAATAACTGATGTCTATATAATAACTGATATATAACAATTACAATTATTAAGAAACAATTAAAATTATTTTTTTATATAAAATAAATGATGTATTGAGAAAAGGCGTACCAATGCGCGCAGTTACCGTTCTCACATCTATCAACTGCTGACTGACGTGGTCCTATCATAAATGAGTCTGACTGTCTCCTTTATTAACTTTATAGTTTTAATTAATGTTTTGGAGAATTTCAGCTTTGAGAAATCACTTTAACACACGTCATTTTTTTGACAGGTATGAAGTAGCGCTGACGCTACGTGTCCCTATATTTTGCTGTCTGACTGTTGGATTCTTGTTTTATATTATATTTGCTCGTTCTCTATAAATTTTGAGCTTTGAGAAAACAGTTTAGAGACGTTAATTAATATTACACCTTTGCGAGCGTCCCAGCGCCAGGTGTCCCGGTACCGGAAGTGCTGACTCTACAGTTATTTTTCATCACCAAAAAGTAACCTAATCTCAAAAACTTAGCTTTTAGAAAACTCTTGCACATTTTGGACGCCAGCTCTTGGACTATTTGCCTTAAATCAGTTCATAAGGAAGATACAAACCCTTAAAGGGGGTAAATGCAACATAGTTATTGCCAATACATTTGAAACGTCTTAAGTTGCAAAAATTTAATTTGGACCGTTTATTAATTGCATAGGTAATGTTCTTACTTTGCAGTATTAAAATACAAATAACTCCAAAACACCGGCTGCTATCGAAATTTAGCAAGAGCACCTCTTTTATCCAATTTTTAACACTGGTGCCGTTTTCCATTTTAAATGACAAAAAAAAATTATAGCGAAAATTCATCCTCCCCCCCCTCTGTAACTTCCTCAACAAATGATGATATTTAAATAAAAATTTGATAAAATATGTATCATTATGAAATTAATAAATGGTCCAAAATTAATTTTTGCAGCTTAAGACGTTTCAAATTTATTGGTAAATAACTATGTTGTACTTACCCACTTTAAGGGTTGTAGCTTCCTTATAAGCTGATTAAAGGCAAATCTTTATATACAAAATTCAACTTACTTTTTCTAGTTCTGTGACCCCCTTGAAGGAACATATTTAATTATGGAACACCCTCTATATAATAATTGATATTTATATTAAAAACTTTTTAAGATATTAGACATTAAAATAATTATTATTATTTTCATACATTTCTTATCTTGTTCAACTGTTTTGTAATATCATATAATCAAGTGTGCAATGAACTTGTCACTGATGTTGATGATTATAATTATTAATTTAGACACTTTAGTTACTTTTTGTCTACGTCTTCGGGAAATAGGTGAAACCCCCTATATGCAGTGAATTTGGCCCACTCTGTACAGGGTGATCATTTTAAATGCCTCACTCGATTTCTTTGATTGATTTTTTACCAAAAAAATTCCATAACTATGCTTATGTATTTTTTTCTGAGGAATCAGATTTCTAAAATAAAATAAACAATTTAATGTGAAAAAAAAATTATGGCTGAAAAACTGAAAAATACAAAAATTAACACCTTTATATGAATACGGAAATGGACATGATTTCTACTCATTATAATTATGTATCACATACATATTTTTTGCTTCCGGTTTAAACGAAAAAAACCTCAACTTATTTTAAGTGTCACACACTGTATACTCAGCTCAGTTTAAAGAAAATTTCTTTTTGAATTCGGCAATATATAATATGTTATCATTAAATTAAATTAAATTTAAACATCCACATCTGAAGTCCCGCAAGGGTCTAACCTTGGACCACTGTTGTACCACAGATGATTGTTTTAACTTACAAATTAATTTAGATAAAGTCAGTTATTGGTGTAATTTAAATAAACAACTTAAATGTTTCTAAATGCAAAATAGTGATTTTTACTCTGAAAAGTATGCCAGTAATATATAATTAAAAATTAATAACTATTCTCTTACAAGATGAACATAGATTATGGATTAAGGTATATACTTTAATTCTTTATTCTCATTTCATACACATGTTAATCAGATATATAAGTCTGTATCGCAAGTGTTGGAATTCATGATACGTAATTCTCAATCTTTTAATGCTGTTGATTGTCCGAAAACACTATATTCTGCATGTGTTCGATCTAGGTTAGAATTTGGAGCACTAATTTGGTATCCAATATATAAATGCTACAAAAATAGATTAGAATCTATCCAGCATAAATTTGTGAAGTTCCTGTCATACCGAGTTGATTAAATATATCCACCTCAGGGTGCCAAGCATAATTCATTGTTGCATGGATTTGACTTGTACTAGAAGGGTGAATATATCTCTTATGTTTCTATATAAGTTGATTCATTATCATGTTGATTGCCCTAATTTGTTGTGTGAAATTAATTTCATCTTACTAAGATTATCCACAAGGCATTTAGACCAAATATTTGTAAATTTTAGGTAATGTAAGATCTCCAATTAATATTATGTATATTAACTATAATAATTTAAGTAACAACCATGATATTATTGTTTCCAGTTAAGGCCATTTGTGAAAATATTGATAGATAATGAAATCCTATCTCAAATATTGTATTTTATTATGTTAAAACTGTTTTTATCTATTTTGTTGTTAATTTATACTGACCTATTTCTAAGTGTTTTACCCTGTAAATTGTTTTTACTGTTGGGTATAAATGGATAAATAAATAAATACATAACACCAATATGTTTTTTAAAACAAAATTATCTATGAATACAAATAATAACATTTAAATAATTTATTTCAGAAGTAAAAATAATTCTGAATATTTTATTTACAACAAATGTTCAAGAACATTACTATTTTGCAAATGCAGGTAAAGACGTTTGATCAAATTAAATATTCAACAAGAAATAGCACTAACTACCCCATTATTTTTAGCAGATTCAGAGAGAATTTGATCAAACGTCTTTGCTACTTTTTGCACCAAGGTAAAGTTTTTGAACATTTGTTGTAAATAATATCTATGGAATTACTTTAATTTCTGAAATAAATAAGTTGTTTATGTTTTTATTTGTTTTCATAGATGCCTTTGTTTTAAAAGATACATACAGGATGGAGCAATAGTGCGTCAGATTTCGATATCTCGAGTTATACGATAACTAGAAATTAAAAAAAAATACAAGTAAACTAGATAAAAAAAAGTCTATAACCGGAAATTATTTACGAATACCTATACAGGGCGAGCTAAGACAAAATTACAGGATCAAGTGCCTTTTTTTAAATGGAATGCTATGTATATCAATACATTTTTTGAGGCCTCTTTCTAGACTCTTGAATTTTGTACTTGAAAATAGTTGTAATTAGCCATAGGAAAGTACTTACAAAAAATGTTCGTTTTTATATATTCGAAAATAATTTCCGGTTATAAACTTTTTTTATCTAAATACTTGTATTTTTGTTATTTTAAATTTAAACCTCAATATCTAATTAAGTATGAAATTTATATAGTGCTGAATGAGAGAAGTTATCTTTAATTTGAGCTCAATATCACTTAATGTATCACTCTAAATAAAAAAGTTGAAGAAATTTTAAACCTGAAGTGAAAAATATGAATGTGATATGCATTTATAATCAGTGGATTATCATGTTAAATTGGAATTTTTTTTCTAGGTGAAAAATAAAGCAATGAAATCGAATGAGGCACTTATAATGATCATCCTGTACAGTGTATCTCAAATTGCCTATTTTTGAAATAGATAAACAGAATGTAAAGTTTTGTATTTTTAAGTTTTTTGTCTACAACTTTTTATTCAACATCAATTATTTTTTTCTTTTTTGAATTCGGATTCCTCAGAAAAAAATAAATGTTTTGGAGTTTTTCCTAGGTGAAAAATGAAGCAATGAAATCAAGTGAGACACTTCAAATACTCACTCTGTACATATGCTCACCAGTTACAGTGAAAATAATTTTAAAACCCAGAGAGGTACCCTATGAATAGTATTGATAACAAATTTTTTTTAGGGTTTCATAATGTAAAATATCTGATGTGACCAGCACATAACTTTCTTATACCAGTATATATCATCCTGATATAAAAAAATCATTCTATTTAATTCTTCACTTATCTCAATTAAATGTTAATAACGTATATTGAAATGTTTCACTAAAATTTTCAAATAATTAATGCCGACAGTTTTCTTTTTCCATAAAGTTATGTTTTTACATTATAATTCGTTGAGATTCGTCCAGAAATACAATAAATTTTTTTTTTCCTGAAATTGTACCTTTTTCTTTTTACGTTAATTATGCCTCTTCTGGTGGTACTGTGGCACCAAATTTAATATGTTACCTAAGGTGTCCCATTAGTATTTTTTGAGTTATCACAGATATACACATACACATCCACACACACGCACCAACAGACATCATTCGGAAAATAGAATGGATTCGAGACGGTTCAAAACGTATATATCAATCAAAATCTCAAGGTCGAAAAAATCACGATTACTAGGTATACTTCCTAATAAGAAAGTAAAAACAAATAATTCTGATATCTTACATGTTTTAATTTAAGAAAATACATTTTTTTTTCTTAAATTAAAAAACTTGCATAAAGCAATAAAGTATGAAAAACACATTATCCTATAAAAAAAATATGCATTGTTACAGCCCCATCGGTCAGAATGTCAGAATTAAATTATGGTGTTTACAATATGGGTTTTACTGATGTGGATCTGAATGAGCAAGAAAAAATTTGAACCCGAAGTAAAGAAGCACTTGGATGAAATAGAATATGAAGGAGAAGATAAAAGTAATAAAAGTAGACCCAAAACAGTGAAAGCGAAAATCACAGTGTCTAATGAATGTGAAATGATATGTAATGAAAGTGACACACACCAGGTGGACAACAGTATTGCCTCCAATGACCAAAAAAGTATAAATAGAAAAGTCAGTGTTATAGAACAGTTTGCCAGAAATTCATCCTCCCTGATTTTGGTAACACCTCAAAAACAGATAAAGGTTGAAAATAAAACACCAAATAAACAAAGTGATTGTTATGAGGAAGCGTTCAACAATGAGGGAATCAAATGGATTACATCTTCTGAAGAATACAAAACAGATGATTTGTTTAAAAATGAAAAGGGAATGGCCAATCCCATCTTAATCAAATCATCGTGTACTTCCCAAAGTGTAAACATCGTCAATGATGCACTGATGGATAAACAAAAAACACCCTATAAATGTGGAGAATATAGAACTAATAATGTATTTAATACACCAATATCAGATATCAAAGAGTCATCGGCAAAAGATAATAATATTGTTCATGTTTCTAAGAAAACCAGCAATAATTCCTTATTAAATACACCAATATCAGTAGAGGTTAAAGAGTCATCAGCCAAAGATAATACTGCTGTTGCTGAGAAAAAGAGCAAAGAATCAAGTGTAAATTTAATTCCCCAAAAATCATCGTTTGAAAAAAGTTTAAGAAAAGACCAAAAAATTACTTATAGTAAGATTTGTGTTCCTAAGCAACACATTTCACCAATATCTACTACTCCTCAAAGGCACAATACACTTAGTGATTTATCTGCAGATAAGGGAAATATTAGAGATTCTTTAATAATCCATGAGATTGTAATGGAACATTTTGATAGAGCCATCAATCGTTTTTCTCAACGCCACCTAAAAAGGCGACAGTCACAGAGAAGTTCATTTTTATCAGATGATAAGGAAAAAATTAGATTTAGAAACACACCTGGGGATGTCTTTGGAATCGTATGTAAACAACTTTTGCTGTACCAAAGATCAGGGAATGGAAAGCTCAAATGGAAAAAGCTTCGATAGCGGCTTACAAGAAATGTCGGCAGAGCTGTTCAAAGATACTTCGGCAAACACATTTGTGAGTTCAGAAGAAGACAAGGAAAATATTGAATATGATTCACAGGCGTTTTTGAGGGAGGCTTTAGGTGATGAATTGCTGAACGTAACTAGCGAGTCAAGAGTAAGAGACATTATTTATGTTTATTAAAGCAGCAAAATATATACCATTCAAGTAATTTCCATTACAATGAGCATGACTTCTAAATCACAGCTTACTTTTATCAGATCTATTATTGCAGGGTAGAAGCCTGCAATAACCTCTAAACTAATAATAACATGTTTTTTCCATTTAAATATGAAGAATTTGTTTTGCCCTACTAAGAGGCGCTAGTTTTAAGTTATTTTTGAAACAATTTGCAAAACTTTTTTTTTTTCAGGAATAGGTGGAAAATATATCGAAAGATTTCAAATTTCATAAAAAAATATTGATTTTTTTTACAAAGTTGCACCTTTTTTAAATTCGCATAATGAAAAATAAATCTAAAATTAAATTTCTAAATGGTGTAACTTTATAAAAAAACAGTATTTTTTTTGTTGAAATTTGAAATCTGTCGATATATTTTCCACCTAATTCTGAAAAGAAAGAAATGTTCAGCAAATTTTTTACAAACTGTTTAAAAAAATAACCTGGTGAGGCACACAATTTTTTTAACTTTTTTTTCGCAAATTTCAATCGCAATTTTTTTTTGCAAAACTTCATTTAGTCTTGATGCCTTAAAATATCGCTTGGGTCCCATGCTCTAATACTAAGTTATGACAAACTAAATTTCACCAGCCACCACTGATATAGAGACGTATAGAGTGAGCCTACACCAACTGGTAATGGCAGCATGTTAAGAACTGATCCAAATTGATATGATCTTTCAAAAATTCTAGTGAAAATCCATATGCCATATATGTATATATAATGTTTTACTGTTTCAGGACAAATCAAGTGTTTATTTTTCACAATCAGAACCACAACTTCCTATGTATGTTACTGAAAGAAGTGTCGGGAGTAGTGACATTTCAGCTCTAATATCAAACAATTATGGTAATAAATCTGGTGGAATATACAGCTTATATAGTACTGTCAAGAAAACTGCTAGGGACAGGCCTTGTTTGAAGAAGACTTCAGTATCTCGACCCTTATTCAACTCTCTGTCTTCTCATTATGAATATGATTATGAGAGCATTGACTTGAGCACGAATTCGAAAGTTGATGAATTAATGAAAGAAATTTCTATCCAAGATTCTGTTATTGGTCAAGCTGCAAAAGCTGTGAATTACTGCAGAAATAAACCTGAATTTTTTGGTGGTATATCTCACATTGAAGCTGAAAAGGTTCTTTTAATTGCCTGTAAGTCCTTTTTTTTCCTTTTGTTAATACACTCAGTTCCAAAAAAAGTGACGCACTTGATTTTTGACCTAATGGTAATGGTAATGGTAATGGTGGGGGAGGCTGACGACTGGCAAGTAGGCCACAGACGGGCCCTATTTACCAACCCCCAGCTGTCCCCTCGGCCATGTGCTTCTCTTGCTCCCTCATCGAATCTTTCCGACCTTCTGATGAAGGTCAGGATGTCACTCATTGCGAGGGAGCTCATCTTCTCCCTTAGAAACGATTTTTGACCTAACTTTTTCCTTTTTTTTTAAAAAACCAGTGGGACGATTTTTATTTTTTTTTTATTTGTTGGTAGGTAATTCCTTTGTCTTTCAAAAAAAAAAAAATAAAGAGGTGGAAATTTTTTCAAAGCCTCGTTGATGGTAGTGGAAAAACTCGAACCATGCTTTTTTCTTAATTTTTGACTCACCCTGTGTGTTAATCAAGTAATGGTATAGAAAGTGCTTACTCTCTGTATGAAAAAGGCTTCGTTTACGAGCATTTTGTTTTTTTATTCATTGATTTATCTCTAAAATTGTCCGAATTACAGCTTTTTTGCTGAAACCTTGCGTATATCCCACAAATTTATTTCGTTGTAGGATCACATTGCCTTAAAAAAAAAAATTGCCGTTGCCATAGCAATTAATTTGTTGTATGCCTCCATATTTGACTCTTTGTCGTTGTGTCATTAAGTTTCATTAAAAAAGTTTTAGAGACTAAAATTACATAAAATGCTTCAAATAAATCCTGAACAAGTAGCAAGATTAGTTGCTTTAGTAAACGATGGGCGTAGTAAACGTTACGCCGCTCGTGCAGTGGGAGTCCATGAAGCAACTGCTCGTAGAGCGATCTGCAAGTACGAACAAACAGGAAGCGCTGCTCGAAGGGTGGGTTCTGGTCGCCCTCGAAAAACTTCTCCAAGAGATGATCGCTTCTTGAGATTGCGGATATTACGGGACGGATCAAATACTGCGGTAAATGTTCAGCAAGATCTTCGCCGAATTCGTGGTGTTGCAGTAAGTAAGCAGACGGTATGTAGACGTCTAAAAGAAGTTAATTTAAAAGCTAGGAGACCTGCAAAAGGTCCTAAATTATTGCCCGAACATCGTGCTGCTAGAAGAAATTTCGTTCAAAATTATGGAGAATGGAATATTCCTGAATGGTCGAATGTCTTGTTTACGGATGACTCAAGGTTTTGCCTTAACATGGTGGTGGAAGAAAAAGAGTGTGGAGAAGGACTGGTGAAAGGTTTAATCAGAATTTAATAACAGAATGCGAAAGTTTTAATGGTGGGTCGGTTATGGTGTGGGGAGGGATTTCAATGAATGGAAAGACACCCCTTCATGTTTTTCCGGTGAGGCGGACGTTGACAGGCCTAATCTACATTGACATTTTACAGCAGTATGTCTTAAGCCTCATGCAGAGTTAGTGGACAATAATTCTATATTGATGCAGGATAATGCCCGTCCACACACCACAGCAATAGTGCGAAACTTTTTAGAAGCTACGGGTATCACCACATTACAGTGGCCTGCGAGAAGCCCCGATATGAACCCTATAGAACATTTGTGCGATGAATTAGGGAGAAGGGTACGTTCTCGCGAGAGGCCTCTGGAAAGTCTCGCAGAAATGGCAGATGCATTAGTGGAAGAATGGGATCGTATACCAATGGAAACGATAAGAATCCTAATTTCCAGTATGCCGCGTAGATTAGAAGCTCTTAGAGTTGCTAGGGGTGGCAATACACGGTATTAAGCAGTTATCCCAGTTTATAATTTTGTGTTTAATAAAAATGTTTTTTAAAATTCGTATCAGTTTATTTCACTACAAAACTGTTTCTCGATAAATTCAGAAAGTTGGTAATACGCAAGGTTTCAGCAAAAGAGCTGTAATTCGGACAATTTTACAGATAAATCTATGTATAAAAAAACAAAATGCTTGTAAAAGAAGCGTCTTTTATACAGAGTGTAAGCACTTTCTATACCATTACTTGATTAACACACAGGGTGAGTCAAAAATTTAGAAAAAAACATGGTTCGAGTTTTTCCACTACCATCCAGGAGGTTTTGAAAAAATTTCCACCTCTTTATTTTTTTTTTGAAAGACAAAGGAATTACCTACCAACAAATAAAAAAAAATAAAAATCGACCCACTGGTTAAAAAAAGAAAAAGAAAAAAAGTTGGTCAAAAATCAAGTGCGTCACTTTTTTTGGAACTGAGTGTATTAATTTTTAATAGATGTTGTTTAAAAAAAACTAATAAAATAAGGAAAATCGTTTTTTTATGTCTGCTTAGTAGAATAACAAGATCTGTTGGCTAGGAGTTCTATATCTGAATTTTGTTTAGAGAATTGGGATTTCTTTTGAAAACAAAATTATCCCAGTTTAAAATAGGATAATTTTTTTTATTTGCCTATTTGTGTGCGACCAAAAAAAATTATCTTTGAAGATAGCTATGGAAATAAATCGTCTATTGTATTGATTCACCGGGGCATTGGTTCAATTGACTATCACTAATTTGAATTATTTTTTGAACTCTCAATCGAAAAAAAAGGTCCATGGTTAACGAGGAGACATTTTTTCAATTACCCCTTAGATTTTCAAATATGAAAGTATAAGTTCACTAAATTGTTTTTGATTATTTTTGTGCCCCATAAAAGGGTAAAAAAATTAACAGTTTTGATTTTAGTCTTTTGACGTCATATGTACTGGTACAAACAAATAACGGTTAAATATTATATTTACAAAATTTTATCAAGCCACAAATGCTTTATGTTGTACTTTCAAAGGGCTTTGACAGCAAGGCAGGACTGGAAGTACTTTTAAAACCACCTTAAGGGTGCTTTACCCAGCCCTTATTTAAAAACTTCTTAGATTCTAAAAAATACATATTTTTTGACCATTACGTTTTTTTACTGAAGTAATGAAAATAAAAATTAAAAAATCTTTTTTTTTAGCATATAAAAAAAGAAGTTCTATCGAATGAACTAAATAAAACGGAATATGAAGAAATGGAAAAAGGACAGTCCCTGGGTACAGTAAAATTACAACATTTAAAATTTTACACAAAACCAAAAACCAGAGCAGAACAAAAAGATATCCAGCATTACGTGTGTTTGCTCCATTCTGGAGTAACAGTTTTGGCAAGTGATATTATTTTACCAGAGGAAAATGGAGATTTGATAGTTACTGACTGCTTTAAATTCAACAATCTGTTATCGGATTTTGAAATACACATCGGCCTCTATCGCTTAAATATACAAAATCAAAATAAGGTAACTATACTAGATACTACTTCTAATATATAATATTGTCATTGCAATAAATTTATTAATTTGTGAGAATAATACTCACAGATTGGAATAAACAGGGTGGTTCATTAGAGCCTTAACAAATTTATATGAGATGTAACGAGATATAAGTCCTAGGTGAGGCATTTACTGACCTATGTTCACATGAAATTTAACTGCTTTGTATACCAGGTGATCCTCCAAATTTGTAAAGACCAAAATAGAACACTAAGTATATACTTATGAAGACAGTAAAATTAATGATTGTATTTTATGTATGTATGTGTGAAAGATTTTATTTTATGTATGAATGAACATTTAAAAAGAGGCTTAAATGGTTACTAAAAGAAAATTTGATATTAATTTATAATGATGGCTGAGTTTCAAACATGACTACAAAATCATGATTTTTCGATAAATGTTAGTAACAGCATTTTTTTTTGCAGAAATCCATACGTTCATCCTGGAGGTTTAAAAAATCAATCAACAATAATGACCAAACATACTCTCAAATATCATTCTTTCGGCTACTGGGGAACACCAAAATTGAAATTCTTGGTCTAACTGAAAGTGGCAACTATAAATTGGAAAATATACCACCTAATGCCACTACTACATTATCAGACTCATTTATAGCTGATATTGAAAGTTCTGTAGAAATAAATAATAAAACCAGTGGATTTTTAAACATAGGTACCAGCCGCTTGTTGTGGACCAGAAGATGGTGTGTTTTGGAAGATTGTTGTCTGAAATATTGGAACTATCCTTCAGATGTAAATGAAATGAATCCTATCGGAACATTTAATTTATTGTATTGTAGTACCTATCC
Source organism: Rhamnusium bicolor (assembly GCA_029963845.1). Taxonomy (NCBI): domain Eukaryota; kingdom Metazoa; phylum Arthropoda; class Insecta; order Coleoptera; family Cerambycidae; genus Rhamnusium; species Rhamnusium bicolor. Next base: position 63,907 of record JANEYF010001480.1, on the reverse strand, counting down.
AGTGACTAGCGTACATAAAAGTATAAGTGCAAGACCCAGAACATTCATGCTGGAAACAATTCATGAAGAAACTAATTCAACACCAAAGAAGTATTTATTTTCAGCTGAAAGCTTGATGAACTTTGAAGAGTGGAAAAGGGAGTTGAATTCAGTTTTGATTTCACTCAGAAACTGGAATAAATTAAAGTGTCAAACTACACAGCTAGTTTATTGATAATTTTTAGTTTTTATTCACAATAATAATTACTAAACTTTGGAGCATTTGGTATCCCTCCAGAAACGGCCTCTACATTCATGTTATTTTTTCCATAGAAATTGAGTAAACAAAAGGATATACTAATTACAATATAAATATAATATAGACTTGTGATTGCATCCTTTTTTTGCTTTTGTGGAAGGTTAGTTATTTGCGGCGACCAACCTTCAGATACCTGTTTATTTATTGTGCTATATTGCAAAAGCATCATTCAGTCATAATTTTTACTTTAAGGTCCGCGCGCGATGAGTGTTAATGTTGAAATAGTCATTTTTGTGTATACCTAAACTTTAATTTTCAGCAAGTGGTGCATAAAGGACGCATTGTCGGTAATGACGATTTGTAGTTTTTTTTTTTTTTTAATTAGTAGCGCACTCAATGGCACATAGAATGTATTGCTTTTATTTACTAATGATTTGTATAATGGCACGAAGCCAGTTGTAAATTACAGAAACAAATCTGGGAAATTGTAGAATGAAGAAACAAAACATTATGGTGGCCAAAGTATTCTTGTCGATACTTTTTATACTTACAAAATATAGGCAATCTGTCTTTTCACTGGGAATACCAAATACCAAATGTATAGTTAATTATTTTTATGTATATTATATATATATATATATATATATAATATGTACATATTTCAATTGTATATACTTAAGAAAATAAAACATTTATTTTAAAAATGTTGGCAGAATAATAATAATTTATAAAAAAAATAATTAAATTGGCTATTGTATGAAATTGTGTGTTCATTATATGGTGTTCCCCCAAATGAAGTACTTAATACTTTATTTTATATTTTTTGAAAAAATTATTCTAGAACGGAACTGTCAATTTTAAGCTATTTGTTTGGTTTTCGGCATCATGGGACTTGGTCTATGACCAATTAATATGATTGAAGTTTCGTTCCGGATTCCGTCCTTATTGCATCACATGAGATTCATAACCTCAATTTACAGTTTTTATGAATTTATTGTTATACTAGTTATATTGGTATCCCAAGAGAGACATTTCTTATCTTATCATATTTCTATGAAAGATCTACGTAACACCTACGCTATAATATTCCTTATGGGTATCATATTAAAAGATAAAGCTTTATTATAAAAGAGTAGAAATTTCTTGTAGAAGACAGATCATAGTAAACGTTTAAAGTGAACAGTTGAGTTTTTATTGTACGTTCCCACTTCACTTACTTATTATCCATTTTTATGTTTGAAGCCAGATTTATATTTAAAATCTCCATCAAATACAATTGTCAATTTAACACTTTTATGTTGACCCTTACTAAAAAAATGCTATTTATATGTTAGGTAACTAACAAAAAACGTCTATTTCACTGACACAACTAGAAAATATTTAAACATTAAGGAGTATTTTTGAAGAAAATACTGATTCCAAGCTAAAATTTAAAAATAAACTGACCGTATAGCAGTAATTTAAAAAATCTGTTTTCGAGATTAACTGTGACGTCAGACCACATACTTAGATATGTGTGTCTGGGTACATGACCCTTTGCCCCAGTCGTTGCTTTAAAAAGGTAGAAAAATGGGTGCGATTGGTGAATGCAACTACTGAGAATTAGTGCTTAACCCGTTTAGTTTATTACAGTTAAAGATGGATTTATGCAGACACATTTATCATGTAAGATTCAACAAATGGGAGATTTAAGAATGCCAATATACATTTATACACAATTTATTTATATATAACAACATTTAGGAAGCATCCAATCAAATTTAAGGTTTCTGTTCCTGCTCAGATGATGACAACCAATAATTTTGTTTTTAACTCTTTAATACTCTAATAATTTTTTAACTTATTAATATTAAATGTTAAATCTTAAATGACAAACGTGTCTGCATAAATCCACCTTTACAGTTGTAATTTCGCCGAACGGTCTGGAAGGATGCTAAAAACGACCTGTCAATATAAATAATCCAAATTTTAATTAAAATTTCAAACTTACATTTGGAAGTAGTTTGAACATTTTGGTTAAATTTGTCTGTCTCTGTTAGTGTTATAGAAATCGTCTCGTTTAGCGAACTGCTGCCCACAGAACAGAAAAAGACTGCTGCAGGCAGGGTTACGGTTTGTTTATGAACCGTGCCAGAGACAACCCGAGACGTGCAAGTGGATAGAAAATTTTGTCCGATTTTAACATTTATTCGCTATCTCTATTTAATATAAGAATAGTCAAATATAGCTGTCCTAGTCCGATAAAATGGAAGGTGAAAGCAGAGGGTAGCACTTGCACTGCTGTCATTTCTGTTCTATCCCGCGCTTTTTCTGTGGTATTTATCTGTCAACTTGAACTGACGAAAGAAGTGTTTGTTATTTTGTTGTGATTTTGATTATTTCTCGTTGTATTTTGTGATATTTGTGTGTTAAAGACTATTTCTCTTCTTAAAGACTACCAATTTCATATAACTGGTAAGTTATAAAATTATAAATAATTTTATCCGCTATATCTAACCTATATATTAATCAGAAAGGATAAACAGTATTAGAAAATGTGCTAACTGTATCCTTTACTTATTTCATTCCTCATAATAAACTTTGAAATTGGTTGTAGGTTATTTTTTGTTTGAGACGGCCACAGAGTCACGAATTAGATTGTGTTATGTGTGTGGTTCTTCAGAGGACGATGTGGCAAAACTTCATTATTTTCCTTCAAGGTTGGAAAGGTAAATTAAGGCCTGCACTAAATTAACAACACTACTAACAGCACAATTTTTTATGTTTTACAGGTCAAAAATTTGGCAAAAGAATATGGGTATACATTACACTGAAGAAACTCTTCAAAATTATAGGATATGCTCCCGTCATTTTACTGTTGAAAGTTGTGTCGACCTAAGTAGTCATAGGTTGACCCGCAATGCAGTCCCCACACTTTTTCCATGTCGTCAGTTGGCAACATACCAAGTGCAAGCAGGTAATATGTGTTTTACAAAATGTTGGTGGTGAGGGGCCCTTAGATATCAATCCATAGTTGTTACTAATTAGCTTGGTAGAATTATCGCAGACTTTTTACTATTATTTAATTTATTCAAAATAAAGAAATATAGATTTGAACCAATAAACATGGTCGCTAATATCTATCTCATTTTACTTCAGATCTAGCCTCAAGCGAGGCCTCAACTTCAAATAATATACCTTATGAGTTGGCGGAGGAATTTCCTAGCATAGTGAAGGCAGCTAGTGAATTTTTGGAGGAGATTCCCAGCACTATCAGATCAGAATGTCACAGTTCGAAAATGACCGGGGAATTATTAGAATTGGGATTCCTTGGTGGTGTAAGAGGCACAATGAGGCACAGAAGCAAAATAAAAAAGATGCTCGTGAGGCAAAATGAATAAAAGAATCATAAAAAAATGGTGCTCGTGAGACAAAGAGAAAACTGAAGATTATTTTTCATAATTAGAACCTTAATTTTTATAGAGCCACGTTGCGTGCCACACAATACATGATTTTTTTATCTAGCACTTAATAACATTTTAAGGTAGTCTCTGCAAGTCAAGCTTAATAAATATTTTAAATTTAATTATAATCATTAAATAATATTCTTTTTCTGCAACCTTCTAGAAATTTAACTGTGTCAATTTTTTGAGTGGAAAATACATATTTACAGGTCTAGCCCGGCAAAGTGACATAAGGATTTGTAAAGTCTTTACCGATTCCTTATGTCATTTTCTGTTGACAGAAATTATCCGATAACAATTAAAAATGATTATTCCAGTCTTCCTTGAAAGTAAGTGTCTGATGTCTGTCAGTTGATTATATATTTTATTAAAGTTAAAAAGTTTTTTGAGACTAGCAGGAACCATTGTAGAAAAAACATTGTACACAACACACCCAGAAAGTGACTTTACTGGACTCGCCAGGGCTTTTGCAATGGAAATTGCCAGCTCGCCCTGTTAAGAATCACTTTCCGGTCTTGTTGCATAAATAACTATCGTGCTTTCTTGATATTTTCTGTAATATATTGACAAAATGTCCTAAATTTGCTTCTTTGTATTTTTCTGATTTTAATAAATTTTGTACAAAATATTATTACCTACCTACTTGTGTTTTGAGTGTTATGTTAATTATCCAATACAAAAACATATTTCTTTTAAATCTTATGTTAAGCGGTTCAACAAGGTTACAATTAACCTTTTGATTAGTTTAACATAAAAATTAATTGACCTCTAGTTTTGTAACTAACTTTAAAATAGCTTTGTTTCTGCAGCAGTTGGTGATCGTTTGTGGATCATCAGAGATAGTCACTCGGTTAGTTTTTAACTTCCAGTGAATAGAAGTATTTAAAAACAACTAATCGACTACTTCTGATCCACAAACGATCACCAACTGCTACAGAAATAAAGCTTATAAATAATATCAATAAAATAATAAAAAGGGGGGTTTTGAATTTTCGCGGGCGTTTGCTTCTTGCGCCATCTACTTTCACCTTCCATTACAATCGACCAATTCAATACTGCGGATTAAATTTTAGCACGTACTTGCGCGTCTCGGTTGTCTCTGACCGTGCTGCCAGGCAACAGGCAACCTCCCAACGGCTGTGTTCGCCTAATCCGCCCAATGACGTACTTTTCCGAGCAATATTTATAATGAGAAATATCTATAATATATAGTCCATTCATCTCATATAAGAAAAAAAATTCTAATATAGGCGCGCGGTATTACATAAATACATTTGGTGCATTCATAATGCACCGCGCGTTTATACTAGAGAACTATGCACAACTGAAGGTTGGCAAAGGGTCGCTCTGCGAACCCAGGTAAACAAATTTTTATGTGCTCATATGAATGAACGGAGTATAGTGTATGGTTTCAACAAATAGCACAAATTTCTTAATACAATCAGAGACATACCCCGAAGCTGCATATGCTCAATGTTCACAAATAGCCTTTTAATGGCTTTTAAATTGGTATTTCATCTCTTGAAAACAAGTCACTTTCTAGAGTATCGCATCTTTATTGATTTAACCACATATACGTAAAGAAACTTAAATGTAATACTGATTTCCATTGGTTGCATTACTGCGCTCTGAATTATCTCTGCCCTTTTGTATAATTATACCTTAAAATAGGATAGATACACTCAGTTCGCACTAATGCAATCAATCATGGGCGGGCAGGGATTCTCTACGCGGACGTCACGGCCAGATCCTGGAGAGCGGGAACAGCCACCAGAAGACTCCAAGAGGCAGCCTCTCTTCTGGAAGAATGGTGTATCAAGTGGAAAGTCGCAGTCAACGCGGAGAAAAGCCAGACGATTCTCTTCAGGAAAGGACGCAAGGAAACCCCCACAGGACACGTCTCCATGTTCGGCGAGGACATCCAATGGCACGATTCCGTCAAGTACCTTGGCGTAATCATGGATAAAGGCCTGACATGGAGACAGAACACCGAAGCCATCGTGGTAAAGGCCAAGCGGACGAGAGCTCTCATCTACCCGATGGTAGGGAACCAGAGCAGGCTCAGTCTGAGGAACAAGCTTCTGCTAGTCAAAGCACTCATCAGACCACAGCTGACCTACGCCTCCGTAGCATGGGGATACCAAGCGAAGACCTATCTGAAGAAGATCCAAGCCGTGGAAAACGTGGCCATCAGGACAGCGGTGGGCGCACCATGGTACGTTAGAAACGCTGACATCTTCAGGGACCTGGAGTACACACCAGTCACCGAAATCATCCGGGATAGAGCGAAGAAACTGTACACCTTAGCTGAGGAGCACAGGAACCCGCTGATCAGGGAGGCCACCTCCTATGATCCGGCCGACGCACCGAGGCACAAGAGGCCGAAGGTACAGTTACTGATGGATAACGGGTAAGTATAACTAATCCTTTCCTTACAGATGGACCAAACCCACTGAAAAGACATGACACGACCAACCACCCTCCCACAAACCTTGCGGGCGCCGGTCAGTAAACCGACCAGTGCCCGTTGTCCCCCTGGCTCCGTGGAGGACGAAAGTGCTAAGAAAGCACTTAGGCCTTCACCTCCTAGAGCTACACAGTTCATCCTCACCTTGTCCGATGATCCAGATGACAATGTGTCAATTGACACGTTGTGTACTGGCAGTCAATCCCAAGTCACAGAATATCCACACAGTCCCTGACAGACAGATGACTATCCCCGGAGGTGACAAGCTGGCGAAGAGAGAAGACGAAGACAGAAGAGCGCCAGAAGAGGCCCTAGCCAGCAGGGTTCATCAGCCAGGACCCAGGGAGGTTGACCGAAATCTTCGGCACCGCTCACATTTGTGAGTGGGGCCGTTCGTAAAGTAAGTTAACCCGCCCTGCACGAGGCCGGTCCAGGTCTACAGCGATGACTAGGGTAAAAAGGCAATAGTCCTGCCTGGCCCTAGCATCCGAGACCGTCATCATGCCAAATGGATATTGGCGCGGGCAGGGATGGGTGCGGCTGCAACATTTCCAGTAAAGGCCGGTAATTTCCATACTTTGGTGTTTACTGGTTGTAGTGTGTGCATAAGGAGTTTATTAAAACAGCACTTCTCGCGCTCTGGTTTCAGAAACTTTTTTTACTAACATATCCCAGTAAACCCAAAGTATGTGCACTGGGATTTTACTGGAAATGCTGGTCCAATAAAGGCCTAGTAAGGGCCCATACTTTGGTGGATAGAATAGCTAGGACTGATAGGACAGTCTTTCTTGACTCATCTGGAAGATCGTAGACAGTCCTTATAAGACGCTCATCATCAAAACAAAGTAGGAGCAATAGGTATAAAAGAATTATTAAGTATTAATAAAAGCACTGATACAGCTGGGCACCGATAAGGACTACCGAGGCGTACAATTTGTAGGCAATAATACAATTTATCTCATATCTATTGGGTACACACAAGTGTTGGTGCAATTACGGTCTCGTAGTTCTAAGCCGGTTTCAGAGAACTTAAACGTGTCGCCAGCGACAGCCCTTCAGCCAACACAGATCAAGCATTTCCTTCACTTTAAAATTGTAGTTCACTTTTTCATAAGCTTCTTTTGTGTCTTCTTGCATACACCGTAATTCTGTGATACACGCACAGAACCACACAGAATCATACACATAACCTTCGATCATGTATGATCGAAGCACATAACATATACTTTTATCTTAATGCGTAACGTACTGTCAGCCTGTTTAGGGAATTATGTTTTTAAAGGTTGACCACATTGCATCACAGAACAGAAAAAAGACATCGTATTATCACAGAATATTGTTAGTTATTCTGTGGTATTATTTTGACATTTTTGACTTGTGATTTTGACGTAATATTGTAAAATGTCGAATGCTGGTTTGGGAAATAATTGTATTTTTATTTTAATTTTATGCTTTACTTGACACAAATTGTGTAGTTGGCATAATACACTTAGTTTCCAACTTCTTCAGTCATTTCACATTCTCTAATAAATCAATCTGGATTTTCAAAAATCTCCCCTAAGTGTTTTTTAGGTTATAATACGTCTAAAAACCAAGTAAAACGTCTAAAAGATCCTCGTGTTCCTCGTAAGGACGTAGTAATATGAATATCTGAATATGTTATCGCAGAGCCTACAAATAAATAACATTACAAAATCATGTATTCTTGTCAACTTAATACACCAGAAGAGTCTCCATACATGTGCATCTCAAAATGTAAATTTTAAATTAGCACATCTATTTATTTTCCCTGCATACAGAATACGGCAAATAAAAATTAGTAACCATAAGGTTTATTGTACAACTTCAGATAAGGAAAATGGAAATTTTAGAAGGCGTAAAGAAATTGTAACTAAAGAATTTAAAGCATATATTGAACATAATAAGGAAAAATTAAGGGACACTGAGCAACGATTGAAAGAGAAAAGACATGCTATTCTCCAAGATATTAAAGAAACTAAAAATAAAGTTAAAGAAAAAGTGGAAGGAATCATAGAGGTATGTATAGAAAAGACAAACCTCTGTAGTATATTCGATAGTATTTTTCAACCTATATATGATTAGTTGGTGCTAAGTTACGTAAAATTTTCTGGTTATTAATAAACATTAATATGTTTTCTTTTAGAGAGAAAATGTTTATACGATTCCAAATTTTCTGTGTGTTGGCAGAATAGTATTGTCTCCTTATCTTGGCATGTTAATAGTACAGTCAGAATTTGACTTCGCATTAGCCATTTTGGGAGTTGCTGCAATAACAGATATGGTATGTATTTGTCACAGTAACTAAAAAAACATTTTTATGTTATACTATATCAATTGTAATAATTTTTTTTAGTTAGATGGGTGGATAGCAAGAACATGGGAGAGCCAGTCATCCAATTTGGGTAGTTTTTTAGATCCAATGGCAGATAAAGTATTAATTGGCACTTTATTTTTAACTTTAACTTATGCAGATCTAATTCCTATAGCATTAACAAGTATGATTATAGCAAGAGATGTTATACTAGTCGCAGCAGGCTTTGTTATAAGATATAGATCCCTACCACCTCCGGTAAGTTACGACGAGGCTTTTAAATGTTGCCTGAAGTGCACTTTGCCTATATGTCTTAAAATGCATAATGTGGAAGTTGTACAATTAAAACATTTTTTTCTTGATCACTTTAGTGTTAATTTAAAAAACATTAAAAGTTTATTTTTGTTTATTTCATATAAAAATTAATGAGGATATATCAACTCAATAACTGAAATGACTGTTAATTCTAAAAGATACTTTCTTATAAATCTTATTTTAAAGATATATCTGACATCTGAAAAATTAATGATAATCATGATCTCTTTTTGGTTTGGGTGACAAACTTTCAACTCGTGTGGAATATGCCATATGCCAAACTTGTTACAGTATAAACTATGCTGAAACAAAAATATATAAAACCTCAAATTTAAAAAATGTCACGTTTTGGTTTTTTTGATTTTTGTGGTAAATTGTGTGAAAATTAATCAAAATAGTAGTTTTAACGTGTGTTTCTATATTTTAAATTAAATATTTTCAGCGTACATTGAGCAGGTATTTTGATGTGACACACGCAACTGCTCAACTTGCCCCAACATTTATAAGTAAAGTTAATACTGGAGTACAATTATTATTAGTTGGTTCTACGTTAGCAGCACCCGTTTTTCACTATGTAGGGCATCCTGTTTTGGAATACTTGTGGTATGTATGCAAATTTTAGATACCCCGTAATGTGTTATTAGTCATTTTGCAAATTGTAAAAACCTAAGTTGTGGCATCATCTGCTTGATCAAAAACTGTCATTAGTGAACGCAAAAAAAATACAAAATGCCCAGGGTAGTTAAATTGAGAGGCGAAGCGTACATTGTTTAGGCCATCCTGAGATTTTCTCAGTTTGTGAGATCTCTAAAAAACATAGCCTCATTAGAGATCAAGATAGAAGTGTATAGAAAATAAGTCCTATTAAACAACTGAAACAACTGAAATCTTCCATCAGTGATATCAGTTGTACCATATTTAATAAAGTGCCACTTGTGTAAAGAGTACTCACAGATGAAGAAAAAAAAATTGAATTTATAAGCATAATTTTCCAATCAATTCAAGAAAATAGTCGTTCACTTGCATATGAAAACAGTTATTTAGCTAATTGTAAATGGAAATCATAATTTAAATGTTTCATTTGTAATTTTAAAGTATTTTGTTAATAAATGCAAACAGAATTAAGGCACAATAAACCAAACAGCTGGCTGCATGAAGCTAGGTTCTCACAATGACTATGTTGTCTGCATCTCGCTTCTCTGATTGGTGACTCGCTCCAAGAAGCTGAATATTTTCAACTTCTTTGCGTCAAATGTCCAATCAGAAGCAGATGATGTGAGACACACAAAGCAAAAAGTTGTGAGAATCCAGCTTGAGGTGACACTTTTTACTTTTCTGTACTTGCTTTGTATGAACATTCCATATTTTTTTGCCATATTTCAAATATAATATACAAGATTTTAATACCAAGATCATTACCTTCCAAGTCATGAGAGCATTTGACATAATAAAAATAAACATCATGGTGCTTCTTTATCTGTAACTTTTAATCATGAAATTAAACTTTTATTGTACTTTTATTATTCAAACACTAAATTTTCCGTTATATTGTAAATTCAGTGTATTTGCCAAAGTTTAAGGAGATAGATACATTTTAAATTTATTTTAGGTACATAACAGGAACAACAACAATAGCTGCTGGTCTAAGTTACATACTGTCAAAGAATACGTATAAAATATTAACAAAATCAAGTACAAAAAAATAATATTTTTAACTTGAACATATTAATTTTTTATTACCAAAAATGAATATATTGTATATAGTTTTTTCTTAAGTTTTTTGTAAGAAAATGGTTTGATGAAATATCCTAGTGATGAGGTGTTGAATAAAAAAAATATTTGTTTTAGGTTTTAGTTATAATAATAAACATTCCTCAAAAACCTCTTTGGTCGTGTTCCAATGTAGTACCATATACTAAAGTATATGTACCTAATATATTTTAATCATTATTCATCATGTTTCTCAGGTACTGATTGGTACACGTACCTACTTACACATTCCAGATTTGTCCAGCTGAATTCAACCGGATATTTATTTTTATAACCTATAATTAGACAGTTCTTTTATATTCTGTTTTCTGTTGTCGAAAGCCAAGTTGCAGTAAAATGGAAATAAGTGATTACAAGTTATACAAGTTTTGATTCTATTTAATAGATAAAACTTAGTCATAACTAAAGACCGCGAGTAAATCGTACATTCCAGTTTCGTAAAATCGTACATAGTGAAAAGTAGATGTTTTTGCAGAAGCACAGTTTTGACCCTTTCACTGCAGCACTTGATTTCGCTATACGGGTCATCAGAATGGCTGCGGTAACCGCTTGCAATATCTGCTTCCTACAGTTAACCCGTAAACCGGTGTTTATTACTTTTCTTTTTTTTTTTTTAAGTTAGAGGAAGATTATATTAACCAGAATAAATAAAAACGGTTTATATTAAGTGAAAACTTTATTTTAAATACAAAAATGAAAAATTTTCACTACAAAATAAAAATGTTTGGTTTAGTGAAACATCTACATCAGCAGGTTGACAATTAACAACATTCCAAATATTTTCTTCGTCAGAACTGGAGCCATTGTCAGATTCGTCATTCTCATTATTAATTATTTTCCTCAAAATCTTCATCACTGTTTATTAAGACGTTATATAAATTCATCCTCAGATAATCATTTTTGTTTCTGAAGGTTAAATTTAGCCATTTTCGGTAAAAAAACTCACAAAACCATGTACACTGCATTAGTTTTATTTCATAAACAGTTGACCGAGCGACATATTCGTCCACCTAAAGAAAACAAAATAGACAGATTGATAGCCAGCGTGAAAAAAACATTTTCAAATGTGCCTTTCAAAAAAATTATTTGAGGACGAACTGCCAAATATACCATTACCATCACAGCTTGCTATGATGCATTGGGATATATGGTTAGAGGCGGCAAGCTATTATTGTGTTCATTTTTATGATTAAAGAGGGTGATCGACAAATGCAAACGATGCACTCTCTATTTTACACACTCGGCAGGCATTTAATGACCCAGCTGTTCGGAAGGCCTAATGTACATCCAGTCATTTTTCAAGACTTTATTAATTAATAAGGAACCTTGAGTGTACAACTACTTCACCTGAATATTCCATAGTTAACGCAGAATAAACATTATATTCGTTCTGTGCCAGTTCAGTTATCAGGAGATACTGCTGAACGTGTGAAAAATAAATTTTAAAGACTTTTATAAAACAATCCCGGACTTAGTTCACTATGTGGTATTGTGGATCTCATTGTAGACAGAGGTAAACTTGCCTTCCTTGAAACACTTCATATATCTTAAATACACTCCTGTTGCTTCTATTTGTAGATGTTAAAATATCGTTTTCCTCATATAAATGAATTTTGAGCGACAGGCACCAAAAGTTAACTCCTGAACATCTAGAATAGATGCTGCTAATTTACTAGAACTCTAGAAATTTATTGTTCGTGTTATTTTGGATACTACAAAATCGCCAATTAAAAGGTAATATATCATTTATCATATCCTTATATGTATGTCAGCACATTGTCATGGATCAGCCCTTGGTTTTTACATTATGTACGATTTACTCGCGAACTTTAGTCATAACCTGGATAACCAGAGTATTTCAGATTACTCAGTACCAATATCTCTGATTGTTGCCAATAGTTATAGATTCCCAGGTAGTTCTTTGGAATATAACAATGAGTCCAGGATTTACATCACAATACCCACAATCATTATATATTTTTTTTATTATATAAAATAAAAGTTAGGTACCTGTCGTTTATATCAAACTAGAAGTAAAGTTAATGGCGGCAGTAGACCTTGAAAAAGTATTTATAAATGGGCAAATCCATACACTATTTAGCATAGCCCCAGTCAGTTTGTATTGTAAAATCACAGTGTTTACTAGTTAGCCGTGAGCCCAACAACTTAAAATTGTGGTAATAATTTTTAGCTTATTTTTATTCACATAGATCATGGCAGTTAAACAAAGACTACATTTTAAGAGATCCGCCTACTTTGATGATTTTGATCTTTTTCTACCATATCTGCATTTTACGTTAAAATAATTTACCTAAATAATTAAATTTTTTTTTCTAAATCGACACTTAGTGATAAAAAGTGACAGTCCATTTAAACATTGTGACATATGACGGTTATTTATTATCAGATTGTGTCATTTTGTATCATCTTAACTTCGTGCTATATATGTACACTTTACATGGTTTGTAACGAAACAATTTTGACGAAATTATACAATACAGAAATAAAACAACAAAATATTATTACTAACTCCAAATTGTGTAAAAACTTATAAACGAAATATTATCAATGCTTGGTGTATTTAAAAATGAAATTAAATAATTTTTTATGTATAAATTTTAAAAAGTTATTACTCCTTAAGGCGGCGTAAGCACGCCCTCGTCAGAATAGCCAACAGAAAACCTCAATATTAAAATTTTTCTATTGATAAGAATGAAAAATGAAAACATGACCTGATTCATCATAAATGCAATATGGATTTAATATATAAAATTACAGGCAATCCTGATGCGTATTTTTTTATTAATAAGAAATATAAACATTTTATTTGGTCATTTTATGAAACTAAATCATCGTATTTCCTGTTAATAAAAAAATACGCATCAGTATGACCTGTATGTGTATATATTAAATCTGTGTGGTATTTAGGACGATCATGTTTTCGTTTTTCAATATTACTAACAGAAAAAATTATAGATTTATGCATGTCTGATGACAACGCAGCTTTAAAATACAACCGAAGTTCTAGTTGTATATGGCACTGCTCTTATGTACCATTTTAATTCGGTAATTAATCTGCTTCTTCTTTCACTCACAAATTTGACAAAAGCAGAAATCGGCTTGTTTGTGACCGTTATAATGAAAATGACGTCGTCATATTAATATTTGACACAAAAGTGACAATTTTGGGATTCTGTCGTCAGAATGCAAAATTTCATGATAATCATTTCCATTATGACCATGATGTCACCGTGTCACATATCCAAAGCTCACATCATTAGATACACTAATGACTTTTTACATGTAATTATTTATTTTCGAATACTTATAATATACTCGGTTAGATGCCGCTCATGGCCTGGACTTCTTTCAAGGTTAAAACTACTACTGCCGATATCACTATCTATAAGATTAATATGATAAACTGAGAAGTTCCATTTCATACCATTACCAACTACATCAGTTAGACGAAATTTGAATTTGTTCAAGGTAATATGAAAACATTATTGAATAGAAAAATACATATATTGTAAATACAAATTAGAAAAAAAAAAAAAAAAAAAAAGAAACTATCTTTCACAATAAAGAATATGTACATTTTAACGATATAGAAAAAATTAAAAATACGTGTATACAAATTTTATTTGTTTATAACTTGCACGGCAAAAGATAAACATTTATCAATAACTTTTATATTTTTTTTTCGAAATCATTAGGTTACATTAAAATATATATACATACATGTATCAAATATTAATAATTGTTTTTGCAAATGCTCAACATAAAAATACTGAAGGTCCTACGGCTTTGTGTGGACAGTATATTGAAATTTTTTTTTAATTCTAAAACCTTAAGTTTTTTAAAGACAACCTCCGAGGCAATGTTTTATTTTTATGGGATATCACGTACTTTTAATACAAAGCCCTCATAAATGATTGTAAACCACATGATCAATTGGTACCTTTTAGTTCGTGATTTTGTGTCTTTCATAGTATGGAAGAACCCGATGAGGATTTTTGCACATACGTATATGTCTAAGGATAAGTTTTCAACCATCTTTTGCTGATGGAACAACTTGACAAGGCTGTTAAAGATAATTGGTCATGTGGTGTATGATAATTTATGAAGACCCATTAAAACAAACAAAACTTAACGTAACACTGAAATAAAAATTAACATATTACTAAATTTAACATAATATGAATAACCAAAAGTAAACAGGAAAAAAAACAAATAGAAATATACTTAATGATAACATCTAAAACTAGTTTTGAGGTAAATGTTGTTTGGTATAATTCCGAAATCGTACATATGCAAATTTCTAATTATGTAGCCCAAATGGATGTCACAGTCATAACTTAACAGCTTTAATTTTATATAAACAATTCTTTAGTATTTGTTATTTGGAAAAAATAAATTAAGTAATAAAAGCAAAAATATAGGTTTTTTTTTTTGAAAAATTATTGGGAATATTTAAAAAATCGTAAAATATGAACAAAACAAGAGACTAAAGATTTTCTTATTTATTCTGTTTACTGGAAGAACATTGCAGAATTGCAACACCAATTGTCAAGCTATAATCGTTGAGTAATAGTTTACATACTTTTGTTGAATAGATGATAATATTGAAATAAAACAATACTATAGGTTAAAATTTAAAGACTCTATGGTCATGGATATGAATGAAACGAAGCTATTTCTTAAACTTTAAATATATTAGAACTATTAAATAAAAATGCAATCCTTATTAATGAATTACCATTATCACTTTGAAACTTATATTAATTATTATGAAGTAACCACAGTAAATTATTTTTAAGTCTTATCTGATTCTGGCTCACTATCACTATACATTCTACGTTTTTTAGTGCAAAATTTAGGTCCTTTTGCTTTCTTTTTTTCTTTACCACCTTCACCCGATGTACTTGCAGCTCCAAAATCATATCTTGCTTTAAGCCTTTCTCTAATCAACAAACCTTTGATGAGCTTTTTCCAATTACCATACACTCTTTTTTCAATTTTTTTCATTTTCTTTTCTTTCTATTTCTTCTTGTTCCTGTAACATAAAATAAAAAAAAAATCGAACAAAGCGTTTACAATTTGTAATATGCTTTTATAAGCAATCATAAAACAGAAAAAAAAATAAAAAATATGTTAATAAAAACTGTTACCAAAAAATATATATACGTACCAGTTCCCAAGCAGCTACCAGTGTATCAGCAAATTCTTCACACACTACAAATCCATCATACATAGGGTGACTCCATCCACAATGAAAATCAAATCCTACGATGGCAGATGCACAATCTATATCCATTCTTCTACATATTTTATTAAGACCAGGCACTAAAAATTTAACATATTGTCAGAATGCTTACTTTAATCATACTTATGGTTTATTTTAATTTTAATTAATAAAAGGACTTTGCCATATATTTTTTTTACACAGAATTAAATTTACTGCCTTAATTTAATATAAATATTAGGCCAAAAAGGCATCTAATATAATGAAAGGTATGTGAATGATTCATCCTTACATTTCAAATGTACAGTCCCCTTGGGCAACATGCAGGCCTTGAATAATTCGACATTCCCGAAGGCATTTCTTGGAACAACACCATTTTCGGCAGTTGGGGGTTCATAATCCATAGTCTGCCATTCTCCAAAAATCTCTAACAGCTGATCTGTTATTACTTGATTAGACAGCTAAAAAATAATATATTAAAATGTTTAATATACAGGGTGTCCCAAAAGTCACGCACCACCTTGAAGGTACATTTTCTAAGGATGTACTAAAGTGCTGTAAAAATGTTTAAAAAAACTATTTGTCCCTCACTTGAGGAACTATATGCAATTTAGAAGTAGAAAAAAGGCAACACTGTGTAATAAATACTGGACACACTTTAACAATAATAGAGCAGCAGTAATCAAGTTTTGTACTTTTGTTTTAGCCATTATTTTGTTCGGATGTTTGTGTTCAGTTTAAGTTTTATCCATTGGCCTCCACAGTCACCTGACCTAACCCTACTGAACTTTTTCCTATGGGGGCATTTGAAAAACATTGTTTATCGAACAACACCTGAGATGGAAGAGGAGCTGCGAAACAAAATCATTGCCGCTGCTGCATCGTGAGTTCTGAAATGCTCTAGTGTGTGCACGAAAACATCGTGAGAAGAGCCAACACATGTCTAGGTGCAAATGGGCAGAATTTGAATTTTGAACATTTATTATAATAAAGTATTGCAAATTATTGTTAAAGTATGTCGAGCATTTATTAAAGTGTTGCCTTTCTTCTACTTTTAAATTGCTTATAGTTTCTTAAGTGAGGAACAATGATTTTTTTAAAAAATTTTCCAGTACTCTATTACATCCCTAGAAAACATACTTTCAAGATGGTGCACCACTTTTGGGACACCCTGTAGTTATAAGTAGTGATGTAAAATGCTCGAGCTCAACTATAGTGCCTATAGTAAAAATGTACGGTAAGAGATGCTTTATATACCTTATCATATTTTGGTCTAGCTTTCACAATCTTATATGGTTTTTCGCCTAGTTTGACAACTTTAGCTTCTTTTAACCAGATATCTCTTGACCGACATACATAAACACAATTTCTTGGATAGACTGGTTCACCCCTTACATAACCTATTGGTTGGATATTTGGTGGATATATATCTTCAAACTTAAGTAAATGCCTCCGAAGGGCATAAAGTGGGTGGTTTTTATACCTATAAAAAGTTGCATGAGTTTTTTTACATTTAAAAGAGCGCGTGGAAAAATATCTTACTCAGCAATAGATTTGGGCAAGGGTTGGTCGAGTTGTTGGCGGTTTAAATCATCATCTTCCTCTTTATCTCTTGCTGTATATTTTCCTAAAAACGGTTTAATACTTTCATCCCACCATTTTGCATCGATTCTCAATTTACGAGTAATTGTGTTAAAATTGGTGCAATATCTTCTGGTGACATCTTTTATACTATTATCGGTGTTCCATGCCACAATATAGGAAACAGGGTGAGTGGCTCTAGTCTAGATATAAGTAAATATTAATATTTGTTTCTTTCAATAATTATTAAGGAGCGCGAGTAAATCGTACATTCCAGGACTGTACATGTCTTATTGTACATCGGTATACAACATGGTGGAGACTAGGCTTAACCCTTTTACTGCAGCACTGGTTTTCGTTATACGGGCCGTCAGAACGGCTGCGGTAAGGCAATATCTGTTTCCCGCAGTTAACTCTCGGTGCTTGTTATTTTTCATTTTTTTTTTACGTTAGTCTAAGATTAAGATTATATTAACCAGAATAAATAAAAACAGTTTATATTAATTAAAAACTTTATTTATACAAAAATAAAAAATTTGTACTATTAGAAATAAAAACTTTTGGTTTAGTGAAAAATCTACATCAACAGGTTGACAATTAACAACATTCTGAATATCTTCAATATTTTCGTTGTCAGAACTGGAGCCATTGTCAGATTCGTCATTTTCATAATTTCCTCAAAATCCTCACCACTATTTCATTGAAATGAAGATGTTATATAATTCGTCCTCTGCTAATCATTTCTGTTTGAAAACTAAGTTATTTTCAGTAAAAAATCTCGCATATGCACTACGTATTAGTTTTATTTCGTAAACAATTGACCGGGTGACGTATTCGTCCACCTAAAGAAAATGAAATAGACAGATTAATAGCCAACATGAAGAAGACATTTGCAAAAGCGCCGTCTGGAAGAAAATTATTTGAAGACGAACTGCGGAATATGCCATTACCACCACTGCTCGCTGAGACGCGTTGGGGTACATGGTTCGAAGCGGCAAGCTATTATGTTTATTTTGATGATGTAAAGAGGGTGATCGACAAATTAAATGCAAAAAGTTAATTGAGAATGACGTTACTTTGTGAAAATCCATTTTGAAATTAAATAATTACAGAACACTGTTTTTTTTACTTGTCTAATCTTTACTTTTATTTTCAACTTTGACTAGTTTAATTTCAATGTCCGTTTAGGATGAAACTAGCCATAAAGCTAAAAATAAAAGTGAAAATTAGACAAATAAAAAACATGTTTTTATAAATATTTAATTTCAAATTAAATGCAAACGACACACTCTGTTTCACACGCTCAGCAGGCATTTAATGACCCGGCTGTTCGAGAAGACCTAATGTACATCCACAGTCATTTTTCAAGAATTTATTTGTCAGTAACGAACCTTGAGTGTACAACTACTTCACCTCTTGAGTGTACAACTACTTCACCTGGATATACAATAGTTAACACAGTAAATATTGTATTCAATCTGCGCCAGTTCATTTTTCAGTTATTAGGAGACACTGCTTAATGTGTGAAAAATAAATTTGAAAGAGTTTTATAAAGCAATCTCGGGTTTCATACACTGTGTGGTATTGTGGACCCTCCTCTTGTAGGTAAAGTAAAAAGGTAGAATTATCTCAACCCAATATAAACGTGCTCTCCTTGAAAAACTTCATATATTTTAAATATGTTCCTGTTGCCCCTGTTGACACTGAAAGGTCGTTTTCTTCGTATAAATATTTTAAGCGATAGGCATCAA
The DNA here is from genome assembly GCA_029963845.1 of Rhamnusium bicolor. NCBI lineage: Eukaryota > Metazoa > Arthropoda > Insecta > Coleoptera > Cerambycidae > Rhamnusium > Rhamnusium bicolor. Next base: position 44,765 of record JANEYF010001480.1, on the reverse strand, counting down.
AAGTTAATTCCTGAACATCTAGAACAGATGCTGCTAATTTACTGGAATTCTAGAAATTACTAGTGTATAGTGTTGCGTGTTCAGTGAAATATTTATTGCTCCTATTAGGTGTAGGAATAGTTAATGCAACTAAACTCTCGCCCTTTTGGTAATTAGTTTTTTATTCTTGTACTACTAATTATTAAATTAGTCGTTTATTATTATTATTATCATAATTTTGGATACTAAAAAATCGTCAATTATAAGGGAATATAACATTTATCATATCTTTATATGTGTATGTCAGCACGGGGTCCAGGATCAGCCCCTGGTTTTTATAACATGTATGATTTACTCGCGGACTTAATAATATATATTATAATTTGTTTGCTAATACACAAGAATGAATACTTTCAACCGTGTCCGTTTAAAAATTCAAAATGAAAAATTGAGAGAATGTAGCACTTATAACCAGTAATGTTTACAACGGTTTTTTCATAGGTTGTGGGGGATTGTCCAAGAATTATAGGTACTACATATGCACAATACTTTTTGAGGACAATCACTATACAAAATATTTATTGTGCCTCTTAGTAAAATAAAGAAATATATTACTCACATATAGTTCTTTAACGCAATGAACCTGCCCTTGAACAATATCTACACTGATCCACTTCTCTTCAGATTCTAAAAACACCTCTACCCAAACATCATTGCCTTTTTTCTTACCAGATTTATCAAAGTCGCTATCACTAGATATAATTTTTGTGCCTGGTTGATTTCTTTGTAGACTCACCCTTTTTTTTACTTTTGGCTTGGGTACAAAATAATCAATATCACTGTCACTATCGTGGTGTTTCTTTTTGATGGGCTGTGGCATATAATCGCTGTCAGAATCAGTTTCGTCCAAAGCTGGTTTTCTTTCTTTCACTTTCTTACTGCTGTCTATATGTTTTTGCTCTACAATTCGACGTTTAATCAGATTTATTATGTCATTTTTAACATCTAATTGATTTTTAGGTGGCGAGTTAAACTGGTTTGTTTTATTCTTATCTACTAGTGGCTTATCTCTTAGTTTATGCAAATTTACTTTGCGATGTTGGTCAGATTGAGGAGAATTAACATTTTTCCTGGTAAGAGGACTTCTTGGTCTAAATTCATCTTCAGAATTATTAGCTTGGGCAATGGATTTTAAACGACTTGGATGCTTTTTCACTTTACAACCTTCTTCAACAGGAGAACTTAATTTTTTTAGGTTTGGTTTTTTTGTTTTCGATTTGTTTTTATTCTTATCATCTGCACCATCCAACTGCAATACAAAATCAACATCAATTTCTTCATCACTTGAGTTATCCATACCATCAAGTTGAGGAACTTCTTTCTGTTTCCCTGTTTTTGGCAATTTAATTTTAATTATGCTTTTTTTTGTTTTATCTTTAGAATGAGCTGTCTTCTCTTCGCTATTACCCACACTTTTCGATCGTCGTTTATTTTTGACTTCTTTTACATTTAAACTATTGCCACCATTTTTTTGTCGGTGTTTCCCTTTAAGTTTATTATCTGCACTTTTTGATCGAATATTTTTATCTTTTTTTACAGTCAAGCGATTGGTAGTGACACTCGAGTTATCATTATCTTTTGAATGTGTTAATTTTTTTGTTGTACTGGCTTTTTCAACCTTTTCAATGTCCGCCTTTGATGTACTCTTGCTAGAAGAAGCTTTAAATTCCTTTGTACTAGTTTTGCTAGATTCTGATTTTTCTGTTTTCATTTCTCGTTTCTGTTTTGTAACCTTAGAATCCCTGTCTTTGTTCGGGGAGGATTCTTTAGACCTACTTTCAAAAATACTTTTGTTTTTCAATTGTTCCTTTTTAGCTTTGCTCAAGTTCTCATTTTTTTGATCATTATTTGTTAATGCCTTTGTTTTTTTCGGATTTTTTTCTCCTTGATTTCAGTTTTATCTTTGACTTTAGATATCTCTTTTTGACCTTTTTCAACTTTTGAAACTTTGCCCTTAGTACTATTCTGTGTACTCTCCTTAGCTAAAGAATGAAGCTCACTGGCAGGGGGTCTTAACGGTTCCACTTGGAAGGATATGACGAGTCTACATTGTATCCCAAGTGAACGTAATATAGCTATAAATATATAAACAAACATTTTTTTATTATATGCTTGTTTTTTATTTATTTGTAATTGAAGAGCTTCCTCTAAATCTAGCTTTTTTGGAACAACTTTTGCAACTAGTTTTATGGATTTTTTATACCACTGAACAATTTGTTCAAGATAGCTAAGGTCAGTTCGATCAGATGGATAGCATTTATCAGATGGTAATAAAGATAAAGCCAAACCTAAAATGTTGCTATTATTAATTGTTTCATTGACATAATTTCCATGTGCTATCCAACACAATAAATGCACTTTATGTACATAAATTTGGTTTTCTTTCCTAATACGATTTAACCTTCGTTTCATCGCTGCCAAAAAGTCTACACCTTTTTTCTTCCTACAAGTATCAGGCATGTCAAGGGTTATTTGTAAACCATCTTTTGGAACAAGGCTTTTCTCTTTAATCTCTTGGCTGTCTTTAATTTTTACTTCCTCCCAATCTTCTTGTTCTGAATCACAAGACTCGAAATCACTGGAATGCAAATCTTCTGGTTTTATATTTTCAAGAGTTATTTGTTTTGATTCTCCAGCTGCTAGCAAATTTGATACGTCTATATTATTTTCTTCAGCCTTTTTCCTAGCATTATATTCCTCAATGTGTTTTTTTGCTTCTTCTATTTTTCTTGTGTATTCCTCTAACTGCTGAAAATTTAATTTTGTTCCCATACTAACTGTACTAGTACCAGGTTTACTTAACAAATCTAATTTCAGCTCTTGTTTAGATTTCTGAGATTTCAGCTGGGCTTCATTCATTTCTTCATCTGAATCTGAGTCACTGAGACGTGTAACCCCAGCAAATATATCTTTTTCTATTCTGTCAAACTCTTCATTTTTCTTCTGAATATTAAAAAATGAGGAATTTAAGTCAATTTTGTCAACAGGTTGTAAATAATTTTCTATATCGCTCTCACTTGAGGAATTTTTCTCGTTTATTTTTTTCTTATCTGATAAGGATATGTTTTTATTTACATTTTTTAGCTTTTTTAATGGTATATCATCTTCGCTATCACTACTACTCTCAACAATTGTTGCCCTTTTGGTTGCTCTTCTTGATCGCTGCATTTTGGATTACTGGAATAAAATATGTTAATTTATGCTGACAAAAAACAAATCTTATCAACAGACTGACGACACAATTTTATGAGGAATATTATATCTTATATTGAACTATTATAGGTAGAACTACGTTTAATTTAAATAACCAGGGTGCTGGTATTCATGTTGTTTGTGGCGGTAGGGAGCTAGGCTTATTATTGTAACAGGATATAAGCTCTATGGTATTAAAATGATATATCGCCATAATACTCTTTGAGCTAATTTGTTTCAACAATAAGCTTGCTCCGTCACCGAAAACAAACATGGACACAGCACCTTCCGGTTATTTAAACGTAATTTAACTATACATACTATATTCAATGAAAGCAAGGAAATAAACAAGCAAAGGTACATTTTTAAACATCAATTCTAGGGATTTTTTTTATTTATTTCTGGAATACATTGTATTTAAAGTATTTAACAGTATAGTGTTCTATATTTATGTTTTTAATTAAATAAAATTTTACCGCCAATTTCCACAAGAATAGTATTATAGAAACTATGACACTGGTAAATCAATTAAGAAAACGAAAAAACGAATATTTTTCATACTACTGGCATATAAATTATTTGGAGTATATTTAGTTTATATATTTTAGCTTTACAATTAAATATATTAAAATCTTTACCACTCAACAACACACATTGACGCAGAATGACATTAAATAGAGAAGTCTACTTCCTCTTCTAAATTGGTTTATTGTTCATAAAGCCAGCTTCGACCATAAAACTTTATGGTCGAAGAAAGAACTAGATTAGCTTGCTGGCATCCACCACTTTATTTTCGTTTATTTATTTTTTCATCCATTATTATTATTACTTTTAGTGTGACTAAAGTATTCCTTGTGAAGTTGTGAAATTCTAACTTCATTAATCAGCAGATGGAAATACCGAATTTTATTGGATACAAAATCACGTGACTGTGTTACACTAGTATTCGATGGTCGAGGGCATTAGTTGTTCTCTGAAATCGGCTTAACTTTTAAGGCAAAATGTCAAAATTGACTACGTTAACAGCAGCTACAAAACCGTTGTAGTAACTACCCTACTTATAAAAACTGGAGTTAAAATTCCCATAAAAAAATTTTTACCCGTCACCATATTTTAGATAAAATAATTTTGATTTAAAAAATAAAGTAATGTCCAACTTATAAAAGCATTAGCATATTTATGTCAAAACAATGCAAATGTCGTTACGCATGAGTTAAATATGATAGTTAATTAGTTTTAGTTGGTTTGTATAAATACCACATAGAATTTCTTAAGTTCTTAATTTAGTTCCTTAGTTTAATTCTTTAATTTAAGTCTGTGTATAAATGGACCATTAGTTTTATGGTCCAAGGACCAAGCCGCTGTAGTTACTCGTTATAGAGATCGGTTGAGCGGACCGCTTTACTGATTCGAATCATTTGAATCGGTCAAATTAAAGATTCGTCAAACTGATTCGGTCAATTGTTTCGTTTTAACGCTGTGCATGAATTTCTCAATAATCAAGAAATTCGTGATGCTGTGGCAAGCTAATTTAAAATTGGCTTCCGACGTCAGATACGTGCAATATGATATAAATTGTGTTTGATAAAATACTGTCTGAGCAAAACAGTAAATAAAAAAGCAATATGTGGCATAATTTCACTGAAAATAAAGGAAAATGTAAATTTTGTTCAGTTATATTAAGCACTCTGGAGGATCTACAGGAAACTTAACTAGGCATTTAAGAACAAAACACATTTTTGGACTAAACACAATATGCTAAAATATGACATTGTAATTCTAAATTCAGTCGGTCCATTTACCTGGCGGCCGCTAAACTTTGGAGGTTAGAATGGAACAGTTACCACACATTATCGTGAGAGAAATACAGGAACAAAATTAAAAATCAGGTTGTCCGAAAAAAATAGGAGCCGGTAAATCGCAGAGATGGCTCTTTGTAATGCGTAAGCGGTTGCATTTGCAACTTCTGTCTGACAATTTTCATAAACCGCTAAAAAACTGTTAAATTAATTTACATTACAAAGGAAAATAAAAGATACATACAACTATATTTTGCACTACGATTACAATAAAAGTATGAAGTTTCTTTATCTGATGTTTTAGATGTGATAATGATATTTTATTACCATCGAAATTCGCAACGGTCCACTTATTTGTTTTAAAAACAAAGCCGTGAACTTTGTTCAAATGAGTTCGTAAATCTCCGATGTTCTTAAAAGAAACACTGCAGCCTGCACTCTTTTTCTGTTCTGTGGCCTGCACTGCACTTAAAGAGGCAAAATAATATTGCGCTTGCGCATTACAAAGAGCCATCTCTGCGATTTACCGGCTCCTGAAAAAAATCAGAACCATTGTTCTGTACCAACCTCACCATGTCATTTACGAAATTAGGCTGCCGATGGCTTCTTGCTAGTCTGCGATTGCGGAACAGTGAAATCCGTTCATATCTGAATTAGAGATTCTGATCTATCGGTCACTAAAATGATTCGTTCAAATTGAATGGAACGTTCCTGATCGATTCATCTCTAACTCGTTAGTGTAGGGAAGAGGAAGAAAAACACTTCAACTTCGTGATTGACAGTTTTAAGTTCAATATTTATTTACTGTTTTTGTTACCTTCTTTGTTGCCATATTAAAATGTCATCAGAAAATCCAAGAGGTAAAAACTATACATTTAATATGTTGTTACTAATATTTAAGTTACTGTCATTTATTTTTAATTTAGATGAAGGTAAACAAGAATCAAAGCCAAGCACACCGTCTTCCGCTGGAGGTTCAAGTGATAGTACGGCAGGCATGAGTATGGAACACCTTCGAAGGTATCTAGCAGAAAAATTAGGATTTTATGATGACGAGGAACAAAAAGACGATGGGAAAAAAGTCAAGGTAGGTCGCTTATAAATTATATTGATTGTGTAATGTATTTAACACATTGACTGTCATACGGGTTAGGACACATTTTATGCCAGGCGCCATCCGGTATCAACAGGTAAAAAAAGTCATCCCAGACCATCAATACCACCCAATAATAAACTATGAATATCCATTTTTAGCTCTCTGTAATATAGCCCTAGGTGGCCGTAACACACGATACTAGTACTTATGTGCACAAGTGAAAACTGGAATTGTTTTATTATTATTCTTTATGATTAGTTTTCTAATGTTTATCACATTAAAATTTTCAATATTTTATGTTTTCTAAGCGGAATTTTCGAATTTAATTTTTTTTTTTTCCAAAAACTGGTGCATTGCAGACCACTTAGTATGCCACCTCGGTGTCTTCATATAAGTAAGAGTATGCCAGGCCACGTAGCTGGCGGTAAAATTCTAAATATGTGACTCGGTCTTATGGACTAAGATGGCAATATGGGACACATATTATACTCGGTCTTATAGACCCAGTTGGCGCCACAGGCAAATAAATCTCTGTCTTATAGACCGAAATGGCAGTCATGTGTTAAAAATAATGAAAATGTTGTCATTTTTTATATATGGAATACCTGCTGGTAGTACAGTACAATATGTAACTATTAAATTGTATCAAAATAGCCTATATTCCATCATTACAGGTGTTGGATGAAGTGAGCGTTGATGGTATTGTAGATTACATTAGAAAGAAGAATTGTAAAAATATAATTACAATGGCAGGAGCGGGAATTTCAACATGTAAATAGAAACTATATTTATATTGATTCTTATTATGTTATTGTCATGTTATTATTTTCAGCTGCAGGAATACCAGATTTTCGTTCTCCAGGAACAGGTCTATATCACAATTTACAAAAATATAAGTTACCGCACCCACAAGCTATATTTGAACTAGACTTTTTTGCGAAAAATCCAAGACCATTTTTTGAGTTGGCTAAAGAACTGTACCCAGGTACTTTTAAGCCTACTGTATGTCATTATTTTATTAAAATGCTAATTGATAAGGGCATCTTACTTAGGCATTATACGCAAAACATCGATACTTTAGAGAGAGTAGCAGGGGTTCCTGAAGAGAAAATAGTTGAAGCTCATGGTACTTTCCATACTGGGCATTGTTTGGAGTGCAGAGAGAAATACACCCAAGAATGGATGAAAGGTATTTTAAGCAGATTTATTAAAATGACAATTAGAAACTATGCAAATTGATATAAAATATCTTTTGAAATTAGTTTTTTTTTGTTTTGTAATATCTTTTTTAATATAGAATTTGTGAATAAACAATTTCTGTATGTTTATTTTTATAACGATTTACCTGGTATTTACATTAACACAATTTTACAAGTGTGTAAAGGTCATTGATTACTAGTTAACATATTTAATCGTACATATAATGTCTTTTCTTTTGTGTAAAAAGTATACCACTAGTGTATGTTTGTCTCATTAACTTACATTTTTTGTGTTAACACTAAAAGCATATTATATACATAATGATTATATGCAATTTATGCTTTAAAATGTATATATTTTTCAGAAAAAATTTTTTAAGGACGACATTCCAATCTGCGAAAAATGTCCTGGGGTTGTAAAACCCGACATTGTATTTTTTGGTGAATCTCTACCTAAGAAATTTCATACACTTTTAAACACTGACTTTACAAAGTGTGATTTGCTTATAATCCTAGGATCATCTCTAGCTGTGCAACCTTTGCTTCGCTTGTTGATAGGTAACTATGCTCATCCCATTTTTGTTAAGTGTAGTGTATAAAATGATTTGTGATACAACTGAAAATTCCAGCAAAAATTATGCAAAGAAAAATTTTGGCAAGCTTCTGATTTATTAAACCTTTGAATTATAGTTAATAGCTTTTGACAAGTATAGAACCATTAGTACAACATCTCATGTATATTGCTGCTAATTAGTAGATTATAGAATATTAGCTATTTCAGATGTAACCAATTTTTTTTCGTTTATTTTCTGGTATCTTATTTTAGGGTACCAGATAGTATTCCAAGGCTTTTAATTAATAGAGAAAAAGCAGGTCACCGAACAGGCATTATGGCAATGCTTGGTATAGGGGGAGGCCTGGATTTTGATAGCAAAGACAATACAAGAGATGTACTTTGGATAGGAGACTGTGACGATGGCTGCCAACTTTTAGCTGAAAAATTGGAATGGGGGGTAAGTGTATACACTATGGGACTCGTTTCATGCAAAACCTGTGTTTAATGTAGCAGACAGTGATGGAATAATAGAAAACTGGTAAATGACAAAGACAATTGCTTGAGCTACTGCCACATCAGCACAGAAATTTTGTATTCTGGACATCGGTGAACGAGAGGAATAAATTTTATTTATTGCGGCGTCTCGGGATGAATTAGGTATTCGTTTGCACATTGTGTCGCGCCAGTCGCCCCTTAGTTGCAATGAAACAGTATACAGTCAACTCTCTTCTGCATATTTAAACTCTAAATCTCTTACTTTTTATCGTATTAAATGCAAGTTTTGCAGGATATTGCATCCAATAGTGAATATTGTCATTGTTCTAATAATATAGCACAATAAAAATGCAAAATGTTAAAAACTGGTAATAATTAGAGATCAGGAGGCAGAGATACATGACGTCAATTCCAGGGTTGCCTCCAGGTGATGTTACCACATAAAATGTTCATGCATATATATACAATTATCTTACCTTGTGGTTATTTTTGCGAGTTCGGTAACTAACATCAAAGTTAATACGAAGAGGTCTGCAAGTATTGATGAATGTAACACTAACACATGTATTTTTAACTAGCAATCACAAGTGTAAATGTATATTACTAATATTTGTTGTAAATGTTCCGGAGCTTTTAATTAAAAATTCATTTGTATTGTGAGAAGATACGTCGATAGATGCAATTGGCGCATATTTAAATTATCTGAACTTTTTCGGAGATTCTACATTTTTGTCTTGTGTAGAAAAGTTTGCTTCTTTGTCATTTAAAATGTCCACTATAATTGACATTGTAAGAAATCCGGGATTGTTTTTCAAAGCCGTCTGAATTTTTGTTTTACTGCCCCAGCGCAATGTTTCCCGATGATTGAAAAATGTACACTGCAGTGCAGTGAATTGCATCTACTATAGTATTAGAATTTGTAGTTTCTAGTACTTTGGACGGTCAGTAAGTAATTGTTTTTTATAACAGCAAGCTGTCCAATTACCTGATAAAAACCTTTAATGTTTTGTTCCCATTTTTATAAAGAAAATAGATTTATTGCGTAATACCTACATAAGAATAATTTATCATATATTGTTTGGGAATGTTTCATTAGATGTTTGTAATATAACATTCTATCAACATACATATGTAAGAGTCATCGCTGAAATTTATCGCTACTCCCCGATCCCTATTCATGATGTGTCAACTTCTGCGCTGTAAATTAAATTTATAAACTATGTTGCTTCTGCAGCGTTATAAAGAATAGGAAATTAGTGGCAATTTATTTTTGTCCTGGTCATTGTCGTGACAAAAAATAACTCAATTAACAAAAAAAATCTTTGACCGGTCAAATATACAACTGTAGCTGCCTGTGTATCACATTGACTGTGTTTGAAGTAATAAAATGTGTCAAAATAAAAAAATATCTTGAAAAATTAATTGTTAAGATTTCCTAAAACAAATTTAAATTCATTGTTAGAAAATGAGTCAAACTAAAAGTGGATTCATAATATCCGTATTGTACTGATCACGAGTAAAATATAAATGTGGGAAATCTGGAAGTCAAGGGATTTAAGTGTTCAATATTCTGCAACTTGCCCATCTCAAAAAAAGAATAGTTTTCAAATTTGAAAAGTGTTTTCTGACTAAACATCAGAGGATTTGGTATTCCTCCAGAAATGGCCTTTATAATCTTATACATTTTTCATAAAGTAAACAAAATGATTATAATTATAATATAAACATCTGATTGTATTGTTACCTGCGTGAAACATGGCGACCGGTTTTTTGCTTTTGCGGGGATTAGTTACGTGCGGAGACCCAACTTTAAGTATATGTTTATTTATTGTACTATTGTGCTTATTGATATTCCCACCTACAAAATATCCCTAAGCCCATTTGTCTTTTGTCAGGAAATCCAAATGATATGTTTAATCATGACTATTTCTTAAAATTACATTTGTTATTATTTATTTACAGCTTGAATTGAAAGAATTGTGTGAAACAGAACATGCAATAATTGATAAAGAATCCAAGAAAGAGAAAACTGTGCCAGATAAAAATACATCAAAAGAAGACAGCAGTAGCACTCCAAAGTTATAAGTACAATTATCAAATTTAACTCAAGTGAATTTTAACAAAGGGCAAATTAAATAGGAGTTATTTATTTTATTTTCAAAATATTGTGTAAAAATGTTTTGTTCTTAAGTTTATGAATAAATAAAAAATGTTTTTTTTAACTGTTCATTAAATTAATAGCTTCTTCCAAACAGAGTATAAAATAGAGGCTTCCTTTTACAGTCGGGGTGAATGCACCTATCAGTTGGTTTGATAGGGGAAGGTTGTTCCAAAGGAATACAAAGTGTCTTTGCACCCATAGATGGAGCTCCTGGTTCCACAGATTCACCATCATCCCTAAGAAAAAAAATAGTTTTAATTAACACAGATTAGATATTTCCCATAAAAGCTATGTTCAAAATAATGTAAATTTGACTGGTAAATTTTTTTTTTTTTAATTAATGATTTTTTTAATTCCACTGAATTTGAATCGTTCACATCAAGACAAAACATGTTGACACCAAATACATAGGTGTTAAATAAATCCTGAATAAAGTTAATGGCATAAATTATAATCAAAATTTTTATTTTAGATAGAATGAAATAAAAAATATACATAAAAAAGTAAAATTTTAGCCATTTCTTTATTTAACAAATACACTAGTTTACTAGTAGTAACTATGCACTATGCAGTATTCATTAGTAACAAATGAGATCACAAAATTAAAAATCACCGAGTCAAACACTAAACCTACCTAACATAAAATAAAAATATATGTAATTATTTTAGACCAACAAAGAAAAGTTTTTTTTGGGTAAAAGGCGCACTTTAGAAAACCAGTTTTAAATTTATTATTTTCAGGGCAATTAAAAAATTTTATGTATGTGAGCTTCAAAGATGGTTGCTTTATATTATTAAAATCTTCCTTTACCATTTACCAGTTGTGAAGCGTATAAGTTATTTTCTATTAAAAATTAGGTTAGAAAACTTAAAATTTAGAGCGGGGAAATACAAATTTCTATTTTTGACTATTTTGACCATAAGTTCATTTTTGACTTGGCCAATTTTTGACGTTTTTGACCATTTTATTAACTGGTCAAAAGGGTCATTTTCATCTCTAGTTACTTTCTCTAAATAAAAGTATAAAACATGTACAGGCTGCACTCTGCATGCCTTTTTTTCCGAAACTGTAAATGATATTTTATTTATTTATTTTTTTTTATTTATTATGTTCCACAAATAGTGTTAAAAAGGTGCAGCATCTAGGCGACAATTTTTTTATATTTACCTCACACTATCAGCTTTAATTTTATCTTCACAACTTGTATCACCACAGAAAGGAGATAAAATAATATTCTTTTTATCCAAATTAGGAGTAAACTGGGACCAGTCTGTCAAAAGAATTTGATGAGAATTCAAATTATCTAATGCCCTAAAATTAAAAAAAAAACCATTTTATTTTAATACAATTTTATACAGTATTACTGGTACTTACTTTTTGTATAAATTATTTTGTATGCCATTCAACAATTCTGTCAATCGTTGTGCAATATTATCACGGGGAAATGTAATTTTTTCTCCAGTATCTCGTCTTACAGCTATAACTTGCTTCTTTTCAATATCTTTTGGGCCAAGTTCCACTCTGATTGGTACACCCTTAAAAATCACAAGACTCAATCTTTATTTAATTCAGACAAAATCATCCTAAAATTATCCCATTCTAGTCAATCAGTATCAGTGCTAAATCAAAAAATAGAACAGTCTCCATTTTATTTCAATTTGTCTTTTTCAATCCAGACCCAGTATTAGGTAATTTGACACATTTCTAGAACTTACCATCCCAAAATTACAATTCACACCATTTCTTACATCAAGAAATTTGTTGTACCCAGTAAAAGTAAAATAAATAAGTAAAAACTAATTATAATTACCTTCAGTTCCCAATGGTTGAATTTCCAACCTGGAGAATAATTTAATCGGTAATCCCCTTTTACTTTAACTCCAGCATTCTTCAGGTCTTTTTCTAGTTCATCGCATGATGCCTGTAGTATTTTTCGAGCCTCTTCAGAAAGCCCAACAGTTATTCCACATGGTACGATTACTACCTGAACAGACGCTACCCTTGGAGGCAAAACTAAACCTTGGTTGTCAGCATGAATCATTATCATAACACCTTAAATAAAATAGCTTTGTACAGAAAATAATGAATTTTAAAAAACAAAACCTACTTATACAATTTTTTGAGCATGCACCATGCACATTCGTTATACCTTTTAAACATTACAGATACCTGTTACTAAAACGTAAATACTTACCAATTGTTCTCGTTGTGATTCCCCAGGAGTTTTGGTAGACATATTCTTTTTCCTGTGATTCAGGGTGTTCATATATAATGTCAAAGATTTTTGAGAAATTCTGACCCAGATGATGAGATGTGGCACCTTGGATAGCTCTACCACTGGCAGAGACAAATGCTTCGGCTGTTAAAGTATAGTCGCCACCTGCAAATTTTTCCTTTTCTGTTTTGCGACCTTTTACAACAGGTATTGCCAGTAAATCGGTATATATTTTTGCATATAAGTCTGTGAAAGCAAAGCAGCAGTTAATATTTTGTAAAACTGAAGTAATTAGTAATTCGATGATATTTATTGGACCAAACCATGCATATTTAGACAAGATTTTCAAGAGAGATTTAGCTTCTCAAATTAATAATTTACTGAAAGTTAACTACCTTTAACAACGTACCTAATATTGTTGTAACTTCTTCTATCGCTTCTTCTTTAAGAGCATATGCTGTGTGTCCTTCTTGCCACAAAAATTCTCTTGTTCGCAGAAACGGTTGTGGATGTTTGAATTCCCATCTCTATAAAACAGGGTTTTATAATGTAAAGGAAAATAATGGTTAGAAATATTTTAAATTTTTAAGTTTACTGTTTAATAATAGAAAGCGTTTTGGTTTTCATGTCCAAAAAAAATTTAGAAAATTTTAAAAATACTCAAATTAGAGTGTAACATGGATATTTTCATGACACATGTATGTGGATAAGTGCAGTATGTACACTTGAATCAATGGGTCTTGGCGTGCACGTCATAACTTAGAAGCTGCCGAACTAATCACAACAGATATAATCGTGCGGGCAAATGAAATCACTGCCAAGCACTGTACAGGCACGTGAGATCTAGTGTGGTTGGAGTTATGACTTATATAATGTTTTATGTCTTTATTTTACTCACTTTATAATCAGTGAACGTTTGTCATAGGTATTGAAGATACAAGTCACACATTTCATAATAAGATAGACAAAGGTAAAGAATTAGTTTCGTTACTTTTCTAATTGTAGTTGGTTGTGATGTGCACGCCAAGATCCTTTGATTCAAGCATAGCTCTATCTTTATTATACAATAGAGAAGAATAATTATACATAACACTAATTGGTTATGTTGCCAGTTTTACTTAGTAGCATATTCCTAGCTACGGCATATAGGGATTTCATTAATAAACTTTAACATTTCATATCAAAAAAAATTTGGAACATTTTTGATTCACATCTGTCATCAACTGATGACAACAAATGTAATAAAACCACTGCCAATTACTTGGGGATCAGAACTTCCTCACCGTAGTAAAACTCGACGTGTGGTGGAGTTTATAATAAAAGCAATTTTTGACGTTTCAAAAGCCACTTTAACGTTTCAAAAAAAAGTCACATTTTGACGATTCAAAAAAGTCACATTGGTGGAATGTTACTAATATTTTTTTAGACAATGCTCATCAACGAACTCAGTCTCTTCCTTAACCTCTAGAATGTGAAATTTGAAAGCTTTATCTCAAAATAGTAGCTGCTATCGCGAACCACGTGCAGAAATGCAATACAAATTTTCCACATTTTTTTCATGAATACATAACTTCCTCACTTTGAGGGGTGAGGAAATAATATTAGTATTAGTACTATTGCCATGAGAGTTCAATTCAGTTTCCAAATGGTTGTTGCAAAATGTATACTTATAAGGTAACACTATATGCAAAGGGTGTATGAAAAGTTTGATACAGCAGAAACTAGTTCAACATTACAAATATTTCTTTAATAGTTCTCAACCATTAAAACAGTAACAGAAACATAGGAAATATGGCAACACTGGCTTGGCCGTAAGGTAGTATGCATTATTTTATTGGCTGTTTATTTGTCGAAAATAAGCGATAAACAATGAATTACAGCATTGAAAAATACTTAAGCGGTATACTAATGGTGGGTAATGAAAATCAAGTACCATGTGCAGTAATGTCGAAGCTTTCTCAATTCTTATTTAAATTTGAAGGCACACCACAGACAGCATTCTGAAGTATAGCCATGCATCACACAATTATATGCTTAATAGATTCTTCTAGTTTGATGTCACATAATTATGCAACCTTCGTACTACTGTTATGACACCGGTTGCCTACACATCACACTGGAACTTGACTCTTAAAGCAAATGTCAAAGGCGACATTTTTGCGGGTTGAACACAGATTAGAATTTTTATTTCTCCCTTGTATGAAATATTTAAGAACTTTCAGTTACCATTTACCATGCACAAAGCATGTGAAAATATATACCCTATGTCTATCGCCAAGTGTGGCCAGTTAGAAAAAGAATACGAGCGATGGCTGTGAACTAGAATGAAATGAGATGGAATAAGACACACCCAGAGAATGTAATGACAGGCTCAATCTGTGCCCCACCAGCCAACTACAATACACTCCCATTGTTATGTCCATCTTACCTGTTCAATTGGTCTTTGTTAACATTTGGCCAGATTAGCCGTTTTACACACGGTATAATTATAATGCATTACAGACATTTTTATCATTAATAAAATTAATTAACATTTAAAATGGATGAAATATCCTCCAATAGGAATAAAGTCAAAATTTAAGAGCTGCTAACTTCATCATTCTTTCAGTTTGTTTGTGTTATCGATTTAAAAAGACGTTTTGGTATTTATTTTGAACTATGGGTTTATGATTTGCTTCAGTGTGATTATACTAATAGAAGTGGATGTAAAATGTTTAATTTTCCAAAGGATGCCAAATTAAAAAAAGAATTTTCTCTCCTCCGTATGATTTTACTTTCTTTGCAGAAGTCAAATATGTGACTCATATTATTTTATAAGTATATTGATATACTGATAAAACAGTGAACTAGAAATTATTTGAAATCAAGAAACTGATAAGCCTAAAAATTTTTTAAATTTTTTACCTGTAGGATACTATATTCCAACAATCCAAATATACGGCCGTATTATAAATACATATCAATTTGTATAAGCGATGTGGTTAAGTTTTACGGTTAACTTTTAGTGTTAGTCTTAATGACTGACACAAAAAAAATTAATACGTATGCGTGGTAGCTAAAATAAATCCAATAGTTAAAAAAATTACCATCGCTAGAAGATCCAACGAAGTTGGGTACATTTTACAGTAAATAGCTACAACTTTCATCTTTGTGCTTGACATAGAAGAAGAAAGATACTGTTAGCTAACCTTACTTTTCGCAGTTTTAAAAATAAATATCTGATGTGGCCTGCACATAACTTTCTTATACCAGTATATGTCATCCTGATCTAAAAATATCATTTGAATTTAATTCTTCACTTACCTCCAATAAATTTTAAAGGCGTATCTTGAAATGTTTCATTAAAATTTTTAAATAATTAATTATTAGTGTTCTTCGATACTGTCAATAATAATTCATGTCATATATTTTAATAATTTCTTCTTATTGGCACTGACATTTTTGTAACTAAATTAGACATTTAAAATGTCAAACTGCCAAATTCCTTCAGGCAACTTGCAACTCAAATGGATTTGTTGCATCACGAATTATCCGCCTTTCAAGAATAACTTTATTTCTAAAAATTACAAAAATCATATTTGATATTGTTAATTTCATCAGTTTTTTACAGAATTAAATTATCAACTACCATTCTAAACGCCATTTTTGTTAACGATCGTTGTTAAATTTTATCACCACCAAAATACAATACATGTCTCTAAAATAAGCGACTATTTTAACGATGTGTAGTTAAATATTTAGCTATCTTCGGTAATACATAATAAGATTTTTGGATTTTTATCGTTAAACGCGTTTTAACCACTCGCTAAAATTAGCGATTACCTTCTGTAATACGGCCGATATTCAGATATTTTATTTAAAAAAAAAGAGGTTATAAACTATATCAGCAACTTGAGATTAGCCACAAACTAATTGACATGCGCAATTTGATTTTCACAGAACGTAATTCCTATTGGCTCCATTTTTAATATTAATTTATTAAGTCAATAACAATTCTTCTAATGCGTTGTACATGATCTGCGTGTGTAAATCAGTTACTGAAATTTCTTAAATATTTCCTCCAAGAGAGAAATAAAATAAAATTCTACTATGTTTAACCCTCGAAAATGTCGCCTTTATCGACATATACAATAAGGGTCAAGTTTCAGTGTGATGTGTAGGCAACCGGTGTGTAATGACAGTAACAAACAGGTTGCATAATTAAGTGACATCACAGCTAATATAATTCATTGTTAGCATTTTTTCTTTTTTTTTGCAATAAAAAATAAACATAGAAAGCAGTGATAAATGTATCCTCTAATGGTCAGTGCTACTACCCGTCACACATCACTGACGTCTTAGTGACTGATAGAGGTCGCAGCTCTTGAAATCTGTTTTGCAGGTCGCTATCAGTACTAAGACATCAGCGATGTTTAACGGGTAGTAGCACTGACACTAAAGGGATACAGTTATCAATCTGTATAGGGCTTTTTAGGTGCAGAGAAGTTTTAACCAGTAGTTATAACCTCTTGATTATCACCGGTTGAAATTTATTTTGATTTTGAACTCAACCAATGATGATTCGGAGATTCTAACTCCTGGTTAAAACTTTTCTGCACCCGAAATGCCCTAAAATCTGTCATGCTTAGTGTGCTTTAGGCTGGCCTGGTTTGCTATTATTATTTGTCTTTTCTATTACTTATGGCATACTGACGAGAACATAACAAGCTCGAAACCGGTCTATGTCTAGTGAGGAATTGACAAATGATCTTAGCTACCAAACAAGCCTTGCAGGTTTAATTCAATGCAGGTCGGGGCTTCTGTCCACTGAGTAGTTGTTTCCTGTTAATCTTATTCAGAATAAAAAATAAGTAAAAACATACTTACAACAACATTATTCCACTGATTAAGTTTGATAGGAAGATCTCGATACGACTGAATCCACTTGGCATAGGCAGGATACATCACAGTTTCAGAGGTAGGTCTAATGGCTATTGGTTCTGCCATATCTGAATCACCTGATTTTGTAACCCACGCAACCTGTAATGAAATAATACTCACTGAATTTAAAATCTCATAAACATTTTTGTAATTTCAACACTAGAACTAAAAGGCTGTAACTACATAAATGAGTTACAACAATTTGTGATAAAATTAAGATTCATACTACTTTCTTCTTTATTTACCTCAGGGGAAAAATCGGCAATGTGAGTTTTTTCCTTTTCAAGAACGCTTCTTGATACAAAAATAGGGAAGTAACAATTCTGCACTCCAAGTTTTTTTATTTCTGAATCGAACCAATCTTTGATTACCTCCCAAATGGCAAACGACCAGGGCCGTAAAATGTAGCAACCCGATACGTCATAGTATTCTATCAGTTCTCCTTTTGTGATAACTTGTGAATACCACTCGGACAGATTTTCTTCTTTCTTCGCTTCTAAACCAAGTCTCGTCTGCTTTTTGACCCCTCCTCATCACCCTACAAAATGAGAATATAAAAACCAATTATTTCTCCAGTACCAAGTTAAGCGGGGTTATGTTGCTATATTGTCTGAGAAATGCAAATTTCCTTTTGCTTTTCCATTAGAACTGCTAATTATATCACATCCAAAATATACACATACACTTACGTTTACATCTATAGGTTTCTTTTCTTTTACTGCTGCTTTTTGTTTTACTGCCTTTTCCTTAGAAACATTTGCTGCTTTGCTTTCCTTTGGTTTAGATGGCGTCCTACCAGCTATAGGAAAATCGGTACCAGTTATTGTTTTATACTGAGCTTTGAGATCCAGCAATACCTTGACAGCTGCATCAATTTCCTCCTGTAATAAATAATTTATTAAAACCAACAGATATTTTTGGCTAAGAAAAAAATAATTTACCTTATTAGCTTTCTTTATCTTTAAATCTCTGATAAGATTGCCTTGCTCAGTTATCTTAGCTGTAAATACATCCTTAGAACTATCGCCCTCTGCCGAGGCAACTGCATCTAAGGTTTTGGGTTTCATGTCAGGTTTCCAGTCTTTTCCGGTTAAATTTTTAAAATCCAGCTTCAGTTGCAAAAGTTGCTTTACTTCGGCCTCAATTGTCGCTTTGTCAGCTTTACCTGAAAATAAATGTATACAATTATTTAAGGCAGTCTCTGGCACTTTTTATATTATAACATGTTTGTTCATCTTGAAACTTTGGTCTATTATTGACGAAACAATGTAACTAGGAAAATATTTTGAACATATTATTTGCTGTTTTGAAACATTCTGCACTAGTTTCAAAATGGGTTTTGAATTTTTCCAAAACTTTCTATTCTCATCAAAGGGCTTGAGACTTGCACATGGTAGTAGGCTGCCAAAGTTGACTATGGGTGTGGAGAGTGTTTTTTCATTTCTTTTTTCGATATCTGCACCCATTTACGAGTTATATGGAATTTTTGGTTACCAAAATCACCAGGGTGTGGGGGTGTTTTTCCATTTATTTTTTTCGATATCTCCACCCATTCACGAGTTAAACACGAGTCACAGAATTTTTGGTTTAGTCAGTTTATGCTTTACATATATCTATTCGACCTTTTAAATATTTTTCAAAACTTTTCTTTTTTTGTTCTTGAACTTCTCAGGTCTGCGGGTTGGCAGATCATCTTTTAAATGGCAACGAATTAGACTTTTCTACAATGTGGTCTTTATAAAAGTTCACATATTTTAAGTACATACCAATTATATCTATTGACTTTACAATATAAGAGGCTCTTTACAACAAATATTAGTAATATACTTTTACTCTTATGATCGCTAGTTAAAAATACACGTGTGTGTCATCCCCTGCTAATGTACATGTACAGTGAAATACCAGTTTTATTAATTATTAGTCACTAACAAAAAAAAAACACCCTAAATAATTTAAATGCCAAATGTATATGTTCTAACCACAGAGCAGGTAGTCTGTGGTTTTAACCTAGTATTTTCATGGTATTAAATTTTTGCAAATATGGTTCAGCCTTAAAAACACCTTTACTACTACTATTCTATATTTAATGGTTTCTTGCTCACCTGCTTTCAACTGCCTAATTTTTTCTCCCTGAGCGGTAATTTCGGCCAAAAGACTATTTTCTACACTTCCACTAGTATCACTGTCATGTGATGAAGGTGGAGGGCTCTGAATAATTGAAACGCTACCGACAGTACCAGGTTTCCAATCTTTACCCGTCAAAGTTTTATAATCAGCTTTGAGTGTTAAGAGGACTTTTACCTCAGCATCGATAGTTGGTTTGTCAACTTTTTTAGCTTTCAAGTCCCTGACCTTTTCCCCTTGAGAAGCTATTTGCAGTAAAATAGTACTTTCGTTCACAGGTTTGTTTTCTTGTGTCGCTGAAGTTGACAGATTTGATGGGGAAGTGCCAGGTTTCCAGTCGTTGCCTAAAGATCATTGAAAATATTTAAAAATGCAATTTATGAAATTTAAATATCATTTTATTGTAACTTTCAAATTACTCTTATTTCTCAACCGTGTTGAAATTTTCATACGATAAACTCACTGATCTAATTTATATAAACATCAAAATATCGAATAATATATTCGTCGTGTGTTCTGTGAAGTTGGGCCTCATCTGAAAATGATGATGCCCAACATGATCGATGAAACACATGATGAATAAAATATTCAGTGTTTGTTGAAATTACAGTTTCAGTTATTGACTTTTAATTTAATACCTGTCAATGCTTTATATTCAGCTTTAAGGGCCACCAGAACTTTCACTTCTACATCTATGGATGCCTTATCTGCCTTTTTTTGTCTTCAGATCCCTAACCTTTTCGCCTTGAGCCAAAATCTTTTGCAAAATTCTATTTTCGTCGGCTGATGTGTTTTCCTGTTTGATTTGAGCGGTAGGAATTACTGCTGTGGCATCAGGAGTCCAGTTTTTACCAGTGGCTTGTTTATATTCAGCCTTCAGAGCAAGTAATACCTTAACCTCGGCATCAACAGAAGCTTTATCAGCTTTTTCGGACTTTATTTTTCTAACCTATAATAGTAATTTTTTGAGTAACTATTTCAAGAAATATGATAAACCCTCCTAACCAACATACCTTTTCTCCTTGAGCAGCAATTTTAGTGTTTAAATCGTCGATATTACCACCAGGAGTGGCTGTTCCAATGACTGGGGAGTGCAGCCTGGTTTCCAATCGATATTAGTAAGTTTTTTATATTCGGCTTTTAATGACAACAATATCTTTACAGTTTTATCGATTTCTTCTTTAGCAGCCTTCTGTTCCTTCAGTTTACGGACAATATCACCTTGTTCAATAATCTCAGCATTAACTTCCGCAGGCGTTTTTAATTGTGGTGCATCTCCTGTAGCTTTCTTTATATCAGACTAAAAATATGTTATTTGTTATTATGTTCCATTGGTACATAAATACAAAGTACATATGTTTATTAACGATTATATTAGCTATTTAAATATATTTATTGCACATGAAAAAATGTAACTGAAAAAACAAATTTAAGTATCTGACAGCCATGCAAATTTAAGTTTTCATAGCTACACCTAGGTTTGGTCATAATAGTTGGGAAATGGAAAGTATTTGTAAAATATAATCATGGAACTAAATTATTATACCACTATTTTCAATAAAAAAAGGGTAGATGCAAAGAACTATACATATGTATATAAGAAACGTTATAATGAAAGGTTAATGAATATGAGGAAAATCAAAGAAAAATTTTTAGAAAAGCATATGATTATTTCCTACATTTTTAGGTGCAAAAATCATCAGAAAAATTTCTTACATTTTTCTCCTACAAATGGGAAACCTCCTCTTTACATATCCCAAATTAATAAAATATGTGCAAAAACATGATATGAAAAATGTCTTACTTTACATTTTAAAATAAAATTTTTATAATACCTACTTAGCAGTAGGTATTATAAATCATTAATTGGACTACCATATGCTTACTTTCACAATAAACCAAATAGATAACACATGGTAGGTAGAGATCAACTTTCACTTATTTCAAATCTTTGGTAGGGACAGATGGATGGTAACACATATGCATTAACAGTCCACCAAACAAAATCATTTACCTTTGATGTATATACAGATTGTGTATTGAATCATTTGAAATGGGTCTTTTAAATGGCAATGTTGCAATGTAAACCAGAGGCAGGCAAACCGTCGCTCGTCAGCATAAGCATTAGGACAGCAGAGAATTCATTTTCCATCTAGCTGTCATGTGGTCAACAATGCATATTGTCCGTGATAAGTAAGCCTGGCCAAGGTCATTAATCCTACAGAGACGTACTGGGTATGCATCATATCATAATACTTGAATAAGTACAATAATAAAAACAAAAATATTTTATATATTGTGATGTATGTTTTTGTACTATTTCGTTCATTTTAAATTCTTTTTTTATGTATTTCCTTATATTTTGTAAGCTTAGTGCTGCACATTATTATTAAACTGTTAAATGACGTTCACATACACTGTATATCTAAGTGATAACTAATAATAAATAAATAAATAAAATAAATGGAAATAAATTTTATTAATACTGGTACACTTTATAAAAATATGTACAAAACTCACCTTCTTAAGCAGATTTATGAAGTAGCTTGGTTGTCGTTATCACAAACTGGAGCATTTCTATAATAACTGTGTAGCATCAGATATGTTTCTACAGTTGTCTCAGTAAGCAATGTTCGCTGTGGTGAAAAAATATGTTTGTATTTTGAAAAAGACCGTTCGACATCTACGGAAGTAATACAGGCATAAGTAAAACACTCTGTGAACTCACTTAACGCAGCTGTAGATGCACCATCACAAATTTGTCTTAATTTGGTAAAATTAGGATCTTTCCGTAATACACTCTCGAATTTTTCAATAACGGGCTTATTTTTTTGCGTCATTTATAGTCTGTAGCTGTGTATTTACGTCGTCCACTATTTGCAGCGATTCCACTAACGACAACGAAACTTTACAAATTATTTTATATCCATCATAGAATAAATCCGGAAATTCACCGATAAATTTATTCACTTTATCAGCGTACGGTCGTTTTCTACTCTTTACGCTCAACATTATTTATTATTTATTAGTACTCTATGCATCAACTGACAGATAACAACTGAAGTGTGTCGTGTCATCGTCATCGTAAACAAGCGCGCGATGGCATTGGTATTGCGCCTGACCCTGAATCTACCAACGCTTGGCCAGGCTTAGTGATAAGGTGCCAATTTTCAGTCTTCCTTCAATGTACTATGTCTAATACTTCAATACACATACTGTACATTTTTTTGTAAGCACATTAATATTAAACATTTATTACTATTATTAAAAATTACTTTTTAACAGAACATTTAATAGATAATTTGGAAATAAAAAAAAGAAGGGAAAGAATGTTTGTAACATTCTAAAGAGAGTTGTAAAAGGAACAGATTATAATTATTTAACAAATAGGTTTGACATGATTAGCTTAGATATAAGAAAAAATGTAATTGTTTCTGATTTTCATATAAAACAGTTAAACTTACCATTTTATTACTAGCTGCCTTAACAGGAGCAGCATTGCCCAGCGGATTTTCATTTACATGTCCGTCTGGAATAGAAAACAAAATAACAGGCTGATCTTTACAAGTATATAAGTTGAGTGGTTCGTAGGCGATATCCACTTTAAAGAAACCACGTCGTTGCAGTTGAATTATATCTCCTTTCTTTAGTTTCCTCAACTCAGGGTCACCATGCATTTGCACTTCTTTCTGGAATATACAAATATCATTTACAGATACAAAGATTCACTCCCTTGAATTTTTTCTTAGTGTGTTTATTCATCTCACTGCTCAATCAAAATTTTGGATGTCCTTCTGCACGAGATGTTGACAACAATATGTCCTCTCATACATATGTATGATATTTACAGATTATTTAAGTCATCAAAATGCATCTTATATGTGGTCATTGTTGGTTAATTATATTAATTAGAATAGCAACAAAATTATTTATTCATAAAATAAAAAACTGACTATTGTGCATAGAGAAGCACCAACAAATATACATGATGCAGTTAACAAATTTGACAAAACGTGATCTGAGTATTTAGAACAAGAAAATTTCAAAAAAGACTAGAAGCATTTAGAACAAGAGCAAATGTTTTAATGAACAATTTTTTCAAGCGATATTAGATGATGTAACAGTTTAATAATGACCTCTTTTTTAACGATTAAATTGTCGTTTGCAAGAAAGGCTTTATGCACAAGTACAATACCTCTTGCTTTATGTTTTATTATAGTCATACATACCCTAGTTTCATGACCAATATATTGTTTAAAATCCTCATCCTTTCCAAGTACAGGTTTGCTAATAATATGGTCAAAATAGACACACCATGTTGGAGTAAATGGTGCTTTATCTACATCCGCCAGCCATGTCAATTTCAATGTCTTTTTATAGTCCTTATTTTCTAAATTGGGCTCGGCCTCAACACTTGTAATTTTACCACTTTCACTAAAATAAATTGTAGTGTAATTTTTCCCAAAACATTTAGAACTTCTTTGTTTCAACAAAATTTTAATACACATTTAAAATATAAATAAATATTACCGATTAATTTTGTTTATAAGTAAATTTCCCCAGTTAATAAACGTCGCATTTTCACCTTCTTTGAGACATTCAGCATCTACTCGATCAATAAGTATTTTTGGGGTAACCCAAACCTCCTTTGTCCCCACATCGCTGTTCTTGGGATGCTTGGGGACGGTCAGGCATTCTTCCTCAACACCTTTCACAAAAATTGGAACTGGTTCATTGTATTCAACAGCTGTATATCTAGCAGCAATTGGGTCAATCACCTACAAATATAGGCATTTACTTTTTTAGGATTCAAAAAAATTTATGTAATTATGTAATGTAATTTCCGTACCTTTTTATTGAATGCCCAGATTTTATCCCACTCCATGAACACCACAGACCGACTTGAGCCTTGGGCTATGATAAATTCTTTTAAACCCTGTACGGTCATGCCCCTTCTTAGAACACCTCGCACAGTAGGCATTCGAGGATCATCCCTAACAAAAGATATCGTTTGAAAAATTCAAAATCATCCCTTTGTAATACAACACTTATTTTTTAATAAATTTATATAATACTTTGTTACTAAACTAAATAAAAGCTATAATTACCATCCATCAACAAGACCTTCGTTAACAAACCAAGTTAGTTTTCGCTTGCTGAGAACAGTATTTGTCATTGATAATCTGCTGTATTCCCAAATATACGGCTTCCTTAATCCTAGAGCTTCGATAAACCAGTAAAATTGTGGATCACGATCGTGATATTCCATGGTACGTAATGTATGTGTTACACCTTCAACTGCATCTACTATTGGACAAGCAAAGTCATAAGTTGGATACACTCTAAAAAATAAATAAATATGTTTTCGTCATAAATTATCTGAGGAAAAAAATAATTGTGCTATTCTTTTTTATTGTTATTAATTTCTTAAAATAGTCTAAACTGCTATTTGGGTTTTGATTTTAGAGGAAAATATATTTTACTGTACAAGAAAAATTTAACGAAAGTTCAAAAAGAAATCGATTTAAATATTAAATGTCTAAAGCAACCTAGTTAATAAGTAGGTAGCATTTTATGTCATGCTCTAGATTTCATGTTATTCCCAAAACATACTGTATATCTATTAACAATAAAAAAAAACAACTTACTTATATTTATCACCCGTCCTAGGATGAGGTTCATTTTTACATCGATATATTGTAGGATCCCTCATACAACCATTAGGCGATTGCATATCTATTTTTGCTCTTACACAGTACCCTTGCCCTTTTTTGGTACCTTTCTTCATTTCCTCCCAAATTTCCAAATTCTTTTCAACGGCTATAATGGCAAATATTATATTACCCAATTTATGCTTATATTACCACAAAAACTCACAATTTGATCTGTTCACTGATTCAACTTTTTGCTCCCTCTGTGCCTTCATAATTTCTGCCTCAGTATCATCCACATAAGCTTTCCCTTCTTTTAAAAGTTTTTCACAGTAGTCCAACATTAAATCGAAATACTGAGATGTATGTGTGAACATGTCAGGCTTAATATCCAACATGGCCACATCTTCCAAAATCACTTTTTCAAAGTGGACATTTTCTTTTGCAGGATTCGTATCATCAAAACGCATAACAAGTTTACCTTGGAAAGTCTCTTGATAATATTGGTTTAAAAGGGCTGCTTTTGCATGTCCGATATGTAAATAACTAAAAACATATACACAGGGTGAATCACTTTTAATTAATACCAAACATTTTAACCATTGATATATCTCGAGAAATAAGGTTAGTTTCTTCTGCAGGGACTTCGTTTCCAAGATTGAAAAAAAAAAATTATTTTATTTCTCCCCTAAACTATGAGAGATTCATTTCATATATGGTATGAGGTATTGGCATATTGGGCTACATTGTTTTTATAAAACTTTTAAACCATTGGAATCTGAGAGGAGCAACTGTGTGCCCCTTTTAAGTCAGAATTTCTCCACCACTGGAGATTTTTAAAAAGTCTCATTTTTTTCAAACTGTTTGAGACATTCTGAAGAAAAAAAGGTTTCTTGAAAGTTTTTTACAGAAGGAACCAGTTTTGAAAAAAACGCATATTTTAATTTCAGTACAAGAATATTTGTCACGGAACAAAAAAATCAAATACCTAGTTTAAAAAAACGCCCATCATGAACTTGGAGGATAAAATATCTTAGCAACAATGTAAATCATTGTATTTTAACTTAGGAGAAAAATAAATAAAAACCACAACAAATTCCTCTGTTCAACGAAGACCCTTCCAGAAGAAAGTTTATATCACAAAACAACCTTATTTCGTCGAGATCTACCAACTGTTAAAATGTTCGGTATTAGAAGTGAATCAATTTATATAGATACACACACTTGTATACAGCGCAACCTCAATTGTCCAAACCTATGTTAATCTGAATTATTAGTAATTAAAATCTCACCGCCCTTCCAAAACGATATGGAAATCAAATATTTTGTAAACTTTTAAAACTGACCTTTATACATTTAAGTTAATAGTTTTGAAAATAATAACAGAACTATAAGTGGTTCCACTACAAAGGCTTCTAAGTAAATAAAATAAAAATGACAATCCTGTAATTTACTAATATCATGAAGCTTATTGAATATAGATACTATAATAATAGGTTTGTTCATAGAGCAGTCAGAACCCATTTGAAACTATCAAAAATTGTACTATGCATAGTACTTAAAACAGAGTTGACAAATTCTGCGCATAGTAAAGTTTCAAACTGTTTCTGACTGATCTACGAATAAATCTAATAATACTGATTAATATTAAGGACAATGGCATATGTATATTTCCAAATGAGAACTTGTTTTAAATAAAAAATAAGTCTGGAAAAATGCACTGGTGACTCCATTATCAAAAATAAATGACCCTAAAGATTATTCGGATTTCATACCCATTAGTGTTTTACCAGGAATGTCAAAAGTTGCAGAGGAATTAATTGAAATTCAAATACGAAAACATTTAGAACTTAATAGTATATGCCGGCCGTACAATCGGAATTTAGATCTGGCTACAGTTCCACGACAGCTTTATTAAATATTACGGATGACATTATCCAATCAACAGATGAAGGTAAAAATACAGCAATGGTATTACTTGACCTCAGCAAGGCCTTCGACACTATAAATCATAAAATGTTATTATGTATTCTAAAATCTTGTGGTGTTTCCGTTGAAGGTACTTTGCTGCTTCTATTTCTAGCTATTTCCGCTGGCGTTCCACAAGGGTCCATTTTGGGTCCCTTGCTTTTCAGTATATATACTAGCCAATTTGTCAAATTTATAATTACTGCTCAATGCATATCTATGCTGACGATACGCAACTCTATCATTCCTTTTATACCAGGGATATTGAAAGAGCTAGTCATGAAATTAATAGCGATTTGCAAAGTATTTATGATATTTCTCTGCAACACTCTCTAGTTCTAAATCCATCTAAATCTGCGGAAAATATTTACAGAAGCTGAGGAGCGCTGGCTTGTCCGAAAGGTAACAATAGATCCTACATTAAGTGCACCTAAATTGACAGCTGATGCTAGTAAGTACCTGCAGAAGAGTGTTAACCCTGAAACCATTCGAATAATTCTTCGCAAACACCACCTACACGGTAGGACTGCTAAGAATAAACCTCTAGTTAATAAAAAAAATAGACTTAAAAGACTGAACTTTGCTAAAGAGCACAGGCTTTTCATTTTGGAAATCAGTTATTTTCGCCGATGAGACCAAAATAAATGTATTTGCATCCGATGGCAAAGTTACAGTATGGCGAAAACCGAGGGAAGAATTAAGAGAGCGGAATCTCCGTCCAACTGTGAAACATGGTGGGGGTTCTCTACTAATTTGGGGATGTATGTCGGCTGCAGGACCTGGAAAATTATATTTTATCGATAGAATTATGGACCATAAATTACATTTGAAGATATTGAAAACAACATTAAAACAAAGTGCCCAGCAATTTCATTTGGAAAGGTGCTTTTTCCGCGAACTGGTTCTTTTTTTATTCGATATTAAATTTTGGGTTTTGTATATTTTTATAATATCATATACGGTTGAGTGGCTTCTGTTAACCATTTCAGCAATATCGCGTATTGTCCGCCCATTTTTATGGTGTTCAATAATTAATTTTCGCAAATCTACAGATGTCTGGCCTCTTTGATGTCCCATGTTTGCTACTATACTTAGGGATGGCAGCGATTTAATCAAATGAATGAAAAATCGATTAATTTGTTTCGATTAATCGATTAATCATATGATATTTTTTATTTCAATTAATCGGTAATTAATCGATTAATTTTATATTAATCGAAATTTCTTTTTGGTTATTTTTTATATCAACTAGTCGTAGGTCAATGAGCGTGAAGTAGGTCAAATTTAATTTGAAAAAAATAATTATTACTATTATTAGTAATTTCATTGTTAGTTATGTAATAAATAATAATAATTTTCACCTATTTATTTTCTTCTATCCATTAATTCTATGCCTATTAAAATTTAATAAGTATTGTGCAGTATTTTAAAAATATAAGTATCAATATCCGATTAATCGAATGATTAATTAATCGATTATGTTCTATCGATTTTAATCGAAAGTCGATTAGTATTATTCGATTAATCAAATGATCGATTAATCGATTATTTTATTTTTATTGCCATCCCTAACTATACTGTAAGAAGTCACCCAACAGTCATATCCCGTGTTGAGAAATTTCGTCGTCCCCCTCTACCCAACCGCCTTACTTGTCAGAACTTGCAAAAGCGACGGAGCGCAGTGTAAATTATAATTAGTACATTTTGTCCGAGTTTTACTTTGACCCTATGTTATGTTTGTTATTTATAACTGTTAATATTCTTATAAACATATCTTATTGGGTAAATTTGTATGTGCATTATGTAATATACAGTGTATTTAGTTAATCAAGCCTATTTGTCGTATTTTCTTATTAGTTGATTTTGATATTTTCTACAAGAATATTATTTCTTTGACTTTGTCCGAGTTTGACTTTGACTAACTGTATATTTTAGTACGCAAAATATTTGTATGTCCAGAAACATGAATTTTTGCCCATTAATTTTTGATAATAACATAATTTAAAGATGGATAATAAATGACAATAAAAGAGTTGTTGTTTTGAAAGACTATTTTAAATTAGTATTATTTTCAAGGTTTACTATAAAACTTAATATTTTTTATCAAAATTCTGCAATAAACATTTATATCTTTATAATCAATAAAATAATTTTCATTCTTGATAAATTGGTCAATATCCCAGATAAAACAATTAAAACAAAATACCTAGGTATATACTTTATTATTATTAATTTATTATCTATCTAAATTACTAATCGCATATCCAGATAGGGGGCATATTTTTTTGAAAGCACTTACCCTGATGCTTCTGGAGGAAACCTTACAACAACTTTACCCATTTCGGCACCAGGTAAATCTACAAATTTTCCCTCACGAGTACGATTACCAGTACTGGATTTTTCTAACGACTGTCTATTACTTTTTTTCTGCAGGAGTTAAAGCTGCCCTCATTTCAGTTGTTAAGGAATTTAAAGCATTCTTTACAGCTTCTTGGGAATTTATAAAATTATACCATCTCAACACATTTACAGGAGCAGATTTATTTAATAATAGGTCTTGCCATTGTCTACTTACTGGAATATGAAACATTTCAATAAAATATAGGTACATATCAACTCACACATGAAAGTTTGACTTACCATATAATGCAGAAAATATAATAAAATCTGCTATGGTTAGTCTTTTGCTGACCAAGTAGGTAACAGGCCCTAATGCTTTGTTTAGTATATTGATTCCATTGTTAAAATCATTTTTGGAACTTAACGGCCCTAGTGCAAAAGTAAGCCAATGATCTATTTCGGTTGTTTCAATAGCTGTAGAACCATACAGCTGTTGGAAAAATAATTTTGCAATAGCTCTTGCAACATCATTACTATTTTTGCATTGTACATTTTCAACCGTGGTTTCATCTCCCCAAGAAACTTCTAGAGGTGTTTTAAGAACAGCTTTTACATGTTCGGCTACTATTAAACCTCCTATGAAGAAATTATTTTTAGATTAGATATAAATTATTTAAAAAATATATTTTACCTACCGAGAGGAGGATTCGTTTTGTTACATTTAATTTTCATGTTATTCACTTATATAAGTTTATTTTGATATAATTAATGATCCTTGAGTGAAGCGGTATTGTGTAACACTAATCCAGTGCAGTAACCACCGAACACGTTGGAGCGTTGACAATTGATATGTATTTTCAGGTTAATTCAAGATGGCACTATATTTGTCAAGATTTGTATAAATAGGTTGAGTTGTAACTTCAATTTAGATAGGCAACTGGCAGAACTGGCTCATCATCGATTGTGTTTCTCATGGGAAGTTTATTAACTTGTGACTGTATATCCAAAGTCAGTTGAAATGCCATAAAAACACCGACAAAAGAATTTAAATGCCCGACAAAGAGATTTACTCATTGAATGGATAAAATCCTTTGTCGGCGTTTTTATAGTGTTTCAACTGACTTTGGAAATACTATAATGTAATATGGTAAGCATTCGTTGTAATTTCTAAAGTAACGGTGAAATAATCTACCATATATTGTGAATTACTTACTTCATTAAATTTAAATAATGATACAAATGACAAATCTCGCTTTACGTTTATTGGCTGAAAGTTACGGTACAACCTATTATATACATATCTTGGGTCATACAGTCATGTAGGCAAGAAGATTGTTAGTTCATTCTTCTTGTCATGTAGGTACCTATTTAGCTGGGGCTCGGCTCGGACAAGAAGATGGATAGGCAGCCACTTATAAATCAGAGTCTGTAGAGTTGCCTATGGTTACCACTTATGCTACTTACGAGATTGATTGAATCCTAAGGACCACCTCTTGGTAAAGTTACCGAACAAATAAATTTAAAAATAAAATTCTTAAACCAGTAAAACAATGGTGACTATTTATTTTTGCAGAAGTTATTCCATACGAGAATATATTTCGCTGTGATCAGTTTTTTGCAAACGTAGATATAAATCTGTGTCGTAATTAACAACCGCTTTACCAGAAGATGGATAATAACTTTTTAATTTTCTGTGCCTACTAGAAAAGTATGATCACGATCACCTGCACAATGATTGATTGATTGATTACAGACAACAAAACGTGGTCTTGAATTTCAAGTCTTGAAAATGTTCGTAGTTATATAACTATAAGATACTGCCAGTCAACAGACATACCTGCATTTGCTTAGGTACAAACTTTTTCAAAATTTGATTTTATGTTGTGAAACGGACTTTTTCAGGCGTTTAATTTGTCTCATTTAAACTAGGCACTAAATCAAATTATTTACTAAAAAAACTCGGTTCAATTTTAAAATGCCTTAAAAAGGTATTTTCAATAGGTAGACAATATAAATCTGTAAATTGCTATTAAACTTGTTCTATTCATGGTAACATAAAACGAAAACTACTATCTTATCTTAAATGAATTTTTTTGTAGGTGATTTTACAGGCAAAAACTAATGTCCGTTTTCTTTTTATTTGTTCGAAATACAAATTCAGTGTACCTTATTTAACTTACAAGTTACTTAATTTCCATACGAATAAAAAAAGTAATGAGCGACTTAATTTTTGTGTTTAAATTTATTCAGTACCAGACTTGCTGTTTTTTTATTGGAAAATCTTGAAACATCCACAAAGAAATGCCACGATAAATACATTTCTCCATTTTCTACAATACTTCCCAACTTGGGTAAGGTGTCCTTCAACGGTTACATTAATCAATATTTTTCCAGTTGTGAAGTTAGTCTACTTCTTGGCTATAAAAATTCTGATATATTTTACTACTACACTAGCAAATAAATTGATCTATTTATTTATTACCGGAATACTTTTATGAACTTTTGAGCATATACTTAAGACTCTTAAGTATATGCTCAAAAGTTCATAAAAATATTCCGGAATTAATCTATTCGTTAAGAGTAGATTAATTCAAACTAATCTATAGCTATGATCAGAATATACGTATAAACTACAAAAGTCCAATAGTTAAATTATTTAACGACAAAATATTTATTGTTACATATATAATTAATGATAATAAACCACCTTATTAGATTTCATTAAATGTACACTATAAAACTCCACAGGTAAATCTGTTAATTTTATTGTTATTAAAACAAAATTTAAATCTTAAAAACACACACTTAACCAAAGTAAAATTTTCTATGCCTAGAAATATTGAAAATGGTACATATATACAAACAATATGAATATATAATATCAAAGTACAATAATATTCAAACAAAAAAAATCATGTTCAGTTGTTCATTTAAACCCTCTTATTACATTCTAAGACACTACTAATTATATCTTTATTAAAAGATGACAAATATAATTTTAATTTACAAAAAAAATAATCATAATTCCTAAGATCGCTGAACTTGAATGTGGAATTTACAAGACGGCATATTTTGAACCTCAGCAGTAACTAAACAATTAATATTTAAATTAGCTAAACTACCCCTAATCACACCACAAGTAAAGGCTACATATCTTGGAGCCGCTTCCAAATACTGCTTACCACTGGAAAGTTTTGTTAAAAATTTAAATGCATTGTCTTGTAAAACATAAACACCTTGGTGATTTGTTCTAAGGTTGTCAATTTGTTTTTTTGTATACCGCAGACCAGAAATCAGTGCAAATAAATTTCATAGTGTCCAATTCATCTTTAAATCGTTGCATTTCCTTGGTTAACCTGAAATGTAAATGTTATAATTTTATTAAATAGTTACCCTGATAGCTTTACCTTTCAATTATCCTATATCCTGTAGAAAATCCAATATATTCAATAGTCGATAAGTCCTCATCCTAAAAAAATCCAGATAATTTAAAAAAATAATAAGTAATTTTAGCAGACCTTTAATTCCTTATTTTTTAACTCATTAGTTTCAGAGTGTAATTTATTATTTCGGAATGTAAAAAATCAAAAAGAGTTTCGTCAGCCATTTGACTTCCCCTTTTTGACACAAAAAAAAGTGTTAGGTTATGGTTGTTTTGACAGATTCATGTTGCCATGTTGCTGCAAAACGCTGCTGTAAACATTATGTGCATGCCTGCATTCTACTTTTTTTGCCTTGCTTTTTATTTAAGATAAAAAAAAACGATAAAAGAAAGTTAGAAGCCTTCTACTATCTCCACTCCAGTTTTGTATTTTATTTAGATTAGTGGATAGTAAAATAACTCAAGTGTTGTGGTAAAGACAAAATATAATTGAAGTAGAAATTTAGCCAGGTAATTATTCATTATATTTTTATGATAATTTAATTACAGTTTCTAACTCCAATTTGTTACGTTAGTATTTGATAAATTAATCATTAATGAGATCGTCATTCGATTAGCACCTAAGTATGATAAAAAATATTCAGATTGCGGAATATGTATGAAGAATGCCCCGGTTGCCCCTCACCGCATGTTATAAATCATAATTTAACAGCTGATTTTTGCAGGTGAAGGTGTCGCCGCCTTTCGGAAGAAGTTCTGTGTGTTTATGGCAGCTGTAGAATAACTTTTCAAATAAAATGAGTTCGTTAGAAGCTGCCGGAGCGGCAACAAATGCTATTTGTAGTGTATGCGGAATTAGTGAAAATTTATTACGTTGTGCCCGCTGTAAAGTAACTTTATATTGTTCTAAAGATCATCAAAAGCAAGACTGGAAAAAACACAAAGTAACCTGCACGAAATTTCAAAATGTTGAATCTGTAGAAAATAAATACGGCCATATAGTGAATGACCAAATAACTAGCGCAATACCTAGCGAAGGCAGTTCAGAAGATGAAATATTAAATTCCCTCGGAGAACATTTATCACCTAGTAATAATAATTTTTCAGACGAAAAATCCTCGACGGAAAAAGCGCTCAGATCGGTTAGTTTCGCAATGCCTATAAGCGGGGAAAATATCGTCGAACCGCAGAAAAAGAGTATCAAAGACTTTCCTGAAATATCTCTAAACGCAGGTATGGCCCCTTCCAACACAACATCATCCAAGATGACCACTTGGAAGAGATGTGCCGTAATGTTATACAAGATTTGAGTGACTACGGTCTCTGTGTGCTAGACAATTTTCTTGGTGCTGAAAGAGGTCAGACAGTCTTTTCTGAAGTGCTAGAGATGGAAGCACAAGGGGTATTTCGTGATGGACAATTAGTTTCATCGAAAGGCAATCAGGAAGATCTGAAAACTATAAGAGGCGATCAGATCTGTTGGATACATGGGAAGGAACCGAACTGTCCAAATATTGGTTATCTTGTAAGCCAAGTGGACGCTGTTATAACGAGAGCTAATCGTATGGCCAATAATGGAAAATTAGGTCAATATCATATAAATGGGAGAACTAAGGTGAGTTCTAATCTGTTTCTATCATTGATATTTGCCTTATCCGTGTTGAGTGGAAGGAATAATATTTTGCAAGAAAAAAAACCAATTGGCATAAATACTAATATGTAAAACAGTCTCAGTGGTTATATAGGTTATGTTTGTAGATATCGATGTGTGTCACATCAACTTGGAGGTAAAACATCCACTGTTTTTAGCTGTTATTATATTTTTGGAATAGTTCTGACACCGTTAAAATTTTAAATTACAAGCAGTAATATTTCTAACACGAGCTTTTTTCAATTTTTTTGTAGAGGAATATTCAGAAAGCACCATATGTATACTTTTCTTAATGTATAAATCTATTGTTTAAAATAGCAAATTCTGTTCAGCAGATAATACAAACAAAATAATTTTGAAACATTCACATTAGTAGAAGTTTATAATGACCCTTGTATGGAACTAGTCACAAGTCATTTAACATTTCAGCCTGTATACATAAATTTATAGCTGAACAAAGGTTAAGCATTTTCAACTAAATAAAGCAGAACCAAAATCTTATCAAAGGGCTTTTTGGGTGTAATGAAGTTATAACCAGTGGTTTTGAACAACCGGTTTTCATTGGATACAAATAATATTAATTTTGAATTCATCAAATTAGAATACAATGTGGTACACCTGGTTAATACTATTTTAGCAACCGAAAAGCCCTCAAGTCTTTTCTAAGTTAAATAGTTTGATAAATAAATTTGATTGTCGAAGTCCAAATTATAGATAGATAGATTTTTTTTTTCATGAAAAATAATAGATATAGATATTGTTCATGATAAGAATTTCCTCAGAATGAATGTTGCCTGTTACAATCAATTTTACTATGAATGGTCTGTTGAATTTTTTAAAAATCATCCCTAAAATCATACTTATTGGGACAATATTTTTATTGCCCATTAGATCATACTGATTGTTTTAAAAGGAGATAATATTATGTAAATAGTGACAATTGAAGATTAATTCAATTATAGAGATGAAAATTACTCATTTAAAAGTAAAGCTAATTGCAAATAATCGGTAGGTATTGTAAAGTTATTTTAGTTTCTACTAAATTGGGCTATTCTTGTATAAACCAGAATATGTCTTGGTTACTATTCTCTTAAATCGCATCATAATAAGATTTTATATGTATATTGTATTGGGTAAGTTGTCTAAGCAACTGCAGTTTGTTGTCATGGTCATAATACAGATTTCCATAAATATGGCGTGTGTCACATCTGGTGCATTTTGAGGATTATTTTTCTGATTAACATGTTCCATCATTTTTAAAAAATGGTTTTTTAAATTTATCTAGTCTTGCCAGAATTGTTCTTATGATATACTTATAGGTTCTTATTTTCAAGATTTATATGTATATAACATGTAACCATAGGTAATTTCATGAACATTTTCCATTTTTATTTTCCAATGAACTTTTATTATGTAATAGATTTTTCTTTAGTGATTTTATAGATTCATTTATTTCATTCAGATTCTCATCTCACTAAACAACAGGAACAAGTTTATTTTTCACATGTTTCCTAGAAAATAACAGTGAATGAGGTTATTATACCGAGATTCTATAAACATTGCATAAACTTTCATTTTTTTTATATTTCCTAAGTTTCTTCCATATTTTAATTTTTAATAGTGTAAAATGTGCCATTCA
This sequence comes from Rhamnusium bicolor, assembly GCA_029963845.1. Taxonomy (NCBI): domain Eukaryota; kingdom Metazoa; phylum Arthropoda; class Insecta; order Coleoptera; family Cerambycidae; genus Rhamnusium; species Rhamnusium bicolor. The sequence continues at coordinate 8,337 of JANEYF010001480.1, read as the reverse complement.
TTTTTACACTCGTGTATAAGACATTCATTCTTTCCTGAAGCTGATAAAATCTTGTTTATTTCAGCCTTTATACATTTGAACATACTTACAGTATGTGAATTAAAAGAGGTATTTTTTAACGACCTTGAAAAGTTACCTTTACCTTTGCGTGAGGTCAGTGAAATTTGTAGCGTACCCATATATAATTATAAACACCAATTTATTTTGTTTCATAGTATTTCTCGGGGTGTTCTCATAATATTTTTGACATACAAGCAGAAATGTTTTGTGTGATCTCTTTGTGGATTTCAGTCTTACAAATTAGTTTTATGATTGATTTATTCATAACTGGATTGATACAAGGGTTTACTCCTCGGTTTTCGCCCTCGATTTTTCCATCTATAAAATCCACAATTTTCACAAAATTGCATCTCGGTCAAAGTTTAAAACTAGAAACAATGTAATAACAGTTTTAATGATAAACGAAAATTACCTACTAATTTCATATTTTTTTTTTTTACATTTCATTTCTATGATAAACTAGTATACATTTTTTATTAATTTTTATGTTAATGGGGATAAAATTATTTTTGTAAATTGTGTATTTTACACGAAAAGAATTCACCAATGTTATTGTATAGAAAGAATTACAATAAGAAATGATATAAATATCATTTTTAAATTCCAGACCAGGAAGGAAAAAAGTAGATAATCAAAACTAAGAAATTCGTCATTTTTGCATTAATTTCATAAAAATTAGTGGAAAAACCTGTTTAGTGATATCTTCAGAGAATATCGCAAATAATATACCTATTCAAAATATATTTAAAATGGCCATTTTAAATATATTTTAACGGTTAATGACTATTAGGGTTCAAAGATATATGTACCTATGTAACTGATTTACATGTTTGTTGGTGCAGTTAGTTAGGTTTTGAAGAAAAAGTCAGTGAATTTTGGCAGGAATATGACGATTTATTCTTCATAATTCATTATTTTTATTTAAAAAATGGGTATATTATCTATATTTTTGTTGTTTTGAAATGGTGGTTATATTCTTCTATATTTGATGTATATCCCTCATCCGTAATACAATAATATTTGAAAAAATAAATATTTTCGTGCAATTTTTTTGTCGGAAAAATACACCTGCGTATTTTTATCGATCTGTTTTTATAAAAATTAATAACATGCGACATAATTTCCACGGAGATAAAAGTATTTCGTAAAAAATATCCGTTTATTAACATTTATTATGAATTATGTAGAACTATTAGAAGATACCTAGTGTTCTCCAAATTAGTTGTGAAATTAAATCTAGGTTTGCAGCTTCTATATATTTCTTATGACAATGTAATTATTATTTATGATTATACAAATTATATGTGGATATTGTCTGTAAATAAATTAAGTAAACAAAAACGTAGCTTCATCTTGCCCAATGAGTTGAACGTATCGACTTTTATCTAGTATCTTGATCTCGCTCTTGCACAAGAACATTTACGACGCGCCGTCTTTATTCACCTCTCTGTATCGCTCCATGCGAACGGTCACGTAGGCATTTTGTCGTTTTGTTTCCGTAAATGTGAATTATTATTTTTAGAAACTATTCAATGTAAACATTGACCGTAAGTTGGTTCTACTGTCTTTATAGTTTGGGGGAATGCGCGCAGTTATTTTTATACAGGGGCTTCTGAAATTATTACGTTAGTAGAACAGAAATGTAAAAATTTCGGTAATAAGAGTAAATACCTATGTATGTAAATAATTTGCGATATAGACACATACATATTTTAAACGCCCCTCGTGACGCTTTATATCGAGACAGTGGTTGAAATTAGTTACGTTAATTTTAAAACTAATAAATCCTTCCAATGTAATGAAATATTGTCACCGTACTTACATGTAAAAATAATACACTGCAAAGCAATTATCGTGTCAGCAAAAATCAGTTGAATATTTTTTTGCTTATAATTCCGTAATTTTTAGTCTGATTTTATCATGCTTTGTTTGCCCAGTCATTTGGTTAAAAAACTAATTACAAAGCGTCTGTTTGAGATCAATTTTTTTTACAAGATGCGCTCAAAAAAATGGAGACATGTTTTCCTGCGGCCTTTCTTAGAATTTGTTGAAAACTAAAAGTGCTGGTTGGTAACTAAACCAAAGAATATTTACGTTCGTTTTTAAACGTAAATATTCTTTGACTAAACATCGGAGAATTTAGACATTAGAGGGCCCGGTACTAACACATTTTTGGGGCTCCTTTACAATATAAAAAAACACACTAGAAGGAAAAGACAATCATTTTCAAAAAATTGTTTATCACCTCGAAAACAGCGAACAATACAATACAGACAAATATTTTCTCTGGTGTATTAACAAATACATAAAAAAAAACAAATACTAATCAGAAAACAGTAAAATAATTTTTTAAAATTGTATAAATTTATAAAATTTGAAGAACATAATTTTGAAACAACACATTTAAAATATACCAAAAGGCATTTTTTCCTTTGTTTTCACGAATACTTTTATAAAACTTTCATAATCTATTTTTTTTAGACGTATGCTCAACTGGCAAGAGGGTAGGGTAATGTTACTAAGTTTTGTCCATTGTTGATCTTACCTTATTTTTTATAAAGCTTAACATAGAAAAAAGATCATTCCGATTGAGTCATTCCGTATGAAATCATCTAATCGGTAAAGCCAGCTTATTTTAGATTTTGCTCAAACTTTGTGAGAATCTTTAGGGTTCCAAAGAAGAAAATGCACCGTCATTTAATTTTCACATGCGGCAGTTCCCGCCTGCCCGATTTAAATCATTTAAAAAACGTCATTTTTATGCTTTAATATTTTTAGCTGTACAATTTTTTCTATTAAAAATATCTACACGTTCAAGATGGCATTTCAAAGCTGAAAGATAGTAGTTTTTGTGCAGAGAATATAAATTCACACAATCAACACCCCCGAAAAATAACACGGTGCTGAAAATACGTATTTTACTGATTTTTCGTTATTTTTAACTGACTCCAGTGTCTCCACTTATCGTGGAAGAAATAAAACCTACAATTGACTCGTTCGGCCTTCTCTTTATAAAAAAAATGTCTGCTTGAAATTTTGAAATTTTAAAATAACGCATTATTTAGGCTATAATATGAATGTGTTGGCTACGAGATAAAAATATGACACTTACAGGATATTTAGTTCTTACCTTGAACCTCAAAAGCCTGTAATGCTCGTTTTGTTATTTTCATCCTTTGTGCTTGTATGTGGCTTAAAAGAAGCAAAAAGATCAGTCATTTGTATATTTTCTAGTTAAATAATATTATTTATAATTGGTTATTTTTAACATGGAAATCCTTACAGAACCTACAGTAATTAGATATTACATTTTCATTGTAATTTAATGTATTCTTATCCTTACCGTTTTCTTTCTTATGTTTTTGTGAGTTGATTAGAATAAAATTAAGAGCAAGAATAATTTTGAATGTGAAATTATATAATTTTTTTTCATGAAATTATGAGTATGTAAACATTCAAATTATCTAAGTATGTAAGTAGTATAGTTTGACATTTAATACTTTTTATTTGCTAATTAATAGATCGTCTGATGGTGTCGAATTACAAGAACGCTCCTGTTCTAACGCCATTGTCATTGTTACAAAAAATCCTAGAGTACATGCGTTTTGCTGCTAGTAGTAATATTGATTAACAGTGTTACTTTTCAAAAAAGTATATAGTTTAAGTTTATTTTAAAAATAAACAAATGATTGATATTTTTGCTTCTTTTAAATCACCTGTACACACACAAGGAGGATGAAAATAACAAAACGAGCATTACATGCATTTGAAGTTCAAGGTAAGAACTAAATATCCTGTAAATTTCATATTTTTATCTCGTAGCCAAGCCAACACATTCATATTTCATATTATAGCCTAAATAATGCAATTTTTTAAAATTCAAAATTTCAAGTATAAAGAGTAGGCCGAACGAGTCAATTGTAGATTTTAATTCTTCCACGGTAAGTGCACTTGATCTCTGAGAAATATTAGCTGGTTGCATTCAACAATCCAGACACTTGAGTCAAGTTAAAAACCACGTATCATCAGTAAAATATAGGTACATACGTATTTTCAGCACCGTGTTATTTTTCGGGGGTATTGATTGTGTGAATTTATATTCTTTGTACAAAAACTACTATCTTTCAGCTTTGAAATGCCATCTCGAACGTGTAGATATCTTTGATAGAAAAATTTGTACAGCTAAAAAATGTTAAAGCATAAAAATGACGTTTTTTAAATGCTTTAATTCGGGCAGGCGAGAACTGACGCATGCGAAAATTATATGACGGTGGATTTCCCTCTTTGGAACCCTAAAAAAGATTCTCACAAAGTTTAAGCAAAATCTAAAATAGTGGAGCAACAAAAAAATCCTTAAAATTGAGTAGGTATTAGGAAATATTATTTACCAATAAATACATAATTGATCTAACAAAGCAATACTTTCATTTCTGCTACTTCACAGATTTTTGAGTTTGAGACGGCGAGTTTTTAACCCAGCCGCGGGGTGCATATAAGCATTCCTTACAGTCGTACGACAATGGAAGTATTAATCGCAATTTCATTGGCCGTTTTAAGATAACCGCAGGGCATGCGCAGTTACATGACATATCAAAGTGTATTAAATCCTTTTGGAATCATGTGTCACTAACGAACCCGTTAGACGATAGAGAAGATACTCGCCTAGCATGCGGAAGGTCCAGGGTTCGAATCACAAACTTATTAATTTTTTTTTTTAAATAAGTATTTTTTAGTTCGTTAGTAAGATTTTCCTTGCCCTTTATTATAGTTTGTTTATTTTCCTTGCCATTTATTATAGTTTGTCTATTTTCACGGTGCCGAATTCCCCTTTAAAAATGATATCTGATGAGCACGCCATGCCGTGGCCTTGAAACGGCCAATAAAATTGCTTGAAATACTGCCATTTCCGTATGACTGTAAAGGATGCTTATATGCCCGCGGGGTCCTCTACGATGGTGGGGCCCTCTACGATGTGTAGAAAAGGATGGCACCTACTCATTGGACTTCTTTGCAAATAAATTTGAACTCTTTAAAGTTAATTCTAACTTTCCATGTTACGTAAAATGTTTTGCATTTACATAAAAAGGAGGGTTTCGGAGAAATAATGTAATTTAACCAGAGTGCACAGATTAGAAGTAATTTAGGCATCTCTCTAATAAATATTTTTTCTAATTTGCCATAATAAAACCACTCTACATACAAGTTGCACCGATGCGATATGTCTAATCGGACTATTACAGTTAAATCTATTTTTGACAAAACAGAAATCTTGTTATATTTTGATTTCTAGAGTGATAATTGATAAGATACGTATAAACAAAGGAATTGTTTGTTTTATATTTTTGTTAATCATTATTTTTCAGTTTTACTTCAAAAATGTTATTCTATGGATGAGGAAATCAGTTAGAATCAGGGTTGCGACGATGTAAATCAATTTGATTTAAATCGTAATTTAAATCGACTAATTTTTTAAATTTAAATCATGATTTAAATCAAGTTGTGTAAAGCCAGTAAATCAAACTTCAGAAAATTCCAATAAAAAGTATAGTTTATTTAAAAGCTAGATACAAATTAAACTGAAAAAAAAATCGATTAAAAAGAAGAAAAGAAGTTAGGTTACACATATAAAACAAAAGTTACCTTCTTAAATGTACATTATAAATTAGGTTCCTACTTAAAAGCAGAAACATAAAGTAAACAAATTAAACAGAACCAACTCTAAAAGAAAATAAAACATGATTTACTCCAAAACAAAAATTTTAAATTAGGTTAATTATTGTAAAGTTTGTATAAAAAAACTAATTTAGCTGCTTTTTCGGTCCCTAAACGATTTCGAATCTTAGAATGAATCAAACCAAATGTCGAAAATATTCTCTCAACCGAGGCTGAACTAGCTGCAGCAGAGTATAGTTGTCTGATAATCGGGAATAATTTGTCAATAATATCAATATTTCTTTGGGATTTCCACCAGTCCAAGGGTTTTGTGAAACATAATATCGGCAAAAGGCTCAGATTTTGCCAGAAATTTAATAATCAGTGGTCGTAAACCACTTTCGGGATATAATTCATTAGCGGCTTTTAAAGCACGATTCTTTTCGCTTTCATATAAATAAAATCGAATTTAGGTCGAACATAGCAAAAAATAATATTTAGTATTCGCAGTATTTGTGCATAAAGCGGTAGGTACTTTAATTGGGCTTTGTTAAATTTTGCTATAAACAATAAGCTAGCGTATTAAAAAACATGGATTTTCACTATGGTTTGTAAAATAAAACTTGTAGGTATTTAACAATATTTAAGCTTGTGAGGCAATAATAGTTAATGGCCGCTGTTTTTAACTGAGACTACAATAGTATTAGACAACTGATTTTTTATGATTTACAACTGATAATAAAATAGTTTACTAATAATAATAATGATGATGACATGGCAAAAACACCGTATATCATCACTAGTATCATGTAATTCAGAAATCAGAATCCCTCTCTGGAAATGTCAACCAAGATACTGGTTCTAGTAATATGGATATCATAATTTATTATTATGTGATAAATTCGTTGAATGTCCCAAGAAAATTCGGAAGTGAATTCTCGTCTAAGTAGCACAATACTGTCTGGTCAGGGAAAGAAGACCCGCGGAGAGAATGAGATTGTCAATTATTGAAAAAAATAAACTTTAGTGCTTTTCGGGTGTAGACATAGTAATTGCTGGTTAGTACCACGTTATATTCTGGTTAGATAAATTCAAAACTAAGCAGTGGCGGCTCGTGATATTGTCCATAGAGGAGGCTTGAAATTTAAATGGCAACTAAATTTCAATATGATTACAATTTGCATATTTCCCCACCACCCTTGGCGTTATATTTTTTGTCGTGGGTTGATCGCCAGAGTAGCCCTACTATCCCACTTATAATTAAATTATACCTTTTAATAAAAAATCAAAATAGTTTTGGAAAAAAAATTGATAAATAAAAGTGTTTTCCTACAAACAAAAAATTGTATTCATTATCACTGCCAGAGTGTAAAATTATTACTTTTAATAAAAATTAAAATAATTTTGAAAAAGAAGTTACATAAAAAATATTTTCTAAAAAATAAATAACATAAATAAATATTTCTTCTAAAATAATAATTAACTATATTAATCTTTGGTGTAAAGCCTAAATATTTTTATAAATCAGCGGTAACCTGCGATTTTCAGAACTAACAAAATGGTTGATTACTTCTTCATAAAATGAAAATAAATCATTTTTCTTCAACTCTGACAAAAAACGTTTTTCTATTGAAATAAGCGATATATTTGACAGGCGGTCTTGAGCTGTTGTGGTTCTAGTAAATGTTTATATGCGTTTGAGTGCTGAAAACGATCGTTCTACAGAAGCTGAGGTTACCGGAATTGTTGACAGTAAAGATAACAGTTTGTACAGTTCGGAGAGACAGCTTTTTAAATTATTATTATGTATAAAAGTAAGCATTTCTTGAGGCAATTTTGAATTTGCTAAAAGTTGCTGGTCAGAATACAGCACACATAGTTCATTTCTTAACGAAATACGGTTAAAAAAGGGATACTGGTCCATTAATTTGTCCATTCGACTGTTAGGAAATGATTTAGAAAACATTATAAAATTATTAGGATTTACTAAATCGAAACATTGCAAAGTATTTAAATCGGAAAATCTAATTTCAATTTGAACTATAATGGTGTCCAAAATGTCTGTAAAAATTTGTTTACAATGTATGTCTGTCCTGTCAAAGTTATATGTTGTCTTTATTTTTTTTTAAACTGTGGCTCATCATCTATTTCTTCAATATTTTCTAAAAAACCATTATATAAAGTATTGAAATGTATTTCGTTATTGTGAAATTCTTTTTTAATTTAGATATAAGTGAATTAAGTCTATTTTTTTTTAGAATATGTTATCAGTTAATTTATTTTGTAAAATTTGGAAAACAACATCAGTTTGCTCAAAAAATCGTTTAAAAAACCTTTAGAAAACTTATTAAGTTTTTATCTAATAATAACGATTTTAATCCGTAAGCTGCTCTTAAAGTCTGATCGTCATTTAAAAAGTCTTCACTTTCCGTAATAAAATTAAAAACGTCAATAAGTTTTTTCCTGTATTCTGTGTCAACAGTGAAAACAACTCTAGATGAAAAAATTCCAACGAGTGGGAACATTACGCGGAATTCTATGTTCCATAACTCTATTTAAAATATCAGATCTTTTACTAGATTTTGAAAAAAAATGACGAAAAACCAGTAACATTTGAAAAAAATA
>JANEYF010001479.1:0-30156 GCA_029963845.1 Rhamnusium bicolor | reverse complement strand
ATTATCGAAATGTCGAAATATAAATCATTTTCTACTAGTTCTTATTTTGCTTATACTAGTACAACATCTTAAATATCAACAATACGAATTAGAGAAATAATTTATAAAAAATCTTATCTTGGTAAATATGACGGCGAGATGGTAGAGACATTTCGCCAGAAATTCATAATTTGGTGGTAAGTACTAATAAAATTCGCCCTGTAATACCAATGTAATATTATTAAATTATGAAAAAAAATCAATATTTTGAAATACTAAATATTCAGTTGATAAGTAGGTAATAAAGTCTGGCACATCTTTGAATGTGTTCTTCTCTTTGCAGCCACAACTGCTGTGACTCTTCTCCTCCAGCTATGTACGGCCCGTGCTATAGAAATTGAGGCAGTTCTTTACAAAATTAGGTTAAGCCTTGTCGTAATTCCTCAATACTATTAAATCGATTTCGACCATTGTCGTGCAGTCTTTGAAGAAAATATGGCCATTCAAAATTATCCAATGGATTTACTTCCGGTCTGCAGGGCGGTCATCTTTCTAGCTCTATGAAATTGACATAGTCATTTCTCAGGTACGCCAAGGTCGTTTGCGCTGTATACGTAGGTACGTGATCTACAGCATTTCTATCGCCGACATGTTGCTATAAAATGGTTGGTTGGTTGGTTAGTTAGAACACAGACTACCCACGCTAAGTGACAGAAACAATGATTACACTGGTGGACAAAAAATTTTTTTTGTAACGTATCTACAAAGATAGAGAATAATTTTTTGAAAAACATATGCTCAGTTCATTTTCTTCTTTTATGGGAGGTCAAATCGTCTCGTTTTAAGAACCAACTGTAACAGTACTACTATTGGTTCTTAAAGCGAGACTATTTGACCTACCATATAAGAAAAAGATTAACTATCTTTGTAGCTATATTTATCTAAGCGTAATATATGTCATATACATTATTAATATATAGCAATAAATAAGTAAAATTAACAAAAATGTTATTCCTGCCTATATTTTATTAATGTAACAAGAAAACGTTATATGCTTGTCATTTTTGTAATCAGAAGGCTTTATTCTAGTGGGATATGTTATTCAGGTATAAACGGTACATGTTACAAAAAAAATATTTTTTTTGTCCACCAGTGTAATCATTGTTTCCGTCGCTTAGCATGGGTAGTCTGTGTTCAGACCAACCAACTAGGGTCCTTTTTTATAGCAACATGTCGGCGATAGAAATGCTATAGATCACGTATTTTTTCAGAATGGTGCACCTACGCACACAGCGCAAAAAGACTTTGGCGTATCTGAGAAATGACCATGTCAATTTCATAGAGCCAGAAATATGGCCGCCCTGCAGACCTGAAGTAAATCCATTGGATAATTTTGCATGGCCATATTTTCTTCAAAGACTGCACGACAATGGTCGAAATCGATTTAATAATATTAAGGAGTTATGACAAGGCTTAACTCAAGATTTTAAAGAACTGCCTCAATTTCTATAGCACGGGCCATACATAGCTGGAGATTAATTATTTGTTACATTTTAACTTTGTTTATAGCGAAGAGTATTTTTGTATCATGTTTACACTAGTTTTATTCTAATGTACCAACATTTCAGTATGCGAATTTATATTTTTAAACGGTTAGCAAATTAGCGCCCCTTGTGCTCAACGTCCAAGGTCGCCCGGCCCTTCCGCCGGCCCTGGATTTATAGCATATATTATTTACTTTTATTTTTGAATTTTTTGTTTATAATTTAAGCGTTTAAGTGTACTATAATTATCTGTGTTTTCTTCCGTAACTGGGACTTAGTCCTTTTAGATGTTGTACTAAATAAATTGTGAGTGGAAAGTGATTAAATTTTAATTGCGATTGGCCACTAGTAAAAGATTTTTACCAAATAAATGGCAATCTTTGAGGCCATCGCGTGTACCATCTTCTCTTTTTATGGTACATTTATAATCCTCAAGAAGTGTGTGTGGCAACTTTATTTAATCTTCAATTGAGAGGATTACGACCTAGGTACCTTGTATTTAGATCTTTCTTTGAGTATTTATTAGGTACTATTTGTAAATAATCTCGCCTCTCTATTGGAATATTTTGATATTTTAATTTTTATTATCCCTTTTTTAGCAAAGATCGCTGTGTCGAAGCATTCTTCCAATTTATTACATTGCGGTTGACACTGGTAGATGGAGTTACCATCAACTCGTTAGTAATCTACTCTCAAATAGATACCAATAAATCTGAGATCCTTTTTGTTGACGTTGCGTGTGCCTACTTTCCACTCACGAGGGCAATTAATCCGAAACAAATTACAAATAAAATTTCTAACTTGCTTCAGGATGGATTCGAATCATCAATATTCGGTACCAAGTAAATAGCTATAAGCGCTGATATAAATTTATAAATCATCAAGAAGTGTGTGTAGTAACTTTATTTAATCTTCAATTAAATATTAAATAAAGTTAGAGGATTATGATGATGGTACCTTGTTTAGATACTTGAGTATTCTTGCTACCAATTTTTGCACTTGATGTTTGTTATATACAATGTTCCTTAATCTAAGTGTACATGTTTTCTTAATCACTTGTTTAACGGTATTAACGCTATGAATGACAGTCACCGTCGTCAGAAGATAAGCTCGACAGTATTTCGGTAAATAGTGGAACCCTTACCTTGGAAAATTTGTCGATTTCCCACTTTGTGGTGGGGTACTTATCTTTAACGTGCTTACATCGTAGAGACATGGAACCCATAGCTTTACATCCCTTTCGATAGATGGTGATGCGAGCAGGTCCGCTTATCCATTATATTTTTTCGACTTGGTTCTACGCAGATTTAATCCCAAGTCATCTAGTGAAGAACACGTCACTGTCCGTCACACCATCCAGCAGTTAATTTCTTCATTGTTACTGATTATGGTTGGGTAGTATCACAGACTATACAGACAATTCACATTTGTCGGAACCCCTGGGATTATTGTGGTCACAGTTTCCCCTAATTTCCCTTTTGCTCACACTTAGTGGAGTGACCAAACACAGACCTAGATACGGATTCTCACAATTGTTTTAATTGCACAGTGGCGGATTAGCCCGTAAAAATCATGTATGAAAAAATAGTAGTTAATCTTAAATATATTCAAAATCATATACTGTCTTATTTATTATAGATAGTAAGGTAAGCCTACTATTTGTTTATATTATGCCGATGGCAACTTGTGTTCCGAAGTTTTAGGGTTTTTCTGTTGCAAGAATTCTAAGCTTCACAGTGCAATAAATCAAAATCTTTGCAACTAAAAATGACTCAATATTACAAATACAAGATTATTAATATGAATACTACATATATAAATTTAAAGGGTGGATGGATAAAAGCGTTAATTAACAAATTGCTAATTTGTTAGAAAAACGTTTTTAGGAACTTTTATTCATCGGAGACACGGAGTTATGTTGTTCATTAGCTCCTTTATCCATTCGTTATTTAAGCATCTAGTAATAGAAACGTACCCAGTAAACACACATACATTGTAAAGACGTTTATAATGTTCAAACACCATTTGAAAAACGTTTCTTTTTTTACGTATAAACAACTTAAAAATGTCGTGGTTTTACACGTTTTAGATAATGAAATTATAAACGTTTAATATTAGTATATGTGCAACGATTATGTCAGATATTTTAGAATGTAATACAAGTGTACGTAACTCCAAAACGTTTTAAAAACGTTTTGGAGTTACGTTCCACTATGCACTTGCTGAAGTACTTTTGCTACGTGACACCTGAGGATTACCAATTTTAGAGTAACTTTCTTCCCATCTGGACTTTCCCACGCTCTCTTCAGCAGTCCATCCTCTACTCTAAGGGAGTCTCATTGTACCCATAAAGCCTTCATCCTCACTGATTTATTTGTAATGTCCTTTCAATCGGGTCGGGTTCCTCTTTCCTTCCATTTCCTTATTAACTGCGCTTTCCTTAACGACTCTTTTGTCCATTCATCCGGAACATCAATCTTAACGGTATTCACTATTTGTACATCTTGCTGTGCTTATTATTGATTATCACGGTGATAAGGCTTGCAGTCTTTCTGACATGGTCTTTTGGGAAGGCCATCTGCCTTTGTAATAACCATCACAGTCCCCGAGGTACCAGCCCGCCAATTTTTCTCGTTCACTTTCAACTTAAGACTGACTCTCGGCGCACCGTTCGCCTTATTTATCCATCTAGTCACACGGTCTAGAACATTTCGGAACATTCCCGGCCATTCTCGTACAATTCTAGTTCCATCTATTCAGTCTACATAGTCCAGTGGCGTAACAATATAATAAAATACAAGAAACGTAGCGATTCAAATTTCGTCAGAGTGATCAAATTCTAAAATGTATGCCTCGTTCTCGAATATCAGTTTATGTTTGTTAGGAACTCTGTTTTTATGGTTTTTATTCATGTATGCGTTCACTGCTTATATTTTAATACTAATTTAATGATGGCTATTTAAATTATTATATCTTGGATGACAAATATGAAATTTATTAAAACTGATAGGTTTCACTGATTATGAAATTTGAAAATTGCTACAACATTTAATACATAGGTATTGTATATGGATATTTCCGTATTTGAAAATAACAGGAAATACATGCCCAATTTATTTTTAGTTAGGTAGGTATTTATTTCGATTTGTAATTGTTCAGAATCTGGTCTTACGCAAATTAAAAATATCGAGATTCTTGTTATTTTAAATTTTGGGAATTACAAAAATGGCATTTCAGATGTAAAAAAAAGATACCTGAAGTAATTGGATAACATTTAGTATTTGATATTTAATAAATTTGAAGAATGTTTTTACGTATAATTAAGTACAGTGCATCAGAAAGCATGCATGATAACATGGAAAACTTTTTGATTATTGATTTATTCGTGACAAAAGTTAATACATTAGGAAAAATCGCTTTTGACGTCAGATTTTACCATTCATACACATGAAGCTAAAAAATATATTTTTTTTCTTAATGCAATAACTTTTATCAGGAATAAACATTTCAGAGACATTAAAGTTTACCATGTTGTATACTTTCTGACGGTCGTAGAAAAAGGGAGTGGCTGGTATAATTAAAAAAAAAAAAAGAAATGCAACAGCGTGGACTCTAATTTATTATTTTTGACATTTTTCTTTTTCTTGAAACAGTAGCATTATGGAAATCCGAATTTAATTGTTTATCAACATTTTAAAGGAACTTGTAGCTTAAAGGGAGTTTTAGTGACAAGAAAATGTATTATCATCAATTCCAGCAAAATATAAATCGAGATATACGAATGCCATTAAACCTAATTTTTCATTTAAATTATAGAATTGCTATCTGATATTTATATTTTGTTTGTTTTCTGGTCACTAAAACTCCCTTCCCTGTAAAAAGGTGATAATACTGGGGTTATTCGAAAATACATTCTACATCGAAGAAATAACATGTTGGTTTTATCAGAACATAAAATAAATTTTTCAAGTAATTCTGGAAATAAACAAATTCTGAGAATTGACAGATTTGATTATTTTTTCAAGTTTGTCTATTTGAACTATAAATTCTGTAGAGGGCTTTGATAAGCTCAGATGTGAAATCCATGTATATTCGCTTGACTGGGTTGAAGCTATAGAGGCATCGAGCTTATGACATTGCAAATATAATCCGCCAAGTTTTCCAATCCATCATACTCAATATCACTTAGTTCAGTGTGAACTATATCGTGAGATTCCTCAGGTTCGTTTTTCTGATCTACCGCACAAAAAATATTTTCCACACAAATTTTCCAATTTGTTCACTTATTCACTGCTAAAAAGCTTTCCAATGAGATCTTATCTCTGTTCGAAAAATTTGATTTTTTCTTGAAGACTAGCTATCAGCTTATCCCGATCATCCAGTTCTGTGTCTGTATTGACTCTAAAAACAGTATTACATAACAATAAAACGAAGTTTTACAACATATATACCTAATAGTTATTTCTAACTACAACTATAATAAAATATAAACATTATATACATTGGGTATATAATTTTGAGTAGTTGCACCTAATGGAGCAATATCACAGATTCGACCTTCACTCGGACCATCACCAGAACTACCATTAGAATAATCAACTCTACACAAATAAAATACTTTAATAGAGCATATAAGAAATAGAATACACTTAAAACATTGGAATGTCAACGTGCAACTTACCCTTGGAAAATGCTTTCCACAACTCTTTCCTTTGCCTTTTTTCATATCGTTGTGCTCTACCAGATTCGTGGTTCTCTTTTCCCGCTTTGGGTAGAAATCTTGATGGAATGACTTCATTTTTAGCGGTCGTATGTTTTTTTGGTAAATATCCAAGCAACTCGTGTTTCAGATTTCGTTCATAGGCACTGCCATTAAAATGTTTTGAACAAATCAGAGCATAACTAATATTAGAGATATCGGCACGTCTACACAGGCGTTTCCATACACCCTGAATTATTTGTCTTTGGGGAAACTAAAAAACATTATGTTGTGCGTAAAATCTCTCGATCGATTATCAACATTACAACCGTACATAGCACATATCATTTTTGACAATTTTTTAACATACTGTTAAAAATTAACTTTAAACAGAAAATTTTCCGATTTTTCCACATAATCATAATTTATAAATCTTGGCACAACCTTGCAAATTCTGCTTGACAGTTAATGGCGTTATGATCGCAAGGTGACGTCACGCTGACCTGCGTGATATCATATTTTGTATATTTGTATCATGAGATTGGGCTAGTGAACTGTCTTTATCCTTAGTCTTTGACACTATTGTTAAAGTCTACCGCCGGTATATTGACATTACTGTTTATCTTTTTGATATTCATGTCCAAATATTTACATCTTAAAGGATGTAAACAATAAAGTTACAGATATCGTAACAAAATATTTATATAAATATTCTGTTATTTGTACTTCAAAGATTTAATATCCTGTAATTGTATCTTAAAAATTATAAACTGCTCCAAGAAAATTAAGGATATTACAAATTTTAATATATGCCACAATTGTTTTGAAATATTTTTTGCTCCACTAGGTATATATATAAAATCGTTCAATAAAAAAACTACAAGAAAATATAGGTTTTTAGCAGAGCGAGATGCTATACCTAAAAAAACAAAACAGATGCACTATACAATGTTAGTGGAGTACGTTTATCGATAAAAACGATTCGAAAACATTTGAGGAATCGAGATACGAGTATACGTAGTTTTTAGAAAACGAAACGAAACAAGTTCCTTTCCTTGACCGTATGTCATAAACGAGCGAAATTGGAATGGGCGTGTGAATATCTACATTGGCGAGATGAATGGCGTTCTGTCTTATTCACCGATGACCGATGAAACTCGAATGAATAGATTTTTAGATCATCACTAGAGATGTGTCGTTCAGTTTGAACGAATGAGTTTAGTGACTGAAAGAACCGAATCACTAATTCCAATCTGAATGGATCCTACTGTTCCGCACTTGCGATATCATAGCGAGGACCGACCGACTATTTGCACGTGAACCGAAACTGATATTTGTGTTTTGTGAATCGGGATTTGAATGATTTGAGTTGTGTTTCTGATTCGGTGAAAACATGTTTTTCGTTTTATTTTTATTGTAAGTGTACACTTACTACGAAACTACGACTATGTAGTTATGTAATCTAATTGTTTCGTTCTAAATGTACTGGTCGCTGCTGCGCCGTTGGCACTGGGACCGACTGTTCAGAGAGTTTAGAATTATATTTTCTATTCATCTGTCAATCAGAATGTGGAATTTTACGTATTGCTGTAATAAAATAACTGAGAAAATAAACTTTGTTAAATATTTTATTTTATAAAAATATAAAAGTGAAACAAAATATAACAAAGAATATACGTAAAAGTTCTCTTTAAACGTAAATATTCTTGATATAAGTATCTAGTTTTAACTATACTTAAAAGTATATAAAATACGTTGGTATTGTTAGAGAATTAAACAAAATACAGCACGTACGCAAGTCATGCAGTCAAACACTCAACTAGAGTGTGGGTGGGTACTGGGTGTGAAATGTGGGGATCACAGAACAATGATACTATATTATTAGTATGACGTAGTATCGCAGATCTGCCGCTAAGATTTGGGACGAAACCCGACTTCCATCAACGCCGCCTTAGTTAAACGGAATAATTGACCGAATCAGTTTGAACGTATCTTTAACCTAACCGATTCAAATGAATCGAATCAGTAAAGTGTTCCTCTCAGTCCATCTCTAATGATCACGGAGTTAAGGGGGCTATTCACGATCAATAATTTTGCACAACAATGATTTGCACAACAATGATTTGCTTTTTGTGCAACTTATAGTAAAATCGTACACACGTTGATACTTTTTTGCACAACATTCAGTTTAAATACGCGCGTTCAATCTGTCACATGTATGCTTCAAGCCAAAATGTTTGTTTCGTAAACGACGCCATATTGATTGAAATATAATATTGTATTATGTATTTTCTATTTGCCTATTATGACCGTACAATTTTTTTTCACATTTACATTTATACTTATGTAGTTGCTTGGAAAATATTGAACTTTATCCCGTTTTGGATCATATATTTCATGGCTCCAATATTTTCGATTTTTTTCTCATTTATAGTTTTAGTATATTCGTAACTTAATAAGCCAAGGCGAATGAATACGTTTGATGATGTTAGTACCTTCCGCTGTAGCTACATATATCACTCATATTCACAAAACAAAATACAAATAATTATTGCTGTTTATTATTCACATGAAATGTTGCATCGTTTTTCGTTGCGGTAGCTGTAATAAAAACCCAGCCTTAATTTGCCGGTACCGAATTAATATTACAATTTTTTCTTGCAGGAAAAGCGTATGGTTGTTTTTGTGGAGGCCGCCGTGATGGAGGACACTCATTTAGACCAGTATAAAAACTTCACTACCATTAAAGACAAACTCATGACCTTTAGAGACGGAAAAGATGATCTGACAGACAAAATAGATTTTATAATATGCCTAGGAGGAGATGGCACATTGTTGTATGCCAGTCAATTGTTTCAACAGTCCGTTCCGCCGGTTATGGCATTCCATTTGGGGTCATTAGGTTTCTTAACGCCTTTCCAGTTCGATAATTTTCAGGAACAAGTAAATAATGTCCTTGAAGGCAAGTTACTGATGCCAAAAAATATATAGATATAAGCAATAAGTAAATTTGCTACCTTTTAACTGCTTTAATAGTTTTTTTTGCATTAATTGTGTCAAATATTTTAGGACATGCTGCCCTAACTTTAAGGAGTCGATTAAGATGTATAGTTATGAAAAAAAGTGAACAGAATAAGTCTGGTGATATAAACAAAGTTACAAAGATTCCAACGAATTTGTTAGTTTTAAATGAAGTGGTGGTTGACAGAGGACCTTCCCCTTATTTATCCAATATAGGTAAGTTATTTTTGTTTAATATATCTGAGAAAGTAAAAAGAAACAATTATTGGTATATTAATAAAAATTAAACGTTTGCATATTGATATCTTTAATTTGGCACGCATTTATTTTTGTGTTACATCGAAGTCGGCTATTGGTTTTGCAAGTGAAGCTCTTCACTTATTTGCAGATTTTCTACAGATATAGCAGTTAGTCAAGCTACTAAGAGAGATTATATATCCACGCTCGTTCATCTGGCTTTATAGACGTACACCTGCCGTGTCATCCATAATGATATTACAATACTTACTAAATTAGCTTCATCGAATCTAACCATGGTTGATTTTTTTTAATAGTAGTAATGAGAAAGATTATTATGTTATAGATTATTATATGGGTAAATTTTGTCTTGATGTACAAAATGTAATTGAAACGTCCGTAATATTGATCCTCGTGGGACACCGAGTACCATCAAAACTTTAATAAACTATTTCTCAGCCCAATATCTAATGAAGAGAATAGTGTGCGATGTATTTTAATAGTTCAAACAGTGTCATACAACAAGAAAAGTTATAATTTGATTATCGTGATTAATTTGTAATTCTTTTAAAGATCTCTTCTTGGATGGTAAGCACATAACATCAGTCCAAGGTGACGGTCTAATAGTAAGCACGCCAACAGGTAGCACCGCTTATGCAGTAGCCGCTGGTGCGTCAATGATTCATCCAAGTGTCCCTGCAATTATGGTCACTCCCATTTGCCCGCATTCCTTAAGTTTCAGGCCTATAGTGGTTCCTGCTGGTGTTGAATTAAAGGTAAATTTTGTTGAAACATATATTGACATCAGCAAAATAATTTTAGTTTTGTTTTGCAAAAGTTTAGTGTTTCAAAAACTTCAGTAAGAATGATAGATATCGATATTTTAAATCTTCTTTCTACTGTATTTTTTATTATATATATAAAAAAATAGTTTTTAGTACCCAATAAAAAAAATATATATATAATTTTTAGTACCTAATAAAAAGGAAGTTGTGTTCTTATTTGATAATAATATGCAGGAAATTAGAATTTGTTAAGACAAGTAATTAGTAATTAATACTTATTAAAATTTTAACGCCTGGTGACCTTATCAACAATATCTGGTGGAACATTAACATAAAAGAATTTTGTTTTTTATTCAGACGGTACAAATTCAGCGAAAAAAAGAAATAGATATAGTTTTTCATTATATTAATGAGTATAAAATATAGAGCAACTTTATCTCTAAATTAACCTTGCCTGTTTTGTTGTGTGTTAACAACTGAGAAGCCTTTGCGCATGCTCGTAGCCTTTAATGTGGTTGGTAGGTGTTTAAAATTATATTGATATATCTAAAGGTTTATTTGGACTTTAACTTCATATTAAGTAAAGATTATCATTGACATCGCCTTGGAAATGCAGACACCGGACAATTTCCGTGCGTGCAGGGTCGGCACATGAGGTAAGAGACAAAAACAATCATTTGTACGGAACAATTAAAATACATACTTCGAGTGTCTTAACATTTCATGTAACCTCCTGTACTGTGTTCAAGGCATTAGTATAGATTGATATCAAAATTTGTTCTGCGTGAACAGCATTCAGGTTGGAATGATTTGGTCGATACGTCACTTTGTATAAGGAGCGTTCTACGTCGTCAGATGTCAGCGATGCAAATTTAAATTGATTCCTCCACCGCATATCTCGATACGCGCAAAAGATTTTACAACCAACATTTTTAGTTAACACGTGGTGTGATTTATCTTTAATAGCAACACTACAACGATCCTATAAGCCACTCAGTGAATTCTGCACATTACGGATAATATTTACAGATTCCTCTACAGGTAGTGTAATGTACATTCTAGTTTCGTAAGTGCTTGAATTACAATTTGAAATCGTTCATTATAGTGTGTAACTGCTTGAATGTATGGTACTTGAAATGCTGCCTGGCTTTGTCTTAAGGATGGGCGTCACTAAACCCGGCTGCAGAAAAATATAGGGCAAAGTCGCCAAATATCATGCCGACGCAAGCCCGTAGTTGCCGCCGGCCTGACCCAGTTTGGTGAAGCAAAGGCTTTGTAACGTCAGATTCTCGGGAATTTACTTCCATTGTAAACTGTTTTACACTTTCAAAATATTCGAAATAGACTGCAGTTCGTAACCTTGTGCATCATCGCATATATACTACTTGTGGTGACAAGATAATCGAGAGAGGCGCTCCTTAAATTATTATTGGCGCGAACTAGCCTTTATAAATACATCCTTTGTACTTGCAATTTATCGGTTGACTGCAGGATATTGGTGACGTATTTTGTCGACTACGGGATGTAAGGCATGGACCAGACAAGTTACATGAATCATATTTGCGATACAAACATATATGCCGCTGCGTCTGATACAAGCAATAAAACATGGTCACTTTTAACGCCAGTATTACACAAAGCATTTACCACTCTTTCCTCATCTTTTGGCGCAATGGTTTGCAACACCCGTTTACTACATATTAATAGCACTTAAAATACACATAATAAATAACATTAATGATTTTATGTCCTTATAATCCATGGCTTCGTCAAAACAAATTCACACGTATTGATTTTTCGCGTCTTCCGTGATATTGTCCATAACATTTTTATACACTACAGGAATACACGAACTTGAGGGTAGCGGTCTTGCGGGCATTACTTCTCACAAAAGTTTTTTTAATTCAGGGCGCTCTAAGAGTTCCCACCAGTGGCGGCTGGTGGATTTAGGTTATACTATAACTCAGTATTGGAGCATGGAACCGAAGCAATATTTTAAGGCACGACTATCGGTACTGAATGAAGAAGTTTTGTAAAAAGAAACTGGAAAAAAAATTGAGAAAAAAAGTTACAAAAATTGCGCTGGCGTGCCAGATTACTTATAGACCCTTAATAAAATATTTACAAACTATTTTTTTTTCGTAATCAGAAGGAAAATTTATCACTCCGTTTTTTTTTTTTTTGGTTTTCGAACATTTTGATTTTTTATAAAGTTATGACATTTTGAAATTTAAGTTATTCATTGTATAAATTTTAAAATGTCATAACTTTACAAAAATTCAAAATTTTCGAAAACAAAAAAAATGGGGTGATAAATATTCCTTCTGATTGTAAATATTTTACTAATGGCCTAGAAGTAATCTAGTGTCAGCGCATTCTGTAACTTTTTTTTTTCAATTCTTTTTCTATAAAACTTTTTCATTCAGTACTGATAGTCGTGCCTTAAAATATTGCTTGGGTCCCATGTTCCAATATTGATATATTGTATAATCTAAATCTACTAGCCGCCACTGGTTCCCACGATAAATGTAGTGAACAAAACAATATGCACATATCGCAAAGGAACGTGCTATACGCAGGTTGTTTTGATTTGTTTCATACGTTATTATTGCGATAAGCTTTTGCTTTAAGATGTAGTTTGGCGTCTTCTAAGCATGGTGTAACATTAATTTCCTGTTATACACAATAATGTGCACGGCAAATTCATCAACCCAAAAGTCGTCATACCGAGAAATAATTTTCTGCAGTTCAACTATCGATAAACACGAACGAAAATGCGACATAGTTGTTACAATTTTTTTTGTATCTTCGCACCGTCTACACCCTGCGATGTTTGCAGGTAAAACGAATAGTGAATAAACACAGTGCAGATCTCACTGTGCGTGGTACTACGGTGCCTACCTATGGAAGCTCAGACAGGTTGGAGTTCGGAAGCCCATCCGGGACGCCCGGATGTTGTCCGGTGTTTAGACATGACAATCTTTTATACATGATTACGATGTAACATAATCATTATTCACATTGTGAAATACCACATTTCAGTTTTATATGAATTAGTTTCGAAATTTTGAAAAACAACTGATAATTTTCCTGAATTATACAAAAAAGAATAACATTCATGTATTGAACTAAAGGGACTACCTTCGTTTCCGGCCCCGACAACTCGAATTGATAGGATTCATTAACTGCACCAACAAAAATAAACTGTGTACACAATCAATCATGTCTTGCGGTGTCGTTTGAACACGCGAATCCCCGGTAGGAAAATCTTTGTGATGGTCAAACAGTATGTTATGCTATGACTCATGTAAACATATTTTCTAGCTGCAAAATAAAAAAACTCTGACAAGGGCTCGAACTTACTACTGCATGCATGCCCGAACCACTGCACCAGTTACCACCATTTGCCCAACAAGTTGTACATTAGTAAGTATACAGACATCTGTCAGCAGTCCGCAAATTTACACTTTGCCGGGGTCGGTAAGGGAAGTAGTCACTTAATTAAATTCATTCCACTCGGTTAATTGTACAACTGCCGCAACATAAAGGTTTCCAGGTCATTTGTGATTTGAAAGAAAATACCTTTCTCTCTTCTGTAATGAAAAAACTATAAAGATAGACAATAAATTACTTCCCCCCGCATAACTCGCGCATTCATTCAAGTAAACATATACAAGTTGTGTACTGAATCATTAGACATGGGGCTCTTAAACCAGAGGCAGACAAGCTGTAGCTTGTCAGCGTAAGCATTAGGGTAGCAGAGGATTCATTTTCCATCAGCACGCTGCCCGCAATACGATGCCAATTTTCAGTCTCCATTCAATGTACTATGTCTAATTCTTCAATACACATACTGTATAGTCCAGCAGTCAAGTTGCGAAAAAAAATTTTAGATAGAAAACCTTTATGTTGCGGCAGCTGTGCATTTTTTTTATACATCTTTATGATAAAAATGATGCAAATTCTGAAAATACACGCTACCATCATGCCTTTTTTATTTTCAAAATTTTAAACAACATGGGTACTAAAAACTTATAAAATTTTGAAATAATTCAATTAACTTTATTATAAATGATTCCAAAATGGCAGCAGGCAAACATATATTTTTTTTACTTTACATATTAAGTTCATATATAGAAAGCAAGTGTATTTTTATCTTAGATCTCAGTTTCGCCTGACAGCAGAAACACATCTTGGGTGTCATTCGATGGAAGAAATCGTCAAGAGTTCTTGCATGGTGACAGGTAGGTCATTCTAGGAAACGTTTTCCATTGACCGACCACCACCACTATTTAACGTTTTTGTATTGCTTTGACACTTTCTTTTACAGCATATATTTTCTTCACAGCTTATACATACACTTTTTTGCAGAAAACTTATTTTTTTACTTGCAGATAGCTCCTTCTGATCAGGGCAGGAGTTCTTCTTACGTTTGTTTCGATGGTCGATTCCAACAGGAATTGAACCCTGGCGATAGGTGTGTGTCCATTTTTTTTTTTTGGATCCTGGTGCTTGGGTTTAGGCAAATAAAAACAAAGAAAAAAGTATACAGGACGTCTTATACTAAAAATTAAAAAAAAAATCGCATAAACTTATGTTTAAGATGTTTAAATATAAATACAAGCAACATGATTTGTAAATCTGGTGTAGGGAAAAGATAAGTTTTGTTGCCCAATGCTATAATCTGTTTGTCTATTTTTCTGTACCTTTTTTCCCTAGAAAATATACAGTGGTGGTGTGTGGGTTTGGCAAGGAAATGTTTATTGTAAAATTTGTTATAATAGTCTAACACAAGATATAAGAAACAAAGTACCAAGGATAAATTTAAATTGCTTGTTGGCAGCAAATGATAATCGACTTGCGATATATGTATCTAGGTATGCTGTTTTTGTTCCTTATATCTCTACACTGTAACATGTTTAATGTTTTAAATATGACTGATATGATATTTGATAATAAATATAATAGAAAAAAACAAATTTAAAAATAATCCCTTTTGTTTTATAATATTATAAGCATTTTAAAAATTTAAATTAATTAATTGGCAAACTTTGATAATTACAGCTGAATGACTTAAAATTTAGTCTGTATATAGCCTCTTGCAGTATTTTTTGTTAAAATGTCGAAAGTCTTTTTATACATACAAATAATAATATTTTAATTGATTTTCAAGCATAACTAATAACTAGTGACGTATGTTCTCCAGAAAATGTCCCTCTTTCGAAAAATTTTCCGAAAAATTCTCCATAATGGGAAAAAAAATCTGTAAAATATACATCACTACTAATAATTATACAGGGTGTAACAAAAAATCATGTCATAAACTCAATGGCAGATTCTAGGCAAACGAATAGTGACGATATGACTTAACTACCTCTATGCGAAAATGCTTCAAAATTTTTTTATGGGCCTTTAAAATCGAAAATAAAAAATGAAAAATTTGCTCCAACTCTGGAGTCCTTGTAAGATATCTTCTTTAAATTTGGTACAATATAGCACTAGTAGTAGTTCAATATTGTAAGTAATTATGATCAGCTTATCTCGATTCAAAAGACGAGAAATGGGGGTCATGTGACCCATTTACCCCCCATTTTTTAATGGGCACACCAATGGCAAAAAATTAATTTTTTTTGAAAATAAAATTTAGTTTTAAAAGTTTTTTTTACTCACCTTTCTACGTGCTTTAGTTTTCAAGCATTTAGCTTATTGGAATTGTGAATTAAAAGACTCTAAAGCAGAATTGAACAAATTTTTTTGCGATAAGACTTTTAAATCGAATGAAATAATGTCCTCTGAATAAACAAACAATTTAATTTTAACAAAATAACTTTTTTGGAACTTATTGTAAACAATTTATTTTAAATAATTACTTTATAAATAAACAACACAATTACCTAATTAAATAATTTAAAATATCATAAATTGAACAGAAATTTATTCAGGCTTTATTTTATTACTTTAGCAAGTGCTCAAATTGACCTCCGCCTTCATCAATACATTTAACACATCTTTTCAAAAATGAAAATCTGATTTTATTAAAAATTTGCTGCTTCTGGCGAAAACTATCTGCAGTATTTATAATTCTTTCTGAGATCTTTGACACTATCAACTTGCACAGAGTAGACCTTTTCTTTCATATAATCCCAAAAAACTAAAGTCAAGGGGTTTAAGTCTGGCGAGCGGGCAGGCCATGTTATGGGTGCCTCTGCTCCTCGCCCAATCCAACGTTCTGGAAATTGTTCCCCCAAAAAGTTTCTGATCTCACGACTGTAATGAGGGGTGCCCCATCTTGAAGGAACCACATGTTTCTTGTATTGGTAATGGTACTTCTTGAAGGAGATTGGGGAGATCATTTCGGAGAAAATTTAAATATTCTATCCCCGACAGACGGTGTGGTAGAAAAAATGGTCCAATTAAAAAATTGTCCACAATTTCTGCCCATACGTTAACTGAAAAATTGTTCTGATAATGCGTCTTTTTTTTGCTCTCGGATTTTCGTCGGCCTATAAATCTGAATTGTGATGATTTGTCACGCCATTTCTAGTAAAAGTACTTGAGAGGCAGTTATGAAAACATTTATTGAGAGTGAACAAAATAGAATCCTAGGAGGCGCCCCCCTAAATCCGCCACTGGTAAACACATTGTATGGACCATTTGTACACACATTTATTATTAGACTAGACCAAGTCGATAACATATAGTGGGTGAGCAGGCCAGCTCGCAGCGTCACCATGTTTCGAAAGGGATGTAAAACTAACGGTTAGTGATGTAAACTTTAGTTACTTTTGAGTACTTTAACTATTAGTTACTTTTTAATGCAAATACCCGTTACTTTTTACTCGTTACATCCGTACTTTTTTTTGTTTTATGAGAGAGAAATATTTACGCTATTACTCGTTGATTTTAAAATCATTTACTTGTAGTTTGATTATTATATTGTAAAGAATGAGCCAAACATATTAATTTAATTAAATTTTTTTTAAAACAAAATATTTTTCTATAATTGAATATTCACAAAAATACACAATCAATTTTGTTTGGAATAAGAATGTATTATTATTATAAAAAAATAAACAATAATAAACATAATAAAAAAATTGTTCATCAACAAAATAAAATATAATAATGTAAAAACAGTAAAACATTAAATACTCGATCCTCGGTTTCGATCGGTCACTATCGTTGAGGTTACTTTATTAACCCAAACCAAAAGTAAAGACTGCTAAAATAGGTATAGTAACGGATGATATAAGTAACGTGTATTTTAAACAATAAGTTGTCGTTACTTTGAGTACTCGGCAAATACCCGTTACTTTGTAATGAGTAGTCAGTTTTTTACATCATCACTCTGGGTTCCGTATCTCAACGATCTGAGCACGTTAAAGGTTTCTTACCCCTACAGCGGGGGTTCGACAGAATTTACAGGTTAGTGGTGCTGTTGCCCACATAAGCATTCATGAACTTATCTTCTGATGTTGGTGATTGGGCTTGATAGCAACTTTCTGGCGTTGTTCGTGTCGATATACAAATTTTGGTCTCCAGATTTATGAGTGGTAAATATTTATATAAATAATTATTTCTGCGTCTATTAATCTATGCATGAGGAGTACTTGATTTGAAAATCACTTATACAGACAGTACAATTTGTAATAAAATGTCATAACTGAGGAAACATGTTTTTAGATATTCTTATAGTAAAATAACTTTAAAATTTTTTAGGAAGTTTAAAAAGTACCATTTTTCATTTCATTTATTAATTTTAGCTTAAGGGTTACTACCTCAATCTACCCAGTTCCAAGTATCTGTGCTCAAGATCAAATTTCCGACTGGTTCGATTCATTGGCCGAATGTCTTCATTGGAATGTCCGAAAACGACAGAAACATTTGGATGAGTTAACTGATCTTACACATTCTAGCTCAAATGACACATTAGATTCATTAGAAAGGGAGCTGATTGAGAAAGAATAAAAAATGTACTTATATTCTAGTTTTGTTTATTTAATAGTTTAGTAGCAATAATTTTTTAAATCACTCTCTATTGCAATGTTTTTTTTTCATTTATTACCCAATAAATCGTCAATATATTAATTTTAATAATGAAAATGTAAAATTTCACCATTTTTAGGTGTTGATACACTGCTTATATGTATTTATTATGGAAAATACCTACAAAATAATGCTAAACTAATAAAACAAGTAGATGGTTTGACAGATTTCATTATTAGAAATTGATTTTGCACATTATTTGACAGTAAGAATAAATAATATTCGTTAAAAATTTTACATATTTATTAAAAAATTGTTTGTTAGCATTGTTATATTTTTACAATGTAAAAACGTGATAAATTTGTTTATATATTTGTACACTCAGGTTAGGGTAGTATGTAGTTTTTATAAAATGGTTAAATATAGTCGATTTATATTTTTTTATCGACTTTTTATATGAAAGCACGGACATTTTTTATGTAAAAATAGGACCAATTGTCGTGCCAATTTTTTATTTGTATAGAAAATTATTTATTGTATTCATTTTGAAATAAAACTTGTTGATTATATTTTATACCTTCATTTGATTTATGGATTTTTATCCCTATATGGGTTAATTCCCAAAATGTATAAACCAAATATTATAATTACATTATACATTGGACGGAAATCTCTTAAGAATATTTATTCAGAACAACGAAATTGTATTTTTTGAAGAATATACATACAGAAGAATTGTAATTCAATTCTATATACAGTTTAGGAATATCCCCAGGATTTTATGAGAATCTGTTCAAATGTAAATTCATTAATCATTAGGCATTAATTGTTGTACACTAAAATTCTGTACAGTAGAGTATATCGGGTGTAACAGGATCATATGGTATACCCCCCTTCCTCCTTTAGTTTTGAAGATAATTGATTGAAATTTGTGATATCTTTTATACATAATAAGCAGCACTTTTTGACATACAAGTCATTTTTTTTCACTGTCGGTTTCGCCGGAAGTATAACTTTCGATTTTTAAATAGAGCACTCTGTATATTATTGCATTTTTGAATTCTGCATAATTTTCTAAATCCAATGATACCAAATAAGTGACATCACAATGATGCCAAATAAGTGACGTCAATATTTTTCATAATATAATTTTTAGTTTTCCATTTAAGTGTGCCATGACGGTTCCGATTTATTCTAAATGACCCGTGTAATGCTAGAAAAGTCGAGATCCCATCAAAAATACTAAATTACGTGATTTATAAGCAAATAAAGTTCATCAAAATGGTTTTTGGGGAAAAATTTTTTCCCAATAGAACCATACTGGTACCGTGGTACCATTTATTAGTATTAATAAGAAATTTATTCATGTCATATTAAAATATGCGATAAATACAAATAAAATTGCAGCTAAAAGAAAATAAGAAAATACAATTTTGTTCTAATTACCTTGTTATACATAAGGTGGCTTTGGAATACAAAAAAATGAACACAAAACATTACAACAGTTGTTCAAAATGCTGTCCATTAACGTCAATGCATTTCTGAATCCGCATAGCTGTTTATCGAAAAACGTTCGCCAATTGCTGGGCCGTTATGCTATTAATTGCGCGTCTTACTCGTAGCTCCAGGTCTTCACGGGTTGTAACGGCGGTTTCGTAGACAATATTTTTTTAAATGACCCCAAACAAAGAAATCAAGGGGTATTAAATCAAATGACTTTGGAGGCCACCTCACAGGACCATTTGTATAAATTAAGTTTTCTTCGAATATCCGTTGAAGGTAATCAATTACTATCCTTGAATTTTGGGGAGGAGCGCCATCTTGTTGGACATACATTCCCTGTCGTAAATGGAAAGGTAATTCAGCTAAACTGTTCTCAATTTCATTTTGTAGAAATCCCAAGTATCTGGCACCAGTCAGGGGTCCTTCAAATATCATTGTACCAACGATTCTACTACCGATTATTCCAAGCCAAACATCGAAACCGAACCGCACTTGAAAGGTACCCTCCCGTAATAAATTTTGATTTTCTTGTGACAAGTATTTTGTCGGTTAAATAATCCCAAATTTGTAAACCTAGACTCGTCCGAAAATAAAACCGTTCCCAAAAAATCATTGTTTGGCTACACGTTATTCTGCAAAATCCAATTGCAATATTCCATCTTACGTTCGTAATCATTTTCGTACAAGTGCTGGTACAATTGGTATTTAAAAGATTTATAGTGGTATTTGTGCAAAATTCGGCTTACTGTTTGGTAACTGATTTCCAATTAAACTCAATTTGCCTTAAAGAAACAGTCTTATCAACTTCTACTCCAGCCAAAACATTAATTCCGTACCTTCGTCAAGAATGAAATTTTCTTCGGGATCATTGTTGGGCTCACTTCGGAATTGATTTTCAAGACGAATAAAATAATTTCTCGCTGGCATTGTCTATCAAGATATCGTTCGGCATAAAGGTGTCTAGTCGCAACAGCATTTTTTCTACATTCCTCATAAATAATAATTAACATATCCACTTTTTCATCTCTTGTATAAATTTGCGGCATTTTGAACACAATTAACAAGAATTTGAAACAATTTTTAAAGACAATATAAACACCGGTAAACTAACGAATGTTTAACAAGCTAAATATTTCATTGTTTTCAAAGCCACGTTCGTTAGTTACTTCTTTACATTTAATTAGAACAAAATTGTATTTTCTTATTTTCTTTTAGCTGTAATTTTGTTTGTATTTATCGCACATTTTAATACGACATATGAATAAATTCTTTATTAATGGATGTAAGGTTGATGGTTGATGCAAGACGGGTCCCGTCCCGAGTCTTAGCGGCAGATCTGCGACACTGCAACTCATACTCGTAATACGCATCACTGTCACAGAATAACTAACAATTTACTGTTCTGTGAGAGACAAATTTCACACCCAGTACCCACCCACAGTCTGGTCTAGTTTAGCGTTTGACTGCATGACTTGACCTGCCGTACATTGTTTAATTCTGTAACAATAACAATTGTATGCATTTGATTTTATTTTATAATGGGGAACGATAAGAAAAGATGGGGAATGGTTTGATCATGTAAAGGGTGTACAAATAAAAGTTATAGTAGTAATGAAAAGTTTTATTCATTTATCTTCTTTTCTCAATCTTTAGGTTTGTATTTACAATTACACGAATTCTCTTCTGCATCTATTTTGAATAATTTTTAAACATATTACAGAATACATTTTAAAATGTGTGCATGTTGTCAAAGTTTACGGACTTTGATGTTGTAGACAAATTACAAATTAGTCAATTTATGAAAAGTTTAGTCAATTTTTGAATGATTATTGGTGCCTTTGTTTTGTAAATCCATGTATTTTAATTCAACATTGATAATATCAACCAGGCGGCGACGGGTTTTTATTAGATTTATGTAAAGCAATGTATACGCGATTATTTCTACACAGCGTATCTTGGGGTTCTATTATTTGCGGGCCATTTACAGGGTGCAAGTGTTAAATAAAGTTAGAGCATATACAGGGTGCCCCATAATTAAATACCTTCTTTCAAGGGGGTAATAGGACTATTAAAAAATAAGTTGTTTTGTATATAAACAGTTGCCTTAAGTCAGTTTATAGGGGGAGCTACAGTCCCTTAAAGGGGGTAAGAACAACATAGCTATTTACCAATAAATTCGAAACGTCTTAAGTTGCAAAAATTAAATTTGGACCATGATTACTTTTATGTTACATATTTTGTTAAATTTTTATCTACATATCATGATTTGTTGCAGTAATTACAAAGCGGGTGGGTGTGAATTTTCGCCATAACTCTTTGTCTTATTTTTTTCTTACACATTTATAGTGGAAAGAAACGCTAGTGTCAAAAACTGAATAAAATTCGGCAAAAAAAGAAAAATTAAGGAATCGGCAATAATATTATTGAATGAAGAAAAATAATCATACCATTGCTCTGTAGACTTTGTTATAACGTGGTTACCACGAACTGACCAAATTAATACTGTATAATTTTTAATATAAGTATTAACAGTTCTATGCAAGTATCAATGGATATTACATAAACAAATAATATATGTGTCAAGTTTCACGCTTCACATATTCTACAAAATGATAAATAACTTTGAAAAAGAAAACAGATTTGTTCCGAAATGAAAAAAACACCCTCCGACTGATCTTTTGACGTAAACTCACAAACGTAGAGGTTTATTTTCCCAGTAGCATACTGGGTAACTAACTGTATTTTTTACATAACGAGGAATTATTAATGTGGTAGTAAGTCCAAAGAAAGAAAAACAAAAATTTAGAGAATGAATAACGTTCAAACAATAGGTTTTATATTCATCTACTACTTTTCCAAGAATTTTATTGAGAATTCAAGTATTTACGTATTTTAGTAGGGCCTATTTTCGGGGGTTGCTACAGCACCTATGAATCTGGGGTGCTCATCTAATTCTTCCACCTAAAAATTCGACCATTTATAACTAACGTAACTAATAACGACCGGGGAGCGAAGTGAGCTGTTTTTATGGAATGACATTTAATAAATTGCGGAATAGTGTAATTCTTCGTCTTTTTTGTGATTTTCTGGTTGGTTTTAAGATTTGTTCTATTGTGTGATTATAATTAATGAGGTTTTTACTGTAAAAAATACCATGAAGATGGTTCCAATCGTTCTTTCCATG
Source organism: Rhamnusium bicolor (assembly GCA_029963845.1). Classification (NCBI taxonomy): domain Eukaryota; kingdom Metazoa; phylum Arthropoda; class Insecta; order Coleoptera; family Cerambycidae; genus Rhamnusium; species Rhamnusium bicolor. The sequence goes on along the minus strand of JANEYF010001479.1, from coordinate 7,218 downwards.
TATAATCTATAAGCGTCGAATATGGAAAATAGTTAGGTGTTAATAGACATCTTTTTTTTTAAATTTCCGATCATTTTTGCCTTTTTTCAGAATGTTGAAAATAAATATTTTTTTGTTTCAATTAGTATTTGAAATTTGACCCCTCTCAGCATGTACCATGTACGTGAATGGTACCGTGGAACCCTCTTTTCCTCCTCTATGTTGATCGGTCAGTGTAATTCTTGTCTTTAATCATTGCCTTTATGATGTACGTATTTCTAAAAAAAAAAAAAAATTATTGGGTACCTATTACATAGGCATCAAACCTAACCATTTCAAACCTAACATGCGATAATAATAATCAATACCTATAGTTTTTTATGTTTTATACTGTCATTCTTATCTGAATACGCATTCAGATAATAATAACGGTACAAAATATAAAAAACTATAGGTATTTATTATTATTATGATGTTAGGTTTGAAAGAGTGCTTTTGTAATACCCAATAATTATTTTATTATTTTTTTTCTAGAAATGCATAAATACGAAGCTAATAAAATTTCAGATTTTTAAAATGAAGTACTTACGTATATAGACACTTGGTCTAGTCATAAATAGTAACTTTTAGGCAATTCTCAATTCAGCATAGGTACTGTCTCTATTCAGAACTATTCAAAATATGTTACGGTGTTGTCTGCAACCAAGTCATCACAAGATGTGTACTAAGAGTTGTCTACATTAAGCGATTTCAATAAGAAAGAAAATTGTAAATAAAACTGTTAATTTATTTAAAATTCAATAACGTGTATTATAAATTCAATCAATATCAGTATCAACATATACACAATAAATAAAAACAAGTCATAGATCTAATTAATAACAAACACGGTTTGTATTTAACTTAATATATTACCTAGTTGAGACTTTACGAAACGTATAGACATCGTTCAATTGTGAATCTGAATTTACAAGTCGTCCAGTCTTATAGTTTACTACTTTTTTATTATCTTGCGAGTCATTTTTGTTTTCAAAGTATTTACAAATTTCCCTTACAGCAATATGGGAGTTTATATTAGTTAAGTCGTGTAGGGATCTAGCTCGTTTACTACTGATTTCTACCTTTAATGATACGTCTTCAGTACTACGAACTTTCCTACCGAGTTTACACAGGGACTCAAAAAAGAAAAAGTTTTTCCTTTACTGGTACATAATTTTCTACATTCTGGCATTTTTTTAGTAGATCCTCGACATTTTTTTTCCTCAACAATAGCTACAATTTTAACAGATTTTTCGGGTAATATTACTGGTGAATTATTATTATTTATACTGGCGGTTTCTTGGCAATTTTCTTTACAACTATCGCAGCTCTCTTTTGGTTTTGTATCTACTGAGACACAGTTATTGAAATTCCAGTCTTTTTCATAATTATCTTCTCTCCTTTTCCAACAGTCTGCAATTGTTAAAATATCCAGGTATTTGATGGCGTCTAAAGGAGTCTGGCGGATAAGTTCAATGGCAATTATTTTCACCCATTCATCAAAACCACGTTGACTAGCAGTCTGTAATAAAAAAAATATATATATTGGACATTCAGATAGTATGCGTGAAAAATTAAGTATTTAAAAATGTCCTGAAAAACATTCTAAAAATGTATTTCACAGGGTAAATGGAGCCTTAGACAAGTGTTATATCACTGACTAATGGTGAAAGAAATTTTAAAAATAAAAAATTAATAAAACATTAATAAACAAAAAAAAAAAAAAGGAAAAATATTGCAAATAGTAAACTTTACCGACATTTTTACTTTCTTATACCTAATATACAGAAGTATAGTAATCGTGATTTTTTTCGACCTCGAGATTTTGATTGATATATACGTTTTGAACCCTTCTGAATCTATTCTGACTATTTCCGAATGATATTTGTCGATTCGTGTGTGTGAATGTGTGTGTGTGTATGTGTGTATTCGCGATAACACAAAAAATACTAATGGGAGACTTTCTAGATTTGGCAGTTAAGATTGGTAACAACATTTTAGGTGACACATTATATTTGGTGAATGTGGTACCACCAGAAGAGACATAATGAATGAAAGAAGAAAAAAGGTACAATTTGGGGAAAAAAATTAAAAATTTGTATTGTATTTCTGGACGAGTCTCGATGAATTATAATGAAAAAACATAATTTTATGAGAAAAAAAAATCTGTCCGCATGTCTGTAATATCGCGATAGCTGCCACAGTTTTTGAGATAGAGCTTTCTTTGGTACACTTGTTCTAAAGGCCAAAGACAATTCGGTGATGAGCAAAATTAACCAGCTGAAAGGGGGTTCACGGGACGCAAACTTTTTTTATATTTGACTTTACAAAAAAAATATATTCTTGATGAAAGATTAAAAATCATGTCTACTATATCAAGCGAATAAAATATATTTTCCAAGTACTTAAATAAAGCTAATGTAAACTGAAATATTTTACACATTTGGCCTCATAAAATAGGGTTAGGATAAATTTAACAGTTTGACGTTTGAAAGATCTAATTTAGTTACAAAAATGTCAGTGTCAACAACAAAAAATTATTAAAATATATGACATGAATTATTATTAAAAGTATCGAATAACGCTGATAATTAATTATTTAAAAATTTTAATGAAACATTTTAAGGGACGCTATTAAAATTTAATTGAGGTAAGTGAAGAATTAAATAGAATGATTTTTTTTTTAGATCAGAAAGATATATACTGGTATAAGAAAGTTATGTGCTGGCCACATCAGATATTTTTAATAGTTTTGGATGATCCCTTTCTGGAGATAATTATTTAATTTACATAATAAAATTTGTCTTTTGTATTTTAAGACAAATTTGATTTTAATATTTGGACCCCTAATTCTAATACCAAGGGAGAAGAGACATGGTATACGTATGTTGAAGTACACACTCTTTTTTTTATCATGGATTAAAAATAAACGTCGCAAAATCAAAAGTCACATAAATGTATAGATAATACAATAATTATTATTTTAATCCACTAAAATTAGGATAAAATTAATTTGTAAATAGTCTTCAAAGATACATACAATATTTTGTACTTTGAACATTTTATCAAAATTTGCACGTTGAATAGTGATAATACACAGTGCATTATAAAAGTAGGGAAACCTCTTATTCTTATTATTATTTTTGTTTTAGAAAATTTTTTAAACAAAAGCTGTTTGACGATCATTCTGGCGTGTCAACTATTTCAAAACTGTGACGTGAGGCGACTGGTCACATCACGTTCTTTTTTAAACGGCTACCCATATTCTTGACGCCGATTTTGAAAAGTATACGGCTTTTAGAATCCAACCATTGAAAAACGTTAACGTGTTACATGACGAGATTATTATTAAAATTATTAATGAAAATATATCAATGAACAAAAATATCAAAAGAATTTCACAGCAAATGTTAGAAGTGATGCCCACTTGTTGCCAAACAATGAGCAAGTTTTTCTTTGAAGCCTCTCAAAGAGTTCAAGATCACCTCAGGCGGAATTGCTTGAATGTTTTCCCTAATGCAATGTTTGGTCATTTACATTGTATAGTCTATTTTCATAAACTTCATCTTTGCTGTAACCTCACAAAAAATAGTCTAGTGGGTTTAGGTTGGGTGATCGGGGTGGCCATTCTATATGTCCTCTTCTACCAGTTCACCGCTGTAGAAATATATCATTATGATACTGGACAAAACCAGCGTCGTCGTATTGAAACCAGATCGTAATATCGGGCAATTCTGGGTTAGAGGAACAGGTTTCTTAACGCTGGGACAATTTCAAGTCTTAACAGATGCAAATATTTATTAGCATTAAAATTACCCTCAATGAAAAAAGGTCCAATAATTTGAAGAGTTCGGGAGGAGGTAGTGATAAATGACGTCAATGTAAGGCTAACAGTAGGTTATGTGACACCGTGTAAATATTTTCATACACATATGTGGTTATTTTGGTGAGTTTGGCAACATCCAAAGTTAATAAAAAGAGGGCTGAAAGTATTGGTGAATATAATACTAACACACACATGTATTTTTAACTAGTGATCACAAGTATACTGGCTATAGATATTTATTTGTGGCAAATAAATTTGTTAAATAAAATCTCTGCATCCAAATAATTAGTCTATGGAAATATGTAAACAGAAAACATGTTTGACATTGCTGAAAAAGACAATCTTTTTTCAAAGAAATTTTCCTCTAATTTTGAGAATAGAATCAGAGATTATTCCGAAACGTCAATTTTAAATCACCTAAAACATACGTCACTTTCCAGCCACAAGCATTAGTGGTTTCATCCACGCTAATCGAGACGTATCTGTCATTCAGTCAAAACCTTTTTTTTTTTTGTTTAATGCTCTCATTTCTGTGATACACATAAGTTCTATAAATACTACGTATTTAGAGTGTATTCATTTTCAACATGGTGTAGTGGACGTAAACACGCGATCCGCTTATATCTATCTATGAATTGCTATTGGACACTCGACAATAACGAGCCCCATAAGTTAGTAAGTAATTTTTTTTATAGCTGCAACCATCCAATTACCTGATGAAAACATTTAATTTTTTGTTCCCATTTTTATAAAGAAAACAGATAGATTGCGCAGTATATTAGAATATCTTACCATTTCATATTGTTTGGGAATGTTTCATTAGGTGTTTGTAATAAAACATTATATCTACGTAAAAGTCGTCCTTCGAATTTACTGCTACCTCCCGATCTCTAATATGTTCTCCAATAATGCCCAACCAAACATCAACTTTTTCATGGTGTTTTCACGAGACCAATTTCGATATCCAAAATGAGTATTGGGGGGGGGGGGAAGGGGCGGGGGGGAGGGATGGGGTTTTTTTCTGGGGGGGGGGGGGGCCTTTTTTTAAAAAATAGAAGAACGTTTTTTTTGGGGAAATATTTTTTTTTCCCTTTTTTTTGTATTCGTTTTTTTTTATAAAAAATTTTCCCCCCCGCAGAAAAAAAAAAAATTGTGAAATTTTTTTCCCCCCCCCAAAAAAAAAAACCCCCCCCCCCCAATTTGGGAAAAACACTCCCCCCCACCAAGCGGGGGGCGGGGGTCCCCCCAAAAACCTTCCTGTGGGGGCTGTTTTTTCTTAACCACCCCCTTGGTCCCGTGTTTTTCAAACCCCCCCCAAAAAAATGTGGGGTTTTACCACTTTTGGCGGATTTTTGGGCGCCCCGTTTTAAAAACATTTCGAACCAATCCCTTGTTTTTTGACCTCGTAAACGAAATATACTCATTTTGATTTTGATTTTCGTATCTCCCTTTCCAAAGTTTTAAAGACGGTGCCCTTGCTGATAGGTTCAGGATTTGGGTATCTCTAATTAAATATATTACATACTTCATTAAAATTTGGTCATCTATCGCCATCTCCTAAGATCATGAGAATCTCATTTTTTTTACCTTTTGTTAAAAGCATCTTCGTTATAAATTAGCACTCATACTGACACACCAGATTGTGACAGGTTATTAAAAAAAAAACTTTAGGCAAATAATCTCAGCCAAACAACTTTGGTTTCAAACGTTTTTCAAAAATATAAAAGATAAAGATTCTAGGAGGAGGTTTCCGTACTTTTGTAATGCATATAACGTGCTTCTTTAAAAATAACAAAACTACTTTTTTGATTGATTAGTAGCTGTCTAACGTTTAAAATCTATTTAATACCTGATAATAAAAGACATAACCTGATTTTACAATCAAATACTTAAATATATAATATAATTTTTTTATAAGTAATACCACAAAGGTTTCGAATTTATCGTGTTCCAAATAGAAACCGCAAGTGGTATTTGGTATATCAATTCCTCGAGTAAGTAATAATATAGATTATTAGTAACAAATTTATTAATAATGCAAATATTAAAAATAAATAAATTTTACCTTAGCTATTTGTTAGTTTCTTACAAAGAACAATAGCGTTTTTATGGTTGCCATAGTGAAGGTAAGTAAAAAGTTTTGCTGTGAAAAACACGAAATATTCTCCGTTTTGTTGCTGGTAAACATTTAAAAAATGATTCTAGAATGTAAATATTGGACAGGAGTGGAACTGTGTGTTAAATAAAAAAAAATCAATTGTTTTAATCAATGTCTGAATTAGATACTGACAGAGTGAATATTACTACCTTTTTGACGTTTTTAATTTTATTGCACAATTATTAAATAGTGAGTAACGCCAACAGTATTATTATAATTTGCATTAATAGTAGTTGTTTCACCAACGCACATATGTAGGTCTTCTAAATGTACATACATACATAATTCATATTTAACACATTTATTCTTTGCTCAATTATTATGTGTTTCTTCACCACATATGCATCACTTAATGGAAAATTGTATATTTTCAAACAAGAATATAACGCTTAAAGTTGATTAATATAATGATGATGATTTTTTAAATATCCGAAAAATGCGAAATAAATTATTATATATTATATCGTAAAAATTTTTGTTTAGTTATAAAAATTAAGTACAGCACAAAAATTGGTTAAGAATATGATGAATGTGGAATATGAGTAAAAAATATGTTTTTATTTTTTTTAGATATCTGAAAAGCAAGTAAATTAACTTCAGTATACGTCAAATTCTTCATAACAAATACACATAGCTTTGAACTGATTTAACTGTGGTCCTACCTCTTAAAATAAGCGATAGGGAAAGTTAAGGTTGGGATTTTACCCAGTAAGTGAGAAGTCCGCATTTATTTATATTTATTATAAATATTTAAAAAACCGAACATGGTATGATCTTTAAATTATTTTTAGGACTTTGATCTAATAGTTGTATTAATATAAAAATATAGATATTATTAGTTTTTGGTTAATTACAGTGTGACAACTAACAATAAATATAAGTAGGTATTTTTATTAAACCATCGGGTCACAAAATTTAATTACAACAAAAATAACAACTAAAAATTTATATTATTGGTCATTAAAGCAATGGCAAGTACTAAACCATTTTAAATATCTTACTATGATTTTAAATATTTACATGTTATCAGATTGAAATGCCAGGTGTTGGCAAAGTTGCCGTTCAACTGGTTACTGATTTTTCCAGTTCAAAACGTTTTCCTTGGAATAAAACACATTTTTACTGGAATATTATTTTAGAAATGGGTCTAAAAACGAAAATGGTGAGTGGATGTATTTGCACCGTGACTGTAAAGCTTAAAGCAAATTCAGCCGGG
>JANEYF010001478.1:0-84189 GCA_029963845.1 Rhamnusium bicolor | reverse complement strand
AAATAAAGTTTAATAGCCAGTTTTCAACATTCTTTAATTTTTCTTTGTGTACTTTTGTAATTCTTGTTAATCCAGATATCATTGTTTGTAATCTGAATAAAGCTAGAGAAACATTTATAAACACTATGAGAACTGAACATTGAACATGTGTGATTTATTGGGTAGTGCACTTCAAAACCATCAACCGGCTCCAAGGATCATAAGGGCAACTCGTCAGATATTCTTGCTACAAATCCCACAAGATGGGATTAATCACATCATCAGAAGCATGCCCAAACGTAATTAGAGTGAGGGGGTCAGCATACAAAGTGCACTGATGTATATTTAGACATTGTTGGTGTGAGTTTCCACGGCTAAAGATTTTCAAATTCAAATTGCTTTTTCATGATTTTTCATAACCAAATTATGCAAAAAAAAGTTAATGGGAAGAAGTTGTCAACTCCTCTTAACGATTTTTTAAATACAATCCTTTCATGAAAATATGAAATATTTTTAATTTCTCTGCACCTTGTATATTTACTATATCTATAAAAAAACGTTGAAGATGAGTTTGCCGAGGACAAAACATCGGTATGTCTACAAAAAATTTGATCCAGCACTATTTACAGTTATTATGGTAAATTACTGTCGAATCTTTGTTTCATATTGGTATAGGTAATTTGGATATGAGATTCCCAGTGGCTGCCATAAGCGTTTGAGCCATTTCTTCCCTCCTATATTCTCCAACCTTAGGACATATCTTTATTTATATGCCTATGACTACAATCTTTTCAATAATGAGTGTAACCTAAGCAAGAGAATACCCATTTATTTTACAAGTAAGATATTTCAGATATTACGTTACCGTCAGCATTAATCTGCTCATTTCGTTCCTAATGAAAAACTTTGATTTCTTAATTCGATACTCCTCTCTATTAGAAATTGTCGTCCTTATAATATTGGCTCCAAAATGATGAGGATTTTTGCAATTTTGCATTTTTTTTCAAAAGCCAGAAGAACTGTTTTTGTTATATTTTTCAACTTCTTTCTTGACAACATTTCCCGAACCGTGTGTAAACCAATTCATATTTTGATCATAACTTTTCAGATAATAACTTTCATATCGTTAATGCAGAAGATTCTGTAATACTAGAATCAGAATCACTTTCACATATTTTGAAATTTCTTGTCGAAAAGAACTTTCTTACTAAAATCCAAAACGTTGTTATGACCAAACTTATTTTCATAGTTGGAAAACTACAGCTATTGATGCTTTGGTAGTTTTATTAAGAATTTAGTATTTGACATTAGACTAGTACCCTATTTCTGTGCCGTGTTTTTGTCACTGTCGATTCGAAATACTTCGATACCTTTTTTTGCATTTGCTTCATACTTATATTGGAGGCGTCTGTTTTGCTAGAAGCAAAAGCTTCAACAAATATGAACAAAACTATAATTATATGAATAAACTGCGTGTTTATTATTTACTTTAGCATTTGCTTCAACAAATATGTGGGAACTTCAGTAGTAGACTTCGCTTAGTAAAGTAACACATAATGTGCGAATTATGGTGTTTCAAAATCAATACAGAAATCAAGCGATACACCATCAGAGCAGTACCATTTTAAATAAGGGATTAAAAGAAAGACAGGGGGTTTTTTTTTTAAAAAATGTTAGTTCAATAAATGAAGAGATGCTGATATCCCATAGAAACCCAATCGTCCATCACCTACACCCCTTTAATAGAACTCGATAAAAAATTAAAATTTCATTGAAAAAACTGTATTGTTTTTTCATAAATTAAAATCTCGTTGACAAAAAATATTTTCTTCAAAAATATGACATTTCATATAAAAAACTTGTTTTTCAATTTGAAAAAAATTGTTGGTTAGATGAAGATGCGTTAAAAACAATATTTTTTTCGAAATTTAAACATTAAAAAGCAATCCAAGACTTGTTAAAACATAGCATTGGTTACGATACACCACTCAGACGCAGCAACCTTTTTAGGATGTATTAAAAAAAAAGAGGTAGGTCAATTCCTTTTCTTTTAAAAAAGCTACGAGACTAATAAATGAAGAGATGTCGAAATCCCTTGATATCTAAATCTTCCATCAATAACACCCTTTAGTAAAATCTCGATAAAAGATTGAAATTTCACTGGATTTTTTATTATTTCTCGACAACAAAAACTTCAAAAAATGGCATTTCATTGAAAACAATTTCTTTGTCAAAAATTATAATTTTATTTGTGAAATATTCATTGTTGGTCAGATGAAGATTCGCTAAAAATAATTTTTTTCGAAATTCTATAAAAAATACCATGTACCAAGAATCAAAATGAACATTTAGGCATTAATAACATTAAAAAGTAATATAAGACTTGTTAAAATATAGCACTGGCTACAAAAGTTCTGAAATATTTGCTATGAAGCAAAAGCAAAATATTATTCATTGAAAATCAAGCAAATGTTTTCATTACTTAAGAAAAGTCAAAATTTTATTGCATATAGAAATTTTAAACAATTTGATCGAGAACTTTTTGATCATGACTTAAACATAGTGCTATGGGATAATATATACTACATTAATAATACTTTTTGAGCAAAAAGCTTCGTTATTAACTTACTATATTACAGAACTTTTTAATATCCATGCGCCAATGAGAACATTAAATAATCCTTCAGCACCATCGTTAATACATCCATTAATGCTGATTTTAAAGAAAGAGACAAAGCACTATCAACTTATAAAAGAAACAAGACGTAACAAAATCGTGAAAAATTATAAAAATATACGTAATTTTGCCCTGGCTTCTATCCTTATAGAGAAAAGGCAGCATATTTAATTCACTGCAAAATAAAAATTTGATCATGAACTATGGAAAACGCCTAGAGCAATTAAATTATTCGTTTTAAACATGAAAATGTTGTACCTTCTAATTTGCAAAATGTTGTAGAAATCAATGATTATTTTCTTGTGGTTTCTAAAAAAATGAACTGTGATAAGGCAATAGATTATTATAACACAAAATTTAGTAATAGTTAATCATTCTTCGTTTACACTTGTAGATATTTACACTGTTTGTAATGCAATTAGGAGTATAAAATCGAATGCTGTTGGAAATATACAATAACATTACACATATGAAAACTATGTATACCAACTATTTTATATCATATTACACATCTTATAAATCGTTGCCTCGAACAAGGCTACTTCCGTCGTTATGGAAAGATGCAATTGTCCTGTACCTAAAATTGCGAATCCTTTGTCCGTGGAGGATCATGCGTCCTATTAGCCAGTTCTTCTAATATTTTTAGAAAGACCTATTTATGATCAGATAAATTTTACCTCTTGTTGCATAACTTATATCCCTTACATCAATCGAGATTTCGTAAAGCACATACCACCACTACAGCTCTTGAATCTTAGTGACAACATCCTCCTGTACTAGATTCTATCTAATATCGCAGCGATTTTAGTGTCAATTAGACTACCCGAAGGCATTCGATACGATTAATCACGTACTTCTTTGTGCAAAACACACTTATTATGGGTTTGATGAATATCACTACGGTTTTCTAATTCATATTTATGTGAACGTTGTCAAAGCGTATCAGTTTCAGAAAAATATCTGAACCTAAAATAATAATATCAGGTATTCCTCAAGGGTCTATTCGGGGCCACTTCAGCTTTTTTGTATACACTTGTGACATGTTTAACGCTTGTACTTAGTTCTCATCTCCAGGCATATGCCACCAACGTTGTCATTGTTTTGACCCATCTCATTCTGACAAAGCTGCTAATTTAATCAACCAAGGTCTAGACAATATTTATAAATATTCACAACGACATAACTTTAAGATCAACCCTAATAAATTAATTAAATTACCAACTTACAGCTGGGCAAATACCAAATGCCCAGGCAAATGTCAAAATCGTATTCGTTTTAAAATTACTTTGCTATTTGCTTAATCAAATAACCAGATATTGGCAAATGTTAAATGCCCAGGAAAATGGCAAGATCGTGTTCATTTAGAGTAATTTTAACGGCTGTGACAACGTAGCCATTCGTACAGTGCCATAGCATTAGTAAGGACCTATTTTAATAAACATCTTGATGCCATTTCAAATTTATATATATTTCAAAATATATTATGTATATTATTTTTCTTTTTAACATTGATGAACAGATATCATATGAATCCCTGGAGACCAATATTCCCAGTACAGTGATTAATCTGTTTTTGAATTAATTTTCTGTTTTCATCAATTCTGTTTAGAGGTTTAAGTTTTCAATTTGAAGAACGAATCCTTTTTTACACCTCCTCAGTCTGTATAGTAGAACATCTTATCACTTGACTCTATGTTTTTTTTCTAATATTTGGTAGGTAGTGTTTTGTTAAATTGTTAATTGAATTATTGTTTTTAGTTACATTGTTAACGTCTACTCGATCAAAGGTTTAATTTTGTTTTCTCATTTATTTAATAAAACAGTTTTTAACTCTCTTAATATTTTTCCTTTTTGTGGTGATGAGCTTAGCCCATAGCCCATATTGAGCCTAACTTTGTTTCATGGTAAAAACAAATTGAGTGGGTGCAAAGTAAATCTTTTGGTTCCTTTCCTTTTTTATTTAGTGCCACAGAAAGCCAGTAAGTAGATTAGTGTTAGATTAGTAGTATTTGTAGCTTAGTGTTGTTGCTTTAACACATACCTACCTACTTAAAATCGTTTTATGAGGAAATTAATTAGACCAAATTACACACCAAAATCCTGGCAACCTCGGCATTTCGAAGATTTGAGTTTCCTACCTCTTTATTTCACAAGCAACCGCTCCTCCTTTAAGTGGACCAACAAAATGTATATTTCAAATTAGTAATTTAATTACATACCTACATTTCTCATTTATATAACGTGTATACCTCTTACTTTCGAATATCGAAGATATTGCAAAAGCCAACTAAAAATTACACAAGAATAAGGAAACTAAATACGCTATTCAAGTTAATGCATTAAAATTCTGCATTGCAATTAACATAAGTGAAATGTTTTATATACCGTTTACCATTATTTGCAATAAATAAATAATTACGCCTGTAAGTTGGCTAACAAAATAAAGTTTTGTAGATTTTACTAGTTATGATTGGAATTTTGTGAGAATTAGGCATTATTTTTGGTTTGTAAAATCAAACATAATATTGAGGGATACGATAGGAGAGATACAGATACCTTAATTGCTCACTAATTTGATGAGTTGAATACGTTATAATTATTGTTGCTTGGGATGCTAATATTCACACTTTCAGCTTTACATTTATTCAATTTATATAAAATTTATTTGTCAATAATGGATAATAGCTTTCAAATTGAGGCACACAAAACATTAATCTATTTTCTCGGGTAATTAAATATTGCAAACACAGTTAACAGTTACAGTGATTGAGCAGACGGCATTGGTTGTAAAGTAACCAACAGTGTAAACTGGGAGGGGTTTCCTGAAGTTACGCCTAGTCAAATACTTCACCCCATTATTGGAGATGGAATCCGTTCACGGTGAGTCTCGGCAGTATCGTTTTAACTTTTTATATGTTCACAGCTAATTCTCTGGAGTTTGGTTATATCCTGTATAAGCATTAAAAATTTGTTAATTAGTTAATTAGTGAGCTGATAAAGGTAATAACGTTTCCGTTTGGACTAAAAGTGGCGAAAAGATGGAAATTCCATCAAGTGAGCCACTAATAAAAACAATGAGTAGTGAACAGTTAACTAAACCTGTGCCGAGACCTTTCTCTATAGAAGCTTTAATGAGTGATTGTGGGCCCAAAAGAACAAACAACGTTGTGCCATGGAATATATCACCTCCATTGCACCCTCAACATCAGTTTCATGGAAGGGACTCACGAGATACGGATTCCGATGGTAGTCTTGACATGGATCTGGCACAGGATTTATCTAATAGAAGCCAAAAAGATGGTATGAATGTAAAACGATACTTATATACGAATTATATAATAATGAAATTTATTATACAAATGGTATGTTTGTGCACCACCTATTTGTCATGTCATAACAAATAGAAGTATTAGTCATTATTGTCTAAACAAAATTATTTTAAAACATATTAATGGATAACCCTTTAGTCCTAAACAAAAGTGCATAGGCAGTAGACCTTGTATCCGTTCTATGAAATTGAGTATCACAGAGTCCTTTGGTTATAATGTTTAATAAACTGTTAAAAAATTGGAAAGTAAAATTGAACATGTATGGTTCAAATTCAGCACCTTATAACTTCCAAATAATTTTCCGTTCTCATTTCCTAGAATCTTGTTTTGTTGGTAATCAGATTGTTGTGTCCGTTGTGTTCAAAATCAAAGTTCTCTTGTCCGAGGAGATTTTTGTTATTTTTTTCTGTCGTCAAAATTTTTGAAGCATTGTGTGTTTCCTCGAGACTATTTTGGGTTTTTATCAATTACTGCATTAGATGTAGAGATTTGTTTTTAAGAAAGTAGCTTTTTAAGACATTAATTACCTCGAGCTAAAAATGACACCCATTTTGCTACTTTCTGACACAGAAATCAAATTTATTAATATTCAAATGGATGTTAAAATTTTAGTATATTCACTTAAGATAGAATTTTCGAATCAAAACAACAAAAATAAATCAATATCTTGTAGAGCCACCTTTTGCTCGCAGGAGAGCTGTGGATCTTCTACATGCTTTTCACCAACCCGTTGATAAAATTCTGAGGAATAGCTTCACATTGTTCCAAAACAGGATCGAATAGTTCATTCAAATTCACAATTTCACCCTCTCTTTGACAGCTATAGTTTATTTCTACTTCAGACTGTACAATGGGATTCTTATCTGAAGGTCCACAAAATAAAATCGGCACCAAAGGTGTGGGCAAAAGGAACAACAATATCTCTCACACATCTATCTCTAATACCGTTCATACTTAATCATCATAAATTCAGTACGACCATTCTTCATTGTTCCTATCCATCCCATTACACTAGCTCCTCCAAACACTACCATTATTCATGTTTTCTTCATACCTCTCATTTCTTGCCTCTATACCAAAATACATCCATTCGACTGATACTAGTTGAACCTGCATTCATTCGTAAATAAACACCTACCCCACCCGGCTATTCTTTTTGTGAAGTCTCCTTCTGACGGTTTGGTTGGAAATGCAAATTCCAGTTGCAGGTCTTAATGCATTGTTTATTTGTGTTATGGTTTGTGTGTAGGCACAACAGCCTATAAATTTATCGGTCCTACGAGTAGTACTTCTTTGGCAACCTTCTTCGTGTTTATATTTCACATTCTCTATTTCCCGATGACTATGATTGGCTCTGAAAATTGAGTTACTGACGTGTTATACACGGTACCGATTTCGTCCAATGTTTGCCTGCGTTTCATCAGTCCATTTTCGAGAAATAAACTAAACGATTTTTGTTCTGAAGGGTTGTGTAATTTTATTCGTATTCTTCAAGTATGATTAAATCAAAAATTTACTGCATCATAAAAATGAAAACAAAACTTGCAAATACAGTTGATATCTTCGTAACTAAGGTAACTTCTCGACTAGTGAAAAACCACAGAAACACTTTGAAATTATAGAAATTATAGAGTTTATTAGTAGTGATTGCCCTGTAATCACAAACTGAGTCATGCCTCATTCTAAAAACTGTGCCATAGGAACTAGAAAAAAATATGTGTTAATATAATTATTATCTCAAAAAATCTATCTTCTTAAAGAATATATATTAGCAACTAATGCGATAACTGACGAAATTCCATAACTATCTCGAAAGGACATTTTAGGCTTCAAGCTTTTTGCCGCCTAAAAAAATTAAGCAAACATCTCCTAACACAAGAGAGATTTGAATTTTGTGATTGGCGACCACGTAATTATCTTCATATTCTTCAGTTTTAGTGAATTTAATCTCTTTCGGAAATTCTTCTGCAGTCATAAGAAATCATTCTAAAATATCTCTCACAGGAAGTAGCAAAAAAATGGTATCACTTTGATCAAATGACATAAACCCTTAACAAAAAAACATCTTTGCAACTACTGCAGCAACTGACAAAATTCCAAAACAGTCCAGACTAAATACATTAAGCTTCAAGTTTTTGCCCACAAAAAAAAAAAAAAAATTATCTTTTCAAACGAGTAGGTACCTGCTTTGAATGTTATGAAATTTTGCACGGTTCTATTTGTGTCTATTAGTTTCTTCTAATTATTATGAGAATATGGTCTTAAAAATACCAAAAATGTAAATCTGAAATACAAATTTTCTAATAGTCAATGAACTAAGCTTTTATTGTGTAGTCAAATAATTTATTTAAGTGTTCTTTGGATTAAGTAAGAGGATTGCGAACTTCGGATTTTGGTGAGATTCAGATAAAGTCCATTTTGAGTAAACGATTAAAGTGTTATATATCGTTGGAAATGGCACATCTTCTAGTGTTAAATTGACCATAGTTATTTATAAACTACATACTGGATTGCCACTGTGGAGTTTTTTGTTAGATATAGAATATAGAGAATACTATCCTGAGGTACAAGAAAAAATTGTGCGCATATTTTGTCTCTTTTCAAAAAGCATGTTGAAAGATGAGGTTATGCTTTACATACTTTTTTTCCTAATTATAAAGGACGAAGTATATCGACTTACGATTAGTTTCTACCTATTATTTGTCTCCAAACGTTTGATATATCTGCAGATCTGTCAAATTAAAACTCGATCTTCACTATTTTGTCCAAGTTTTTAGTTTGGGCTCTTGTAAGAACTGTAAAAGCTGGTGAAAATAAAATTCATATGTAGGAAAATATTCGACTTGTTCATTTGTTGACGGTTATTGCAAAATTTTAATTATTTTCAGAACAATCATTTATTAGGGTTTCATAAGGTAATAATTTTGTTTTCGGAATTTTTCACTGATGAGAATGAATGAAGGTCACGCAAATATGATTTTGATTTTGTGCCATGTTTTTATTCTATGCTTGGCCTGTAAAATATCCATTAATTTTTATTTTTTTGTAGCATTATATTAGTTTTTCTTAAAATTTTAAAGTTATTTAACATTTTTAACTTAATAAGTTAATAAATTAATAAAAGTTTAAAAAATTTACTTCATAGCTATGAAGTCTACAGATTCCTTGATATGTGTACCAAATTTCACAAGGCTATATTAACAAAGTTACAGATTTTTGAGACGCAAATGTATTGTTTGCCCCATAATGCAGCAGTTTGGTTACCAAGAAACAAGGTTCTGTCTGATAACGGATTATAATTTAGAAGTTTGAAGGTTTTGAATTTGAATCATGTTTTCCAATTTTACGTTTTATTATTGAGCAGTTTATTTACATTACTATCAATGCTTGTGTGTTCTTCTGTTGGCAGAATGCTTCGTATATTGTTGTGTACAACTACTAGATTATTTTTGCACATACATTCAAATTTTTACTATTGGAAGACATTTGTTTTTTTCTTTATAAAAACGTTTTAACACATCTTTTGATAAGAATGCTGTTATCTCTCTTCATTGAAACACCCAATAGTCTACTATAAATTTGAAGTAATTACTTAATAACATTATTTTAATTTTTCGAACATTTTCCAAATTCTCCAGTTTCCAAACAATTAATAAATCTACCATATCACCCATTGCATGTAATTTTTTTTTGCATATGCGTATATTTCTATATGTATTGAATCGATACAGCTAATTTTCATTCCATGAGGATCAAAATAATTTATAAAATTGATAAAATCAACTGAAAATAATGTCAACTCAAAGTCATAATTAGGTCGCAGTAAACGCTCCTTTCCACCCCAACTTTGTAATTTCAAATGACCTGTATTATGACATCATTTTAAAATTTATAAAAGGGCTATTGTTCTACAAAAAAAAAAATAATCCGTTCATCCATTTTTGACATATGTAAATCCAGAAATATATCATTTAATGAATATAATATTGCACTTATATATTGAAAAAAATTATTTTATTAAATGTTCAAAATGTGACACTATTTGCT
Organism: Rhamnusium bicolor; assembly: GCA_029963845.1. NCBI lineage: Eukaryota > Metazoa > Arthropoda > Insecta > Coleoptera > Cerambycidae > Rhamnusium > Rhamnusium bicolor. Next base: position 74,157 of record JANEYF010001478.1, on the reverse strand, counting down.
GAATAAAAATAACAAAGCCTATTTTCGAATTCTCGTTGGACTCTTCTAAATGTTTCTCGGAAAATCTGTACATTCTCAAGTTATCCTAGCCCTAAAATCACGAATTTCTGCTAGTGGCCTTTTGTAAAATAATCCCAGAGAAAAAATTAAGCGTCATTAAGTCCGGAGATCGTGCCGGTCATTCTTAAACACATCTACCTCAAATGTATGAGAGGAAATTTTTGATCCAACCAACATAGTGTTGCGTTTGGATCAACATGTTATCTACGATTCCTAGAGACATTGATATAAACCATTAAAAAAATTATAAAGAGGACAATACAAAATTGTCTTCGTAGGAAATTTTAGACTATAAAAATGAAAAAACATTTATACATTACTATTAATTTTTTTTTACTTTGAGAAATATTTTAAGAAAAATACGCTTATTATAGGTATACAATTGTTTAATCGGTTTAATACTGAGGTATCGCATAAGCTGCCTAATTCTAAATTAAACATTTTTCCTATCTATACAGGGTGTCTGACCAGGAACTGCATCGATCGATATAGGAAAAAGTAGGCACCAGAAAATTTTGAAAATTTAGGGAGCTACTAACAGCAATGTTACCAATCCAACTAAAATAATTACAAGCATCTGACACTTCTGGTTATACCGTAAATCGATACCACCTTGCTTATTTTAAGTGGAACACCCTATATGTTTAAGGGTTTTCGAAAAGAGCATAAAATTCTGAGTCAAAAACATATCTTATGCCTAAACACAGCCGTTTCAGAGATATTTGACATTTAAAAAAAAAATTGACGGTGTTATGGTTTACACTTGGGTTTACAATAACCTTTATAACTTCCTCCGTGTAAAGATATTCATTCGCTTCTTGGCATGCAGAAAAACCATAAGGTGAGCTACGCTCTACAGTTTAAAGAAATTCAATAATACAAGTGTTCTATTTTTGACGCTACATTTTATAAACTTCAAACCGCGAAAACTTGCTTAAGTCAAATGGAACACCCTGTATTTTTTTACATCAAGTTATGTAAAATTAAATTCATTTTTTTATATAAGGATTTGGGGATTTAATACAACTTTTTTGAAATATTTGCGATTTTCTTAGAAAATCAAGAATGTTTAGTAAAAATTTTATCAAATTAGCCATAATTAGAAACAATCAGTAATGTCAGTCATTCTCTTATGTAAAAAAATGCCACCCCCGTTTAAATTACACCCCACGAAGACTTTTTGAATTTGTTTATTATTTATGGAGAATGTGATAAAGTAATATCAAGAACTTGTAATACATTTGTTACTAGATATCCACAAAAACGGAAAATAACACCAAACACAGTAACATGCCTATTAATTGGATTGAAGACATTTTGCATAAACTAAAATGGCTAAGATAAAATTAACTAAAAACATGATTCCATTTTAATTTAATAATTGGTCAAAATTCCGCCCTCGAACCTCCACACATTTTTCGCATCTTCGGATTAGTTCTTCATGGGTAGTTCTTCTAATTGAATCCTGTGATAAGTTTTCAAATGCATTTCTTACTCTCTGCATACAATCCTCAATAGTTGTTAATGGGCTCTCATAAACTTTATTTTTAATAGTTCCCCAAAGAAATTAATCTAAAATTGATAAATCGGGCGAACGAGGAGGCCATAGGAAAGGTCCATTATTGGCGACCCATTGATCGTAGAAAGTTTCTTGTAAAAAATTATTTATCAAATACGCGTTATGTGGGGGAGCACCGTCGTGCTGATAAAAAAAGTTTTTATGTTTGGCCAGAGGTAAATTTTCTAAATAGCTATTATTCAAATTTTGTAATTTTTATATCTTTCACCTGAAAAAAAAAAACAAAAAGCAAAAAAAATTAACTATACATATTAGCAGAAGAAGAAATCTTTATAACTTACTGTTTACATTTTCCTGATAAAATTCTAATACCACCACTCTATCGTTTCTTATGGCACAATAAACATTAAACTGCCAACTTTCTTGAAAATTTCGCTCCCTGAACATATGAGGATTCGAGTCACTCCAACAAAGCGAATTGTGTCGATTAAAAAGTCAATTTTTGGTAAATTTAGCTTCATCTGACCATATAATATTTCCCAAATAAGAATCGTCGCCTACAGCTTATTAGAATAAATGCACAAACTTTTTCTCTTCTTAGGAAATCTGTTTCTTTTAATCGTTGAACCATTTGGAACTAAAACGGGTGAAATTTATGTTTAATTAAGATTCTGTGAACTTAATTCTTGCATAGTCCCAATTCCAGAGCAGGTTGTCTTAATTACATCATTGGAAATGCATGAAAATATCCCAGAATTGCTATTTCTACGTTTTTGTCATCAACAATAGGCTTCCGCTTTTGAATTGTTGCCTTAACAGAGAGCCATAGTTTTTAAAATTATCCAGTATGCGTTTTACAGTGTTTGGTGACGATTTCCGTTTTGTGGATATCGAGTAGCAAATTGACTACAAGTTCTTTTTTTTTTTTTTTTTTTTTTTTATTTGGTACACTATCCAACAGGTCCTCAGACCCAATTACAGAATAGGAATACTAGGTTACAACAAAAAAAAAAGAAATACAGTAGGGACTTAGCTAAGGTACTTAAACATCATACAGAAGACAAAAGGGAATACAAAGATAATATGAATAAAAGAAAACAAAACAACAATAAAAAAAAGTATCTACAATAGTAGTGAGTATAAGCATAGTATAAATAGTTAATTACACATATTATATGAATAAATAATACAAAACATTGTATGTCTTGAAATTCTTCCGGAAGAAGTTCCGAATCAGGGGTTGTACATGCATGATTTTATTGAGGCAACGTTGCAGTTGAATATGTCGACGCGATCATGTATGTTATTGTATATGTTACACATGACTTGTAATGGAGAGAATTTTTTTGAGTTTGTTCTTGGATTTGCTAAAATAAATAATTGTGTTTGACGCGAAGCTACTCGGTGGGCATGAAACGGGAGCATGTTAAGAATATGGGAGCTGTTTATCACATTGTGTATCAATTTGTAAAGAAAAACCAAGTAAGAGACTTTGCGTCGATCTTCTAACGATCTCAGTGAGAACCTCGACAGAAGTTCCGACTGGGGATAACCAATAGGCGGATATGACCCTTCAATTTTATAAATGGAGTATTTCAGAAATCTTCGCTGTATGTTCTCTAAGTTATCTATATGTACTTTATAGTGCGGCGACCATACTATTGAGGCGTATTCTAAGGTTGATCTAACGATAGAATTATAGAGTAGCTTGAGGCTAGTAGCATTGTTGAAATGATGAGTGTTTCTGATGAGAAAACCCAAAGATTTGTACGATCTATTAATTACATGATTAATATGATTCGTAAATGTTAGTTTTTTATCAAATATTACTCCTAAGTCAGTGAAAGTCTCTGGTCTAGAAAGTATATTGTGTTCTAGCGTATATTGGTATGGTATAATATTTGTTTTTGTTGTTATAGATAAAACGTTACATTTTGAAGGATTAAGGGGTAATTTGTTTCCTATAGACCAATTATAAATTACGTTCAAGTTTTTCTGCAACATCTCGCACTCCCTCAGAGCTCGAAACTCTACAGAACAGTTTTAGGTCATCAGCATACAGTAGACAATTTACGGTAATATCAGATACAATGTCATTAATGAAAATATTAAATAAAAGTGGTCCTAAATTCGACCCCTGCGGGACACCTGACGTTGGTAGAACCTCGACGGATTTGTGTCCACAGTATTGTACATATTGTGATCTGTTCTCGAGGTAGGATGAGAAGTACTCAACAAGCTGATTTGAAAATCCAAAAATGTGTAATTTTTGCAGGAGTAAATTATGATCTAGCTTATCGAAGGCTTTAGAGAAGTCTGTATAGATTATGTCGACTTGACTACCATCATCAATTGCTTCAGATAAATATTCCGTCAAACAGAAAAGATTAGTTGTTGTAGATCGACCTTTAAAAAAGCCATGTTGTGAATCTGAGAGTTGATGTTTTACATGTGGAAATATATTATCATATAATAACATTTCAAGAACTTTAGGTGGTTAGGTGGTTCTTGATATTACTTTATCACATTCTCTATAAATAATAAACAAATTCAAAAAGTCTTCGTGGGGTGTAATTTAAACGCGGTGGCATTTTTTGACATAGTGAATGACTGACATTACTGATTGTTTCTATTCATGGCTAATTTGATAAAATTTTTACTAAAAATTGTTGAATTTCTAAGAGAATCGCAAATATTTCAAAAAGTTGTAACTTAAACCCCCACAATAATGCTTATATCAAAACAAAAAGGAATTTAATTATACATAACTTTATGTAATAAAATACAGGGTGTTCCACTTGATTTAAGCAGGTTATCGCGTTTTGAAGTTTACAAAATGTAACGTCAAAAACGGAAAACTTAGTATACTATTATTGAATTTCTTTAAATTGTATAGCGTAGCTAACCTTATGGTCTTTCTGCACTCCAAAAAGCAAATAAGTATCTATTACACGAAGAAAGTTATAAAGGTAATTGTAAACCATTGCACCTGTCAATTTTTTTTTAAAATGTCAAATATGTCTGAAACGGCTGGGTTTACGCATAGGGTATATATGTTATTGACTCAGAATTTTATGCTCGATTCTATGTTACTGAATGTTGAATTTTATGCGCTCATTTCGAAAACCCTAAAATTTATAGAGTATTCCATTTAAAACAAGCAAGTTTGTATCGAATTCCGGTATAACCGGAAGTTCCAGATGCTTGTAATTATTTTAGTTAGATTGACCACACTGCCATTAGTAATTCCCTAAATTTTCAAAATTTTCTGGAACGTACTTTTCCCTATATCGATCGATGCAGTTTCTGGTTAAAATTGGACCCCCACCATAGGTATCTCTCATCTTAAAAGATAGAAGGTGGGTTTAAATTTGGCAAAGTTACTAAATTTTAAATTCATTAATAATACAAAAAAATATATCAAATATCTTTTACTTATTCCTAGTAATTTGAAAAATTACCAGAACATTTTTATCCACTGTTGGCTTTTATATATTAAAAGCTTAAACAAATACATAATACAAAGATAAAATAATAACGACCACACCAAACAAGGTTCGTGATTATTCTGACGTGCCATTAATAATATACATATGTCAATCAGAGCACACTAGTACTGAATTACCACCTGGACAATATGTAATATTGTGGTACGCTTGGCGCTAACACGGCCAGCCTAACATTGGGACGTTCTCGGTCCAATATTAGGCTCGGTTTCATCCTGACTACTCTGTTCGTTCCAGGGACAGGAGTCGCAGGGGATTCCAGCTTCTGACAAGCAAAATATTGTAAATTTTGATCAAAGTATGATTATAGACATTTAATGTGATATCCACCAGAAAACACAAGGATCAAGCATCAACATTAACTTTTCCAAGTGTGATATCCACCAGAAAGCACAAAGCCCAAGCATCAACACTAACTTTTCCAAGTGTGATATCCACCAGAAGGCGCTACTAGGCCCAAGCATCAACACTCTAACTTATCCAAGTGTGATAACCGCCAGAAGGCACTACTAGGCCCAAGCGTCAACATCCGCTAACACGGCTACTGGAATGGAAAGGGGAGTACACTCTTGCCAGCACAGACTCTAAGCAAAATATCAAAATAATACAAATAACCACACAAAACGATTATAAAATAAACACAACAAACGTATGATTCACAACACGGCATACACTTTGGCGCGTATAATCCCCTTCCGTCTCTCCTCCACCAAGTTAAGAGGTAACCTAGCACAGTCACCGTCACAGGTCACACACCAACCAGATCACAGACTGACACACGCCGTTGGGACAGACCCTGGTAACAGACACAATCATAGACAAATCACAGAAAGGAAAAAGGTACCTACCATTTAGGTTAAGTTTTTGAATGGGTCCTTGTGAATCCTCCACTGCGGCCATCAGCAGGCCCATTGTGGCTCCCTCCTAATTATATTTCACCCAATAAGTTCAGTCTCTTAATGAAACTGATAACTTTATTGGGTGAGAATGTGTTCATATTCTCTGGCAGCAGTTGCTCTTTGCCAAATATTGAGAACCGGATCCACTCCACAGCGGGACAGATGCATAAGATGTAGTCTGCCTTCTCATTATCCTACAGGCATAGACGGTACTCGGCGTTTTCCGCTAGGCCGAGTTTATGCAGATAATAGTTTAGTCAGCACTGCCCAGTATATAGGCCAGTTAGAGTTTTCAGGTTTACCCCGTTTTACTCTAAAAGTTTCTTAGCTCTTGATTTCAAAGGGTATTTTATAAACGCCTTCGATTGAACTAATCCTGGTAATTCTTGCCAATACTGGAGAGTTTTCCTTTCAACCCAGTTTGAGATAGCCATCTTAGCAGTACTTGAAGATATGCCAAGTATCGGTTCTAATCCAATGATTCGTGATCCCGCTCCTTTCCTGGCCAAGGAGTCGGCTATTTCGTTACCTACCATACCAGAATGGCGGGGTATCCAGACCAGAGTCACTTTACAAAATCGTTTTAACTTACTCATGTTCAAACCGTACCCATGGCTCTTTTAATATTATTTTAATTACAATTATAATTATTTTACCAATTATCATCATTAACATATTACCAGCTATTTATCAACATTAACGCATATTATCAATTGATCATTTTTATGAACATTATACCAGTTCATCAACATATTGCCAACTGATCATCATTAACAGTTTTAGATGGTATTAATAAGTCATCCAAATAAATAAACACCTTTCTAGTATTTATCATAGGTTGTTAAGCAAAGTTAATAGATCTCTGAAAAACAGATGAAGCGTTAGCTAAACCAAACGGCATTTTTAGGTACTCATAATGACGGTCTGGTTACAAATGCAGTTTTCATCACAGAATTCTCAGAAATCGGTATTTGATGAAAACCACTAGCCATATTAAGTGAAGTGAAATATTTAACGCCACCTAACTGATCAATTTGGTAATGTTTACAAATAAATTAGGACTCGCAAATGGAGAAAAAAATCTCTAATGATTTCTTTGTTTTTCAAATCATCTACAATATGTCTAACTCGCGTTCGCCCCGCAAATGAGATACGATCAGGCCCGGCGGAAGAAAGAAATGTATATATTTTGCCCCCTCCCCCCTAGCAACGGATTTAAAATAAATCAACAGTGGGGCCACAACTGCGAATAATTCGAATTGGTATTTTTCAAGGTCAAGTGCTCTAAAATGAACAGATAATAATTCTAATGTTGCAAAAATATTTTCTTCGAAAAATATTTTTCGTCGCATTTTTTAACGTAATCAAGTAAAACAAGTAAAATCAGATTTTTCGAAGTGACGCGACGGTCAAATATTTACATCCACTCCCACCCCACTCCTCACATCCTAACCCTGACCGCCGACGGATGTAGTGTATTATGATATCATGATATTTAGCCGGCGCGGCGGCTTGGCGGCAATGAGTTATTTACAATTTATAAAGACAATCGATACCTCAGCGTTTTAATTCTCAGCTCCAGTATCAAAATTATTAATTGTTATATTTTAACTTTATTTATGGCGAAGAGTATCATTTATTTTGTTTACACTAGTTTTATTCTAATGTACCAACATTTCAATATGGGAATTTATGTATTTAAACTGTTAGCAAGTTAACGCCCCTTGTGCTCAGAGTACAGGGTAGCCGCCCGGGTCGCCTGGCACCTCCGCCGGTCCTGCATACGATAAGGCTGATATCTCACGGGTGTATCTATCACTAGATAATCTAATATTTAATTTGCCTGTACTCACAGCAGTTGACTTAGAATTTCCACGAGCAAAGATGTCGATCAATTCTATCAAGACATCCAACAGTTTGCTTTTGTGTTCACTGGATACTCTCAAATTATCAAAGACATTCACACTTGTTATAGGCATTACACTCATATTATTAGTTAATGCAAAACTATTCCTAGATCTCCAATAGCGCATGTCGGGCCTGTTTAAAATATCAAGTCCGACTAACATATCAGTTGTGAAATTACTATTTATCACGTGAAATTCCGCTTCAAATGTCAAATTAAATAATTCAACTGTAAGTGTCACTTTTTCATCCGAGTATACAGTGCCACCTACACTTTTCAATTCTAAGTAGTTCCATTCTGGTTGTACACACAACTTTTTTTAATAACTGACTGGACACTAGAGATACATCTGCACACGTGTCAATCATCACATCAATAAATCGTTCCACCCATAATTGCAACATATGTATATTTTCTTTCATATCCAAACGACACATATTAATCACCTTTTTGTTTTAATTACTCACTCTGATTTTTTGCAAAACAAGTTGCCCCACTATGTTCTCGTTTTTTACAATACTCACATATTTGTATATTTGGTCGCTTTTCAGCAGGTTCACTATTGGTTATAATCAGATCTATGCAATTTAGGACAGAAGTTTTTTTTATGATCTCTGTCTCCACAGTTGTAACGACCAGAGAAAAAATGTCTACCGTTTAAATTATATTTAAAAAAAAAACATAAAACACACCACATAAATTAGACAACCCCAAACCAAAGCCGAGGCTGCTTAGACAGGGGTTACACGGATGAAAAAACGCACACACACACAACCAAATCCTTCGACTTTGCCAGAATCGAAACCGGGATTTGAACCCGGGAGTATGTTATTATTTCCACTATAATTGTTCCCAATTGTAACACGAATGGGAGAAGTTAGCATTACATTCAGGTTTGACTTTATCAAAGCGAGGCAAAGCGTTCATAAATTCAACCAAAGTACTATGACATAAATCAGTTAATTAAATTCTGACATTACAGTCCGAATTGAAGAAATTCCTGGCTCGTCAAAATTTACAAAAATAGATTTTAATAGACTAAAATATTGAGCTTTCTTTCTACCGTATTCAGAATAACTAGTGAACTCATTGCAATTTTAATTAACAACTCTCTTAAGGAGATAACCAAGTTCTACCATACTTGGAAATGCATCAAAATCTGCTTTGAAATTTGACCACTTTCTGTCGTCACTCCTCCCAACCAGTAAACCAATTTTTATCTTCACCTTTTAGTATATTAGGTAACATTATGATAATTTTATATTCGTCCCATTTTTGCCGATTCATCATGAACAATCATAACTTTATCCACATTATTACACCAATTACTTGTTCCATCCATTTCAGGATCAAACAATACTGGTGTTGCACCTAAATTCTGTCACTTTTAGTTGCGGCGGCACTTGAAAGTTGATTAAGTACAGCCATCATAGCAGTTATTACACTTTATTGGGTAGCAAACTCATTATTCTCACTATTGTCGGCCATTTTGTAAATCTGTATCTGTGTTTAGTTTTGTCATTGTTATATGTTTGTGTCATATAATAATTTAGTAATATTAGTATTAAATATAAATTTAGGTTCCATCTTAAAATTCAAAACTTATTCACACGATTTTCTTGCGAATGACTTGGAGGGAGATTTATTACCACGCAGGCGCGAGAAAAGAGTACACTTGAATTTGATTAACCCGCGAGTGGACATCTCGTATCTCTTATCTCAAACTGTATTAATTACAAATAAATAAACTCTCTCGCAAAATTTAATATATGTTATTGTGTATTGTGTATCAACCCATGGACGCAGCATCTATAAACCAAAGGCTAGCCTAGGAACATACAGGTGCAGAAAGTGGTGAGTGGAATTTTCTTTCTCCAAGTTCTGTTTAATCTCGGTCCTTCGAACATTTTTTACCGTACTGGTACATATGGTCCTTTAACGAGCCAAGGATTGTGAACCTAAATTACTTTTAATTAAATTTAAAATAGTAAATTTAATAAATTGTCATTCAATTTATCATTTTATTTAATTTGCCTTCAATATTGCAAAGTCACACATCTCGATAAGCCGTATACGCCTAGCGATAGTTTTTTGTTTTAGAGTTTTTCTGTGTTTACTTTTTATTTCACTCCCAATAATTCTCGGTACTCAGTGGTGCGAAATATTTACTTGATTATTAAATATTTTATCGCGCTTTATAATAATAAATATTGATATTAAATATATAGTTAATATTATTTAATTTCGCTCTCTCTCTCTCTTTGTATTACACAATAATTAATTGTATCTCCCTTTGGGATTAAATCATAATTACTTATTTTCTCACTCTCTCATTAAATAATAATATTGGTGTTATATTTTAATAACAATTAATTTCGCTCATTTTCATTTACGAGTGTTAACGAGTTATCTGATTTTTTCTTGCACTAATTTTGTATAAATGAGTCACAATCAAAAAAGCAATTAAATTGTTTTAATTGTTTAATCTCCGTCAACATTTAATATTGAATAATATTTTCATATTAATTATAAAATTGACATTGCTCTCGCTCTCTCAATCTCTTACACTCACAAATAATTATTGATAAATTATTGTAAGTGGGGGCGCTCTTGTATACGCTCAAATCATTTAAATATTTAAATAGGTATTGGTATTTAAAATTGACTGTACTAGCCTCTATATTTTTTCCTCTCGTTTATTAACCAGTTCAGTTAAATTAAGTTTAGTAGTTGTTTACATTTGCATAAAGTCTAAACTGCCATTTTAGTTTGCTCTGTCAACTGAGATTTCTAGAATACTATTTTCAGATTAATTATAATTTAATTTAAAATTTTTGTTGAAAATGACCTCTGCGCAGAATAAACTAAAACAATATATAGCTTTGCGCGAAAGCGCCATTCAACGAATGGCTGAATTAAAGGTCTCAGCCGAATTAGCTTTAGAAAACCCCGATAGACATGCTAGATTTGAAGCGCGCTATAAATATATAGAAAATATTTTTGAGGATTATCATAAACAACATAATGCCATAATAACACTTCTTTCCACTCAGGAAGATGTTGATTTAAATGAGCATGAAACACATAGGGCAGAATTTGAGGAAGACTTTTTTTAGCATTCAAGTTATTTATTCCACATTATTTGAGAAAAAAATATTGCCAGAATCTCAATCGATTAATGAACGCCCTCACATTAAATTACCACAAATAGACCAGATGAAATTTTTTGGTGATGTAAAACAATTTCGTACCTTTATCGATTTGTATAATTCAATGGTGCATAATAATAACTCGCTGTCAGATATTGAAAAATTTAGTTACTTAATTTCCGTATTAAGAGGTCCACCTCTAGCCCTTGTGCAGTGTACGCCTATGGTCAAGGAAAATTACCTAGATGCTTACAATGCTTTAATTCAACGTTACGAAAATAAACGTTTAATTGCGTTTGCTCATTTTCGAGAAATTGACGATACTCAAAAACTTTCTGATACTCAAGTAACTTCCCAGAATTTACGTAACTTATTAGATGTTTTTAATGAAAACATAGCTTCTTTAAGAAATTTAAATTTGCCGGTTGATCAATGGGACTTTATTTTGGTATTTATGTTGTTAAAAAGGCTGGACGGTGATACACTTACTCGATTTGAATTAGAATTTGGATCAAATAATGATATTCCTTCGTATAAAATATTAAGCAATTTTATAATAAAACAGTGTACTGCTCTGGACGCTGTCGAGTTTTCTATGCAAAAGAAAAGTCGAAAGCCCGACTCTAAGAGTAAAATTGCACAATCATATGTGTTACCTAAACAAAGCTCTAATTTTTTAATTAATGCCAATACTCGTGCTAACTCTTCATTAAATAAGTTTAATAAAAAGAACGTATGTACACTCTGTAAATCAGATCATTTAATTTATAGTTGTTCAAACTTTTTATCACAATCTCCTCTAGAACGGTTTAAATTTATAAAACAAAATGGCTGGTGTGTTAATTGTTTGGGAACTCGGCACTGTTTGAAAAATTGTACGTCTTCACAATCTTGTAAGCAGTGTCATAAAAGGCATCACTCTTTGCTGCATTTCCCTGAAAGCGTTTCCCAAACTACTCCAATTGAAAACACTCCAAATATTAATGTACCATCGGCAGCGCCCTCGTGTAATCAACTTTGCACTACTAGCTCAAATAATCAGTCTCAGTGTAGTTCTGTTAACACTCTGACTAGCATTGTACCCACAAAGGGAACTGTACTATTATCAACAGCTCAAGTTAATATACAGGATGTCCACGGAAATTACCATAAGGTCCGTGCTCTTTTAGATTGTGGTTCTATGGCAAATTTTATCACAAAGAAATGTGCTAATCGTTTAGGACTTCCCAAATTTAAATCTAATTTATCCATTAATGGTTTAGGTCATATGCAAACCTCCTCTAATGCAGGAGGATTAACCTGCCAGTTGAGCCCTTTACACAACCCCATATCAAGTTTCAAAATCGATGCTGTAATTCTTGATAAAATTTGCACCTCAATGCCCAATATTAGTCTTGACTCTCGCTCACTCTCACACATTTCTCATCTTCAACTGGCCGATCCAGAATTTAATATTTCTTCTCCCATTGACATTTTGTTAGGGGCCGATATTTTTCCACTAATATTACAAAATGGCCGCTTAGAAGGTCAAAAACATGAACCCTCCGCTATCAATACTGTATTTGGATGGATATTAATGGGACGTATTAATTGCCCTCCAATTTCACCAGTAACTACCCTTTTCTGTTCTCTTGATACAATTTCTTTAGATGAAACATTGAAAAAATTTTGGGAACTTGAGGAAATTCCTCAAACTCCTATTATGTCTCCGGATGCTCGTCTTTCCGAGAATATTTATTCTAATACTTATCGTAGAGATAAGACCGGAAGATATATTGTTTCACTCCCTTTTCGCAGTCATGAACCGACCTTCAATGACACCCGAACTTTAGCCCTACGCCGTTTTTTGTCTTTGGAGCGCCGACTTCTTCAAAATCCTACACTTTATGAGGCCTATGCTGCATTTATGCAAGATTATTTGGATAGTAATCACATGGAAAAAAATAATTGATGATATAACTTCGACTAAAACCTATTATATCCCGCATCATTGTGTGCTCAAACCCGACAGCCCCACTACGAAATTAAGAGTAGTTTTTGATGCCTCGGCTAAAGATTCTAATAATTTGTCTTTTAATGATACACTTCTAACCGGTCCCAAATTACAGAATGACATAGTGACATTATTATTAAATTTTCGACTTCATGCTTACGTCTTTACAGCGGACATAAAACAAATGTACCGCCAAATATTGGTTACACCCGAGCATAGGGATTATCAACGGATTCAATGGCGTTTTTCTCCTCACGAAACCATTCAAGAATTTCGTTTAAACACTATTACCTATGGTCTTAGTTCTTCGCCCTTCATAGCTTTACGTACCTTAGCCCAGCTTGCAAAGGATGAAAATTCCCAGTATTCCATAGCCTCTAAAATATTAATATCTGATTCCTTCATGGATGATATTGTTTCCGGATCTCAATCTCTAGATATGGCCCTGTCCCTCCAGAAAGAATTAATTAATTTATTAAAAAAAGGCGGCTTTGAATTGCGAAAGTGGGCCAGCAATTGCCCTCAATTACTCTCACACTTACCTGAAAATATTTTACAAAATACTTCTCTCGCCCTCGATTTCGAGGAAAATCATGTCATTAAAATTTTAGGCCTACAGTGGCACCCAGGGTCCGACTCATTTTCATACTCAGTGCAACCCCTTGACAGGGAATGTACAAAACGAACCCTGCTGTCTGAACTTGCGCGTATTTATGATCCTCTTGGATTTTTAGCTCCTCTTACGTTTTTTGCCAAACTACTTATTCAACAATTGTGGACTCTTGGATTGTCATGGGATGATTCACCTCCACCAGACATCCTAAATAATTGGACCCAATATAAAAATGAACTCTTTGTTTTTAATGATTTTCAATTACCCCGTCGTATTATTTGCGACGATATGAATCTTTGTGACATACACGGATTCTGCGATAGTTCATCTAGAGGATTTGCAGCTGTGGTGTATTTTAGAATGTTAGGGACGGATAACTCTATTCAAACATTTCTAATATGCGCTAAGTCAAAGGTAGCCCCTCTTAAGAGGATTTCTATACCTCGTTTAGAGTTGTGTGCCGCTGTTTTACTTGCTGATTTAATGTCTTTTGTTATGAAAACTTTTAATAATAAAATCAATTTTAATAAAATATTTGCATGGTCAGACTCAATGGTGGCATTATCTTGGCTAAAAGGCGATCCTTATCGCTGGAAAACCTTTGTGAGCAACCGAGTAACGCATGTGCAAAATACCTTACCCCCAACTTGCTGGCATTATGTTCCTTCACACGAAAACCCAGCAGACTGTGCTTCCCGGGGTATTTTGCCCTCTAAGTTAGTTAATCACCCTGTATGGTGGACAGGTCCTGATTGGTTAAGAAAAACTGAAAATAATTTTCCTTGCTCTCCTCTAGACTCTACTAGTGCTAAAATAAAATCAGAAGAAAAAATCACTGCCTTCTCTACTTTTGTTACCCTTGATTTATTGGGCATTCTTTTAGAAAAATATTCCTCTCTCGAGAAAATACAACATATTGTTGCTCATGTGCTTCGCTTTTTATTTAATGTTCGCAACCCTCTTGAAAAACGTACTGGCGCAGTCACAATTACGCAACTGCACCAGGCATTGATAGTACTGGTAAAATATGTACAACAACTTTCTTTTGCTCAAGATATTAATTGCCTAAAAAAAGGACAACTCGCCTCCAAGTCCTTAAGAAAATTAAATCCTTTTCTGGATAAGGAAGATATTTTAAGAGTGGGTGGCCGATTAAGCCATTCAAATTTGTCCCATAACATTAAACACCCAGCTCTTTTGCCCCGCGATCATCGCCTGACAATTCTTATTATTGAAAAAATCCACAAAACATATTTACACCCTGGTGTACAAACTGTACAATATTTATTAATGCAGAATTTTTGGGTACTCTCGTCTAAAAGAGCTGTGCGCCAAGTCTTGTCTAAATGTCATATGTGTTGGCGTTTAAATCCAACATCTTTACAACCACCAATGGGTAACTTACCACTTAAACGCATTTCTCAAATTAAACCATTCCTTTGCAGTGGCGTAGAC
Source organism: Rhamnusium bicolor (assembly GCA_029963845.1). Classification (NCBI taxonomy): domain Eukaryota; kingdom Metazoa; phylum Arthropoda; class Insecta; order Coleoptera; family Cerambycidae; genus Rhamnusium; species Rhamnusium bicolor. The sequence goes on along the minus strand of JANEYF010001478.1, from coordinate 59,057 downwards.
CTAGGGGGGGCCAGTCTTAATAAAAAATAGTAAAATTCGCGGATCAAAAACCCTTAAAGCTTATATATGTTTATTTGTGTGCTTTGCCACTAAAGCACTGCACTTGGAACTAGTATCAGATCTTACCTCGGAAGCCTTTTTAGCGGCTTTGCGGCGGTTTATTGCACGACGCGGCCGTTGTACTCGTATACACAGTGATTGTGGAACTAATTTCGTGGGAGCTCAAAAGTATTTGACTCAAATAATGCAATCTGCTGTTGAAAAGGAGCGAATTGAATGGCATTTTAATCCACCCTCCGCCCCCCATTTTGGAGGTCTGTGGGAGGCTGGTATTAAGTCAGTCAAAACACATTTGGCTCGCGTCATAGGGGAACAAATTCTCACTTATGAGGAATTAAACACAATATTAGTGCAGATTGAGGCACTATTAAATTCACGCCCTCTTTGCCCACTGAGCTCCGATCCTAATGACTTGTCCGTTCTTACTCCTGGACATTTTCTTACGCTAGAACCCTTAACTGCTCTTCCCGATCCTGACCTATCCCACTTAAATTTAAATCGTCTTACTCGTTGGCAACTATTGCAGCATATCCACCAAACGTTTTGGAAACGATGGTGTCGTGAATACCTTCACACGTTACAACAACGCGGTAAATGGACAGCTACCTCAACCCCCATAGTGCCTGGTACTATGGTACTCATAAAAAATGATTTATTGCCTCCACTTAAATGGAAAATGGGTCGAGTACTTGAAACGCACCCCGGCGTAGACGGTGTGTCGCGAGTTGTGACTTTGCGTACAGCTCAGGGCATTTTAAAACGCCCTGTAGTTAAAGTTTGTCCCTTACCAAATTTATAAAATGTTACTCATTTTATAAGGGGGGAGTATGTTTAGTTTTGTCATTGTTATATGTTTGTGTCATATAATAATTTAGTAATATTAGTATTAAATATAAATTTAGGTTCCATCTTAAAATTCAAAACTTATTCACACGATTTTCTTGCGAATGACTTGGAGGGAGATTTATTACCACGCAGGCGCGAGAAAAGAGTACACTTGAATTTGATTAACCCGCGAGTGGACATCTCGTATCTCTTATCTCAAACTGTATTAATTACAAATAAATAAACTCTCTCGCAAAATTTAATATATGTTATTGTGTATTGTGTATCAACCCATGGACGCAGCATCTATAAACCAAAGGCTAGCCTAGGAACATACAGGTGCAGAAAGTGGTGAGTGGAATTTTCTTTCTCCAAGTTCTGTTTAATCTCGGTCCTTCGAACATTTTTTACCGTACTGGTACAATCTGAAATCACAAAATTTTATGTTAAAACGATAAAAATGCTAATGGGGTCAAACGTAGCGCTTGAATTCTAATTCCATTTCTGATGTTGTATTTTATATATTAAAAGCTTAAACAAATAATACATAATACAAAGATAAAATAATAACGACGACACCAAAAGGCTCGGGGTTATTCTGACGTGTGATTCATAATATACATATGTCAATCAGAGCACACTATTACTCAATTACGACTTGAAATATTGCGATACGCTTGGTGCTAACATCCACAAGAATTTTTTAATTCATTCTCATTCTATGAAGTATCTCTATTTTTAACACTGCCGTAGTTTTCCACCAAACATCAAAACATTATATACTGAAATCGAGGCGCGGTTCGCCAACCAAGTTGGCATCATCTGGAGATGATTAAAACTAAAAATTTATAAAAATGATGGAATACTTAACAGTTTAATCTACTAACCATGCTTTGTGCTTTGTCTCTTGAAGTCACACAGATACTTTTAGTGAGACTCTATTAGGTGGAGGCTTATTTAGTTTTAAACCACGGATTCATCCCCACCCTTTAATTACACCGGCACACAAAAAAAAAGTTGTTTGTACATTTGTGGCCACCTACCTCCCGACATGTATTTCGACCCGCTGAATCCGAATTTGAAGTCAGTTTGGACCGTACACCCTCAAATATCGAGTAAATTGAAAAACCGTAAAAAATAGCGAAAATTGGGTGTTTCGGTAATAAAAAAAATTTTGTGGATCTAAACCAAGCCTAATTTTTATGTATTTCGATCGGCTGAATACGAATCTAAAGTATATTTGGACCATAAGCCGTTTTAAATCTAAATAAATTGTAAAAAAAACCCTCGAAAATTGCTAAAAATGGCAAAAAATTGTGATTATGTTGATGAAAAAAATTTTTTAGACCCGGATCGAAGAGGATTTTAATGTAATTTGATCTGCTGAATCTGAATCTGAAATATATTTGGCCCATTAATCCCTCAAAATCTCAAAAAATCGCAAAAAACCGATAAAATAGCAAAAAATTGCAGTTGAAAAAATTGAAAAAAATCTATGAAACACGATTAAATACGTTTCTTGTATTTTTTTATGCATAAAATACAAGTTTAGAATCTGAAAATGTGAAAAATTGTAAAATCTATAAAAAATGACGTCGGGTCTACAAAATTTTTTTCATCAACATCACAATTTTTTGCCATTTTTAGCAATTTTCGAGGGTTTTTTACAATTTACTTAGATTTAAAATGGCTTATGGTCTAAATATACTTTAGATTCGTATTCAGCGGATCGAAATACATAAAAATTAGACTTGGTTTAGATCCACAACATTTTTTTTATTACGAAAACACCCAATTTTCTCTATTTTTTACGGTTTTTCAATTTACTGGATATTTGAGGGTGTACGGTCCAAACTGACTTCAAATTCGGATTCAGCGGGTCGAAATACATGTCGGGAGGTAGGTGGCGTCAAATGTACAAACAACTTTTTTTTGTGTGTGCCGGTGTTATGAATATTTATACACATAGGTTCAAACGCATTAAGCAGATATGTTAACCCTTTAAATAACCTATTAATTTAATTTTTCCCGACCTAAAACAGTTTCTTTCCCAATGAAAATTAATTATTTTTTATATAGAGCTTGACATTTTGAAACGAACATAATATAATAATAAATTTTTCTAATTTTAACATATAAAATAACACTTTTCAAAACTGACGTAAGTGTCAAAACGTCCGATTTTTCATCACCAGCGAAACTTTTCCTAACTGGTGAGGAAAAATTTGTTATATCATTAATTAAGAAAAATAAACTTTCAAAAAGAAAAAGAAACAACGTTTATTCAAGTTTATAGAAAAATCAGACATTTTCTTGTACGAAATACAAAAATATGCTATTAACTAATTGGGATTCTAAATACTATATAACTTCGGTTTTAAAATTGACTAAATAACGTTTGTCAATTTTGAGATTAAAATTATAATGTATAGTAACAGCAACAAAGGTAACTATAGATAGATGGATATCTACTTAATTTTTAAGAGTTTTAAATAGGTATACTTATTTTATTTATGTTTAAAGGCTTTTTAGGTACCTAAAATTAGAAAAAACCTTGTATGTAACACGTTACGAAAGACCATTTTATATAACCCGTGTCATTTTGCGGGCACTTGCGTCGCTCGTCCCTCAAACATCCACTCGTTACACAAAGTAAAGTTTTTCGTAGCTGGTTACATAAAAATAGCTATTATTACGTTTTAGCCAGGCAAACTGCATTTTCAATTCAACAAGCGGTCGTATTGCTATGTTGCTACATTGCAAAAACACTGATTCATTATATACAATAGTGAAGTTTTAGTCTAATTAATTTTTCCCATAAATTCGTTTTTTTTTTAAAATTAAAACAATCTCTATTCGTGTGTACCACTTTAAGTGCATATGAATGTAAACAAGTTGCCGTAGGAAATCGGAATTACCATTTTTACCATGTAAAATATAAATGATCAATTGACTTCGATGTCGAGGTATGCCATGGGCTCCCAGGCTTCGGGTCCCTCGCAAATAGGAGCCCAAGTGGCGAACACAACTCGGCAACGACGCCAGTCCGCCACTGCTCATTATGAAAATATTTAATTATGATTGTAATAAAACGAAATTGGAAAATTAATAGATGTCAGGTATTACAAACCCTAGATACTTAATTATTATTGAATAAATAATTCAATAAAGCGATAAGCGAATTATGTTCTAAACGATACGTTTGAATGAACAATAATCATTTGACTGCGTTTAAATTATAGGTATACAAACTGTGTAATGTAGGGCTGTGAATAGCAAATGAGTCGTAACGATATTACTTGATAGTCTCAAACCCTTATGCATGTGGGGTTGCAAAATGATATAGTAACAGTGAATTGTCTGTAACTGATTAAATATTTATTTTCCTTTGTTTGGGGGTTGGTTAATCTGTTTGAGGGCCGCATGCACTTTTGGGCATGTTAGACAATAATTAGAGTACTATGTAAAATATATAAAATAAATGCATACAATATACCGGGTGTTAACAGGATCATGGTACACCCCCTTTTCTCATTTAGTTTTTGAAGATAATTGATTGAAATTTGGGATATCCTATATACATAATAGGCGACACTTTTTGACATACACCTGATTTTTTTTTCATTTCCGGTTTTGCCGGAAATGACACTAAATTTCGATTTTTAAATGGAACACCCTGTATATTGTTGCATTTTTGAATTCTGCATAATTTTCTGAATCCAATGATACCAAATAATTGACATTCCAAACGTCAATATATTTTATAATATAATTATTAGTTTTCCATTTAAGTGTGCCATGATGGTTCCGATTTATTCTAAATGACCCGTGTAATGCTAGAAAAATCGAAATCCTGTCAAAAATACTAAATTACGTGATTTATGAGTAAATAAAGTTCATCAAAATGTTTTTTTGGGGAAAAACTCAATTTTTTCAAATGGAACCATATTGGTACCGTGGTACCATTTATTAGTACTATTAATAAGGGATTTATTCATATGTCGTATTGAAATGTGCGATAAATACAAACAAAATTACAGCTAAAAGAAAATACAATTTTGTTCTAATTAAATGTTAAGAAGTAAATAAGGTGGCTTTGAAAACAATGAAATATTTAGCTCGGCAAATAATCGTTGGTTTACCGGTGTTTTTATTGTATCTTTAAAAAATGTTTAAAATTCTTGTTAATTGTGTTCAAAATGCCACAAATTTATACAAGAGATGAAGAAGTGGACATGTTAATTATTTATTGGCAATGTAAAAAAAATGCCGAACGATATCCTAATAGACAATGTCTAGCGAGAAATTATTTTAATCGTTTTGAAAATCAATTCCGAAGTGAGCCCAACAATGATCCCGAAGAAAATTTAATTTTTGACGAACGAACGGAAATTAATGTTTTGGCTCGAGTAGAAGTTGATAAGACTGTTTCTTTAAGGCAAATTGGGTTTGAACTAGAAATAAGTCACCAAACAGAGCCGAATTTTGCACAAATACCACTATAAATCTTTTAAATACCAGTTGCACCAGCACTTGTACGAAAATGATTACGAACGTAGGATGGAATATTGCAATTGGGTTTTGCAGAATAACGTGCAGCCAAACAATGATTTTTTGGGAATGATTTTATTTTCGGACGAGTCTAAGTTTACAACTTTGGGATTATTTAACCGACAAAATACAAAATAGTGGTCACAAGAAAATCAAAATTTATTACGGAAGGGTAACTTTTAAGTGCGGTTCGGTTTCAATGTTTGGCTTGGAATAATCGGTAGTAGAATCATTGGTCCAATAATATTTGAAGAACCCTGACTGGTGCCAGATACTTGGAATTTCTGCAAAATGAAATTGAGGAGTGTTTAGCTGAAATACCTTTCCACTTACGACAGGGAATGTATTTCCAACAAGATGGCCTCCTTCCCATAATTCAAGGATAGAAATTGATTACCTTCAACGGAGATTCGGTGAAAACGTAATTTCGACGAATGGTCCTGTGAGGTGGCCTTCAAGGTCACCTGATTTAACACCCCTTGATTTCTTTGTTTGAGGTCATTTAAAAATATTGTCTACGCAATCGCCATTACAACCCGTGAAGACCTGGAGCTACGAATAAGACGCGCAATTAATAGCATAACGGCCCAGCAATTGGCGAACGTTCTTCGAGAAACAGCTATGCGAGTTCAGAAGTGTATTGACGTTAATAGACAGCATTTTGAACAACTGTTGTAATGTTTTGTGTTCATTTTTTGTATTCCAAAGCCACCTTATGTATAACAAGGTAATTAGAACAAAATTGTGTTTTCTTATTTTCTTTTAGCTGTAATTTTGTTTGTGTTTTTCGCACATTTTAATACGATATATGAATATATTTCTTATTAATAGTACTAATAAATGGTACCACGGTACCAATATGGTTCCGTTTGAAAAAATTGAGTTTTTCCCAAAAACCATTTTAATGAACTTTATTTGCTCATAAACCACGTAATTTAGTATTTTTGACGGGAGTTTGATTTTTCTAGCATTACATGGGTCATTTAGAATAAATCGGAATCGTCTTGGCACACTTAAATGAAAAACTAAAAATTGTATTATAAAACATATTGACGTTTGAAATGTCACTTATTTGTTATCGTTGGATTCAGAAAATTATGCAAAATTCAAAAAATGCAATAATAGACAGGGTGTTCCATTTAAAAATCGAAAGTTAGTGTCACTTCCGGCGACATCGGAAGTGAAAAAAATTACTTGTCTGTCAAAAAGTGCCGCTTATTATGTATATAGGATATACCAAATTTATTATAATTCTCCCTTTTTTTAAAATAATTTTTTGCACAGGTTTTTTTGTAAACTTGCCAACTATGTTTTTACAACAGTAAGCTACGTTTACCGCCCTAGGGTCGGGTTTTTTTGAAACTTGCCAAATATGTTTTTTACAACAGTAAACTATGTTTACCGCCTTAGGGCGGTAAGTTTTAAAATTGCCCTAGGGCGGTAAGTAAAAAATCGCACATACCCTATATTCTGTATAACTTTAACTTTATTGTAGAGAAAGTACACAAAGGAATTTATTTCAAAACTTATTTAAACAATCTATAGAAACAGCATAACTAAGCCAATTCAAAATAAACATTTAATTTGGTCTGTAGAGGAGTACGTCATATTGACTATTTCGCCTATTTCCCTTCTGTGCATATTCTAATTAATTAGAACCGTCAATTTTAATGACATAAATAATTTTTTAAGAGTAAAAATTGATGTGATAGAACCTGTCAGCAAATTTTCCGATTTCGTTTTACCGAAAATATACTTGACGTCAACAAAAAGTAGTATTTAAATACAAATCTAAATTGTCAATATTTACTCGGGAAATAGTCTAATCAAATATAACTCGTGCATACATTTTTTCCTTAGGGTAAATTTGAATAAAGCTACTTCTAAACGATTTGCTTTTTAATAATAGCATTCGTGCAGGTGACTGTATTGACAGAAAAAAATCCTCTTTTACGAGTCAGTAGATTTTTAGTCAATACCTACACCTATACTATTGTTGAGCAAATCACTTAAGAAACATACAGGTCACGCATCGTAGGGTAGCCCCCGAATTGCGCACAAGTTAGAAAGAAGTGACCCGTATGCGGTAGAGAGAGTAGATGCCAAATCCATTGCGCATTTAAATCTAAGGGGCCATGCTACGATGCGTTAAGATGTACATATTCAGATTTATCCGCAAAAATTGTATACATATGATATTACTGGTATACTTAAAAACAATAGATAATCACTTCATAAATGACAAAGGAAAGTTAAATAAAATTGTTTGTAGCGATCACAAAAAATCTCGACCGTTCAAATAATTTAATAAGAATTTTGGGCAGTAAGTGCTTTATACCGATCTCTAATAATCATACGCGGGATTTACCGATCGGCTCCCAGGGATGGCTTTTACAAATATAATATAATATATTGCAAACACCTACCGAAACATTCCCAAACTACAAAAACATATTAAGTGCATTTTATTGAATTTTACAATGTTCATGATAACTTAGTTTTGTCAGGGAATGCACTATATTAAATTAATAGATTCTTTTAAATTACAGTATATTGGTAATTTACATTACTAAAGGCCTACGGCCGGCCCTAGCGTGGAAGGAAGAAAACATAACACGATCAAACAGTATCTTGCATAACATGGATACATTCGGACGTAGGTACTAAAAGCGAGCAGTTAAAATGTCACAATGTACCAAACCGACGGAAGCTACAGTAAATTCTTGGATTCGTGATATTACCGATTTGCAATTTGATGGTAGACAATTGTATTACACTAGATGTAACAAAGCAATTTCGTGGTCATGCAACACAAATATTAATAGACATGTTTCCTCAGAAAACCATAAACGGAGCGTAGGTGGCTTTAATTACAGTGACATACAACGTAATTTTAGTGGCAATGTTAACGTGCCTTCGAGGTCTACATTAAGAAAAAAATATTTATCAACAGAATGTGAAAATATTAGACAGACAATTTCTGTTGAGTTTAATGGCTTAGCGTGGACGAAACCACTAATGCTTGCTCGTTTAAGGTAGCGAATGTTTTAGTGGGTGCATTGGAGAAAAATTGTTCAGTGAGCGGGCACTCTAAAGTTTTAGAAGCTGCAAATTCTCGCACTATAGCGGAGGTAATGAATTCAAGTCTACAAAAGTTTTGGGGTGACAAATATGCAGAAAATAAAAAACAAGTTCTTTTTATTTTTTTACCGATGGAGTGAATTGTATGAAGCTGCTGGAAGAATTGTAAAGGAAACATATCAGAATATATTTCATGTAATATGTTTAGGACATGGGCTTCATAGGATTGCTGAAGCTATTAGGGGGTACTACCCTAATGTTGATAATTTGATATCTAGTGTAAAGAAAGTTTTTCTTAAAGCACCAAGTCGTATACGGTTATTGCATGAAATTCTACCAAATACTCCAGTACCTCCACAGCCCATTATAACACGATGGGGAACTTGGCTAGATACAGCATCGTACTATTACTGTCATTTTGAAAATGAAATCCCTAATACAGCAATTAAATCCAAATGACGCAATTGCTATTTCACAGGCGCCACAGGCATTTATGGATCCAACTGTTCAAGAAAATCTGGAGATTATACACGGAAGCTTTTCACGAATTCTTTTAGCCAAATGGGACCTTCAATATCAGCCAGCATTAGAATTTACTACAGTTGATGCAATAAACGTTGTGTTCGATCTTGGACAATATATTTTTCAATTACAGGGAGAAATTGCTGTGAGGGTACAAACAAAATTCAAACTGGTTTTTAAAAAATCCCGGATGTTACAATAACAGGTGTAATACACCTTTTAAACGGCAAAGAAGTAGACTTTGCTACACCGGGCATGAATTTGGCGACTTTGTCAAAGTTTACATATTTTAAGTATGTTCCAGTTAGATCTGTCGACGTTGAGCGGTCCTTTTCGCAATATAAATGGATTTTCAACGAAAGGCGCCGAAGTTTAACTACAAAACATTTAGAAAAGATATTAATAATATACTTTTATTCTTGTAACCGGCAGTAAAAAATACTTGTGTTGGTAGTTTAGTGTTATGTACATCCCCCCTATACCTCCAGTTCTCTTTGAATGAGTGTTTGTAATAAATTGACTTTATCAACTTTGGATAATACGGAATTTGCTAAAAAAAATTTCAAGGTAAGATATCGTTTCATATATGCATGCAAATCTGACACATAATTACCTAAAGCCCACCCTGGTTTTACGTCATATCCGATTGGTAAATCCTACCTCTGCTAATAATATTGAAGATTATTTTCGACCGGTAAAATGCACTTACCGCCCATTATGCTTAAATAACTATTAGATCTGTTCCATTAAAACCTAATAATATTGTGCTCAAATTCAAATACTACCTATTTTATTGTTTTGAAACATTTAGCATTAAAGAAATTTTAATTTAATTTTATGATTCATTGTGTTCAATGCAAAGCATTGAAACACCTGTCCGAAATTACATAAGGGGAGCTCGATTGTCAAGCCAAACCGTCAGAATTAACTAATTAATAATTATTAACAATAATAATTTAATGAATAACGTTAATACTACGACAATAATTAAACAGTGGAAATCACTACTTTCACATCTAGCTTATTTCTTATTCATTAGCAAAATTCTAAATCATTACTCAGCTTCGTGGCCCACTGTGTGCCTTATATATCTATATACAGTGTGTCCGTAAAGTATGGAATAAATTAATTATTTCTTAAACCAAAAATATTTAGAAAAAATCCTCGGACACCTCGATTTTCAATTTAAATTGATAAGTTGGAAGATACAGTCATTTAAAAAAAAACATATAAAAAAAAAGGAAAATAAACACGTTTTTTAATAATTTTTGAAGCAGGCTACTTTTGTTTGTTTTTTGTTTTATCATTATCGTCTTTGACAGTCAATCACTTAATAATACTTTACCCCAGTAGTGGTTTCTCCATAAATGTTGTTGATTTATTTTAATTTCTAACATGAGTGTATCTGCAAAACAGACAATTGAAATTCTTACGATGATTGGGTATAGTGATAGGATGTCAATTCAACAAAAAAGTATGTAATTTATTTAATATTAAATATCCAGAACGACTCATAACTCAATCGACAGTCAGTAAAATTGAAAAAAATTTAGAGAGACTGGTACAATGAGAGATATACAAAAAACAGGTCGCCAAGGTGTTGACGAGGATACAAAATTAAATATTTTACTGGCTGTCAAAGAAAATCCACATATCAACATTCGCCAGGTTAGTCACGATTATGATGTTATTAAAACGGCAGTACATACAGTATTAAAATTAGAAAAATGGCATCCCTTTAAGATTCAACTTGTGCAAGAACTAAGTGATGATGACCCAGATCGGAGAATACAATTTTGTGAAACATTGATGAATATGTGCAATGGTAATCCTCTTTTGATAAAAAATATAATTTTCTCCGATAAATGCACTTTTCAATTAAATGGTGAAGTGAATCGTTAGAATTGTAGATACTGGGCAAGGGAAAACCCTCGATGGATGCACACACAGTATCCATAAGGTAATGTGTGGGCGAGAATTGTAAGAAATAGAACATTGGATCCTAGTTTTTCGATAGAACCGTAAACGGACTGGCATATCTCCAATTTTTAATGGGCTCATTACAACGTTATTAAATTTATTCCCCAGTAGAATTAATCCTGGAAATGTTGACGAAAGCCTGTGGTGTCACAGGATGGTGCGTCTCCCCATTATGCAGCAGACATTCGAAGATATCTTGACCAAATATTTCTGAACAGATGTATTGGTAGATGTGGATCCATCGATCCACCAAGGTCACCAGACCTCAATGTGGGGCCATCTAAAAACCTTAGTTTATAAAACCAAACTGGAAAACATTGTTGAATTAAAAAGAGAGAATTAGAACAGAAATAAACAACATTTCTCAGGAAACTATAAACAAGGTTCAGTAACACTTTATTCATTGTTTAGGGTACTGTCAGCTACAACAAGGAGTACAGTTCGAACATTTACTATAAAGTGTTTTTATTATTAACTAACCGTTAATTCCAGTGACTACTATTTGTTCAAACAATAAATGAGAAATTAGTAAATTTTTATACTCAAAATGGCCGTATCGTTCAACATACGTATATACAACTTATAATTTTTGGAATCCGCTGAAGCAGATTCCAAAAATTGAGAAATGTACAAGGTGGTATATTTAAAAATGTATTGATGACGTCATAACGGAAACAGTGATGTCGTCATAACAAAAAAATAAACTGAAATTAAAAATCCATGTGTCCGAGGATTATTTCTAAATGTTTTTGGTTTGAGAAACAATGAATTTATTCCATACTTTTCGGACACACTGTATACACACACATACAGGGTGAGTCTTAAGTGTGTAGTTATATTTAAACCACCGATTCTTGACATCTGTAGAAACCGTCTGACACTTTTTTTTTAATTCCCACGTGTAACTGAGTTATCGGCTTTCAAAAAATATGATGAAACTGTTTTGGAACTGCTGGTTACTGGAAACATTCTATATCTTAGCAAAAATGATGTAATGGACTGAAGCAACGTTGCCACATATCTTATGCAATTCTCTCATCTAGGCGCGATTTTACAATCGTGAGTTAACATAAGTTGAAAGTTACCTAGCATTATATTTTCACAAAAATCGATGAGATTCTAATACAAACCACTTCAACTAAAAGTTACTTTAGCATAAAATATTTGTTGCTATAACCACTTTCAAAAATTCTAATTCTAAAAGTGTGAGTTTAGCTAACCCACGATTGAAAAACTGAGCCCTAGCATTAAGTTCATTCCCGAATTTATAATAACTTTGGATGAAATAATTAGCTACTTAAACGATTAATTGCTCCATTGAAATAATTTTTAAACATTTTGAAATACCTTTCAATGTGAGAAATGTACAATTTTGACTTTTTCTTACGCCAATCAACATTTATTTTTAAGCGTTTCATATGGAATGTACTAAAACTGAATTTTCCGATGAACAGTAAACTTTTTAGGGAATCTCGAGAGGAATTTAATGTTTCCATCTCATTTTTTCAAAGTTTATAAAAGGATTATTATTTTTAAGAAGTATGTACTTACCCTCTGCCATTACAATAATTTGAAATGTGTAGGTGTTCAAGAAATCAGCTCTCTACTATTTTAATTGGCATCTAATAGTAAAACACTGAAGGTGCAACACAATAACAATCAGGTGATGGAAAATAGTTTGCAGTATTTTCACACACTTCTGTCACTTTTTACACTGGTCATACCTAACAGTTTGCATTTTTTTTCCTCCATAATACTCTGGGCGGTTAGGAAGATAGTATACGTCATTTTTTATAAAAAAGATCAATTTTTTCTTGAGAAAACAGCACTTTATTCGGGATAGGCCATTACATGATAAAAATTCAACCACGCCGTAATGTGAACTGCGATATTAGCGTCGCATATGTAACCTATGATCTTCACATATCTAACCACGCACCTAATCAGTGTTGCCAGACATACCATTTTCATGGTATTTATACCATTATTTTTCCTTGTGTACCTGCACTTTTTTTAAGTAATAAATCTATTATTTAAAAAATGTCTACCATTTTACACCAATATTAGCAAAAGTTGATAAACAAGTTAAATTTAGGTCGTCAGCCCCGACCTCGGTCAGTTCTTCCATTAAAAAAGAGTAAACTGAATTAAATTTTATACCGTGTACGTAGATCTTTATAAATCGGAACCTCGCGTAAACAGCGCTAGTTGTGCAAGCCCAAATAAATAATAGTCTTGCTGTTTTCTGTTGTCTCTGTTGTGATGGTAAGACCCGTTTTTTCAATGCTCAGTTAGCTAAATTAACCATCAGCTAGATCAATAGAAATTTTTTGAAAAGCATCATGATTTATTTATAATGAAATTTATAACCTATTTGAAAATCACACACATTTGGCAACACTATACCCCATGTAAAAATCAGTGTTATTGATAGTTCGCTTACCTGTCTGCGGTAGCATCTACAAAAATATGTTTAATACCGTTATTTATAGTTTTTTGTGATTAAATTAGTGATTCGAAGTTTTGAGTTACGATGTTACCGAAATTTATTATTTATAATTTGTTCCTCTGGTGGTTTATTTTGTGAAAATTAGTGGTTAACCATAGCGACTAATTTTATTATTTTAATGCTGGATATGTTAAAGGCATATTTTCAAGTAGATAGAAATGCTAGACAAGCAAAACGGCTATGGAATGCTATCCAAACTTCAAGTCAATATGATATATTCATGTAGTAACTGTTGTATTAGGTAAGTAATCAAATCTGCTTTTTCGTTCTTTTTTAAAGTAAATGCGTCTTTTTAAAATGATTATTTTCAACTTTGATTCATTTTTAGAAATGAACCATATTAAACTTAAACTATAAATTAGAGACAATAATAATAATTTAAAATACACAGAAATAGTATTGCATATTTTTGATATTTGGTGCTTACGTGACGAGTTCTGTTTATTTATAAAAAAAAGTGTCAGGATTACCTAGTTTTACAAGGAAAAATAGATTAACAGATACTTTTAACACCTTTTTATTTTAAGAGCAAGCTACAAGTGACAAGTGTCGCTTTCCACAAAGGACTAATCAATTGCGCCTTGGCCACTTTGAAGTTTATTTCTTATGTTCGGCCAGTGTGTACACATATCATGTTTTCTTAAAAAAGAGTTCAATGTTTTATAAACTATTACATTTGTTTTGGTGCGGCGTCTACACTGATATTAAATAAATCTAATATCGTCTTACAAAATGTCCGTGACAAAAGGGTAATAATTTTTTTAAAAATCAAAATTTGCAATTCATGAGTTAGAATAATTGTGATGACGAACTCTGACAGTGGCAACACTGCCTTCAGTTACGTCATTTCTGTGAACGGCGTTTACAAAGTTATCCAGTGCCTATCAAAATGTCAGTGGCTGGAGGACGAAAAAATTATCAGAAATTAAATTTTTTTATGTTCAAAAAAATTTCTTGACTGCCAATCAATTTTACACGACGAAATATATTGAGGGTTAAAATATAACTACGCATTTAAAACTCACCCTGTGTATACACATAAAAATTATTAAAAAAATGTACCCAAATTCTAGTCGGACACCTTTTATCCTAATAATTGAGATATTCCTTCTAAAATAACTATGTTTCTAAGCGAACAGATTTAGAAAAGACGCCAAGAAATAACTTTAATTTTTTTGTTTACACCAATTACCAACTTTTCTTGCGGTCCTACTTTTTGTGCCGGTCAGTATACAATCGTTTCAAATTTTGTTTTAATTTAGATTTAGGTATAAATAACTGTTAAATATATCTCATATCTATAAAAAATGCCAAAAATAAGACGACAGATAGTATAAAAGTCGGCTGCAAAATTCCACAAGTGTGCGGCAAAATTTTGCAGCACACTTGCTGAATTAAGCTGTTTTCTGTATTAATAAACGTAGAAAATGTACTCTTAGAAGCAGAAGTAGAAAAAATATTAATTGACACTACTGCAAATATTTGCACTTAATATTTAGTGGATTCATTCACTTGCTCATTACATTTATTTAGGTGTAAGAAAAATATCTGCCAATTTTAGATTGCTTACTTTTACAGTCACAATTTTATTGTTATTTTTGTATGCAATATGGATAATTTCACCATAGAAGTGAAAAATAGGTTAATTTTAGGTTACCTAATTACACAGCCACACAAAGAAAAAAGAAAGTTCATTACCATGAACCAAAATGTGTATTTTTCGACGCTGAATTCGATTCCGTAGTTAAAAAAAAGATTTATCTTGTCATTTTTTTATTGCCAAAAACATCCCGAAATGGTGTAAAACTATAGTAATAATGTAATGACTAGGGCTGTCAAAAAATGTTCCGTGGGACAGTGACGTACAGGAAATTAACTAATATGAGAAACAATAAACTGTTACAATTTATAACAATGTATGTAAAACTTACCCTCTTAACTAGCTTGATGAACTAGCTTGCTTATCACAAACTGGAGAAGATGTGTAGCCATTTTGCAGCATCAGGTATGTTTCTATGGTTGTCTTCATGAGTGATGTTCGCTTTGGTGAAAAGATATTCTTACATTTTGAAAACGACCGTTCGACATCTACTGATGTAATACACGCATACGTAAAATAGTCTTTGAACGCACTTAACGGATCTGGGGCTGCACCATCACATATTTGTCTTAATTTGGTAAAACCGGTGTCTTTATTCAACACATTTGCGAACTTTTCTTTAACGCGCTTATTTGTTGTGTCACCTATAGCGTGTAGCAGTAGATTTACTTCGTCCACTATTTGCAGTGACACCACTAACGACAACGCACTGTTTTCTAATGTTTTTATGAATTCATGTAATGGTTCATAGTTCTTCGCAATATTTTTTAAAGCTGTTTCAACGGAAATATCTTCGAATTTTGTCTGGCTTTCCTTAATAGCTGCAGCCTCATCTGGATTGAATTGTAGTATCACAGCTTTTATTTGTTGGAAATATTCAACATAATAAAAAGCTGCCTGCAACCATGTTCCCCAACGTGTAAGAATCGTCTGTGGTGGTTCAGAAATACCGGGACACTTGCTGTTAAATGCAAGGAGACGTTTAAGAGATGTAAGAAACACTTTTTTTGTACTTGCTATTAATGCATCCACCTCTGGAAAACCTTTTCGAATAGTTTCTGCCACAAGATGTAAAGCATGCACTTTACAAGTAACATGTATAAACGTACAACCTTGTTCTTGCAAAGAACGGCCTACCGAACGCATTGTTACGGCACCATCAGTCACAAATATATACACTTGACTTTCTGACAGTTCAAATTTTTCTAACGTCTCCAGCACCACCCTGATAATTGTTTCGCTAGTACACTGACTTAGTCTTTTGCTAGCTAGTAACAGTGGAACTGTCGGCTTAAAAGGGTCCAGTACTCGTACTATAACATTTAAAATAGAATTTTTTTTACAATGTGTTGTCTCATCAACAGATAATCACAGCCGTGTATTTTTTAATTCACATTTTATCTTATTTACCATGTCTACGTGTACAGTTGGTAGATAGTTACATAACGTTGTGCGACTTGGTAACTTCACCTGGGCATAGTATTTATTCCAGAACTCTCGAAATAGTTGTTTATCGAGTATGTGCAGCGGAACATCACAGGCAATCAGCATTAATAGTAAATCAAACATAAACTGTGTTGTCGAAGGCACGCCTTTTTTTTATTTTTATGGTGTACACTATTTACGTGAAGTCCACAATCACGCTTATCCCAGCACATCAAATCTTTCTCGCACACTTTACTAATTATTTTAGCACCATTATAGAATGAATCCGGGAATTCACCTATGAATTTATTCACTTTGTCAGCAAATGGCCGTTTTCTAAGCCTGCGTACGTCTGCCATGCTTTATTATTAAATTAATATCAACAATACAGTACAACAAATAAAATAAAAACACAATAACAATATGCAATACGCCCAAGTGACTTAACGTCTACACAACTCGAAAGCTAATAATAGACTGGACTGGAGAAAGAGTTTCGCGGTCAAGGTGAATGCCGGCGACAGTAAGTACATCTGTACTCTACGACCATGATACACAGCAGCTTTAGTAATGACTCTTAATGAAGTGTGAGAAATGGTAGATAATTTATAGTCTAGAGAAGAGAATATGCATTCAAACCATAACAAGCTATTTTTATTAGTTAAACCAAATTCTGCTCTTGTGGGAGGTGAATACTACCCCTGAAACTCAAATAACGCATGTGAGTTTAAATAACATGTACAAAGGACAATTTCTTGTAGCTCATAGGATAAAATATCTGAATCTGGTGTGACAACTAGACATTACTCTTAAAGGCTTGAGACTCACCCCTTATAGGGTGTAAAAAACCACCCCCATTTATGGCGGTAACTCATAAGTTTCAATAATGACGAGAAATCATGATCCATGTATTTTGGTTCGTGGTAATGAACTTTTTTGTATGGCTGTATTATAGGCGAAACTGCAATTAGAATTACAAACCATCCTATATCAATTACTTATGGTGGTGTGATACCCATATTATAACAAAATACCAGAGACTAATGGCGTTAGGGTATTGATACTTTAAATTCATTTATTTAATCAGTCGGTATTTATCAAGAGTTAGAACACAATAAACTCGCCCACTTAATACATATTATAAACGCTGTAAATAATAAAACAAACAATACGTTACTTTTCCTACCACTAATGATAACATTCCCAAACTACTCTATCATCAAACTTTTTGGTAGGCGCCAGTAATGAATATATTAATGCAGATTGTCTATTGTTCTAAACAATTCAAAAAGTGTCTAGGAATATATTTTAAAAGTCTCTTTAAAATAAACTGTAGAGATTAATTCTTAAGTTTTGGCATATTAAATGTGAATATTTCTTGTTTCGACGTGTTAAGAATGCCAAAATATACAATATAATTTATTGTCCATATGAGTTTGACCAAATTAATTATTCGATTGTCTACAAGTCTATTGATTTCACTTTATATACATACATATCTGCCTTATGAGTTAATATGACAACTTTTTCACTATACTGCCCTCCTAAAATAAATTTCAGTTTATGGATTGTATGGATTCCTGCTATATTTCTTCATATGTTTCTTAAAACTAGAAGTCCTGTCTACAGTTTTACACATTAAAATATTTCAATACCAATAATAAAATAATAGAAGGAAAACAAATTAAAATTTAAATAACTGTAAACCGTGATTTTGTTAGATAGGACCTTTAGGAGGGCATACTAATGCTGGGAATCGAGTACGAATAATTCGAGTATTCGAATATTCGAGTATTCGAATACGAATTATTCTGATGGGAAATTATTCGAATATTCGAATACTCGAATATATTCGAGTATTGGAATATATCTAAGTAAATTTGAATATTAAAATATATTATTAAATTATGTATGAATAGGTATGCAGTTTGCATCCAAGCAAAGTAGGTAGATAGTAGGTATAGGTAGGTACCTATTCTAAAATCCAAATATATAAATAGACCACATTAGTGGCACGTTTTACTCCCAGTTAAACTATTCCATCTCTTTCTCGTCTCGACCTTATTCTTACTGTACTAAGGCAGGGGTTAAAATTAAATTTTAAATTTTAGAAAACCTGTAAATATTAAACTATTGACTTTTCATGTATTTGTTTTACCTTCACAATCTGCGTCTTTTTTAAAAACATTCTAATTTTAGAGCATTTTTATTTTTTTCGAAAAGGAAAAATGGTTATGACATAAAAGTATAATAAACTAGCTCTGTTTTCGTTTTATTTAAGCTTCAATAGTTAAATGTGAACAATAGCGCCTAAATCCTGAAATAAAATACTAACTAAATAATTCTGACCCTTAAAGCACATGTACAGGAGACATACCCTATTGTGGGTATGGAAAGCAAATCAAATTGCCTGCTTAGTGGTTTACGTCACGACTATTATTGTGGTCTATCCAACCAAATACTCAAATAGAGTATTCACTATTCACTAGTATTCAGTGCTATACCTATTAATAATGAATATTCGAGGATCCGGATTATTCGGATACCTATTCGAATAATTCGGATTATTCGAGTATTGGAATATTCGAATTATTCGATTGAATATTCGAATACTAAAATATGGAAAATTCCCAGCCTTAGTGCATACAACTTATGGGAGTTGGTTCAAGCTCTACCTACAAACTTTTAAGCTTGAGTTGGTGTGTTTGTTAAATGTAGTCCTACACCAGGAGCAGATGTAAACTACGTAAAGTTTATTTCATACTTAATTGCAATATAAAAAACGTCGACTTCTTTGATCCTTTTACCACCGCTAAAGCAACCCTCCCCATGTCTACATTGCCGCTATAGAGCCACAAGCAAGACAAAACGTTAAAAAATTCGATGAGTAATAATTATAGAAAATAAATCTTTTTTTTCCCCTTGAATGTTTAGCAACCTGCTATACAGGATGTCTCACTTAAAACTTCCGCGGCCATTTTTCTCGAAAACTAAAAGAAATCTGAATTCTGTAAAAGGCATTCACTAGAATATATAAATGACATCAGGTTTGTGAAAAAACGGTCTTTCTCCACATTGAAGTATAGATGGCGTTGCTATGCAAAAGAAACTATTCGATCCTAGGAACCTTGAAAAGAGGCACATATAACAGGATATTAAATTCTAAGCAACTTTTACGATGTGGACAATTTTCGAAAAATCACTGGTTTTCGAGATATTTGAACTTAAATTTATTTTTTTTAAGTAACAAAAATCGCCATAATTGTTTAAAATTAATTTTAGATGATAGGTCCTTTGGAACGACTTTTATAGTAAATCACACTGATTTAAATAGTAATGAAACAAATTCAATTCAACTTCCGGTTTGACAGGACATTACATTATTGTTCATTTTTGAATCAGAGTACATTTTCATGAAAATTGAAAGAAAATATTACTTTGAGCATGTTTTTACGTGTAACAATTTGTCTATAATTGATATGAATAAAGTTAATAAAACAATTAACAGATGATTTATTTTTACTTAACTTCTCATTACTAAAACAAAGGTGGCTGTAACTGCTGTTTGGAAACAAAGATTTGATATTTCTATTTATTGTTTATTGTCTAATTTCTGTGGTGTGTTTATGTGAGACTAAATTTGATACTGTAAATTCACTTATTATTTTAATCAACATCAAAATGGTCATTCATAAGAATGAAGATAAATTCAATATGGTAATAATTTATGGCGACTGTCGTAAAATTCAGTTGAGGCTACACCTACCTACGGAATACGTTTTCCAGACAGACCCAAACCAACTCTCAAGACTTGTAAGTTGAAGTAAAAACTTGAAAAATTATGGCAGTTTTAAAAAGCCAAAATGTACCTGAAGGAAAAATGTAGGAACTGAGCAAAACACGGCATTGGTACTACAAACGGTCAATAATAATCCTCGTGCTTCCTTACGGCAGTTACAGATACAAACTAATATATCTAGAGATTCTTGCCAGAGAATATTAAGAGAAAATAAATATTTCATTTACGAAGTAAATCTAGTTCACCATTTAAAACCAGGTGATCAGCAACGTAGAATGGATTTTTTAGCACAATTCTCTATTATTATGGAGGAGCACGACAATCTGTTAAATAGAATTATGTGGAGCGACGAGAGCAGGATTCACAATAATGGTTAGTATCCAAACAAAACTGCCGATACTGGGCAGAGGAAAATCTTCGATCGATGAGGCAGACAAGAAACCAATTCATCTTTGGAGATGTTTGGTGTGGAATCGTCAATGGGTACATAATATGTCCACAACTTTTTCATGACACATTAAATGGTCAACGATATTTAGATTTTTTTAGAGAATGAGTTACCTCGGTTATTAAATAATATTTCAGTTGAGTTATCTAACATTTGCTTTCACCAAGATGGTGCACCAGCGCATAATGCTGGCATCATAACGAATTATTTAAATCGTACATTTTCAGAAAAATGGATTGGCACGAATAGTGTTTTCATGTGGCTAGCTCGGTCACCTGACCTAACTCCATTAGACTTTTTCGTGGGGTTATTTGAAGAGTGTTGCATATGAAGAACCCATTGAGGATGTGGCTGATCTTTACAACAAAATTTATATTTCTGTGGCAGCAATTAATAGAGAGACGGTATTAAAAGTTTCTAGAACTGAACTCTTAAATAGACATAATATGCATGTTCAGAACGATGGAAATAATTTTGAACATTTGATGGAACTTTTTAGTTTTAATTTTTGTTTTTTAATTATTATCATCTAGCTTTATTACCTGTTTTGTAGTTTGTATTTAGTAAATACATAAAATTGTTCATTGGTTTGCATTAAGTAAAATAAAACTAAATGATCTATTAATTGTTTTATTAACTTTATTGATATCAATTACAGACAAATTGTTACACGTAAAAACATGCTCAAAGTAATGTTTTCTTTCAATTTTCATGAAAATGTACAGAGTGTCTCATTTAAAAATGAACATTAATGTAATTTCCGGTCAAACCGGAAGTTGAATTGAATTCATTTCATTATAATCATTATAATTTAAATCAGCCTGAATTACTATAAAAAACGTTCCAAAGGACCTATCATCTAAAATTTATTTTAAAAAAAGTTATGGCTATTTTTGTTACTTAAAAAAATTAAATTTAAGGTCAAATATCTCGAAAACCAGTGAATTTTCAAAAATTGTCCACATCGTAAAAGTTGCTTAAAATTTAATGTCCTCTCATGTGCTTTTCAACGTTCCTGGGATTGAATAGTTTCTTTGAATAGCAACGCCATTTACACTGTGTTTCACTTCTCGTGGAGACACTCCTGTACCTTTTTTTATTTCTGGCTGAATTCAGTTCAAAATTTGTCAGCTGTACAGCTCATGACGACTTTATTTAACACATGAATGTCGTCCACATCCAAAACACCGGCCTACTGCGGTAAAAGGACACTCTCATTTTTTTTCAGAAATTTTAGTAGGCTTAGAGATAGACTAACATTTTTTTAACAAAAGTTGTACAGAATCACGAAATATGCTTGTCTGTAAAATTTGGTGAAAATTGGAAAATAAAAAAAACAAATTCTGTTTCACTTCACATGGATACACCCTGTATCTTTTTTATTTCTCGCTGAATTTAGTTCAAAATTTTATCAGTTATTACAACTTCATAAGGCGACTTTACCCAAAAACAGTTTTTTTCCAACACATAAAATTCGTGCACAATTATTGAACTGATTTTTTAAAATTAATTAATAAAAGATTAATACGTCAATGTTTCTTTGCTTGTAGCTTAAGTTATACAGATCATAATACGCAATGAAATCAACCGAAAATAAGAAAAGAGATGTATTCATGAGAAGTGAAACAAAAATTTTTTTTATAACGTTTCAGTTTTCACCAAATTTTACAGAGAAGCATATTTCGTGATTCTGAACAACTTTTATCTCAGTAGGCCGGTGTTTTGGATGCGGACGACATTCGTGTTAAATAAATTCGTCGTAATGAACTGTACAGCTGATAAAATTTTGAACTGAATTCAGCCAGAAATAAAAAAGATACAGGAGTGTCTCCACGAGAAGTAAAACACACTGTATACCTCAATGTGGAGAAAGACCGTTTTTGGCCAAACCTGAAGTAAATTATATGTTCTAATGAATGCATTTTACAGAATTCAGATATATCTTTTAGTTTTCGAGAAAAATGGCCGCGTGAGTTTTAAGTGGGACACCCTGTATATTAATAGCACAATTTAGTAGAGAAGAGTTGAATGTATTAAATAAATAACATTATTATTAAATAATGATTCATTATAAAAATAAATAAATAGGTAATACGACCCCTTGTATCCCTGAAGATACCTCAAGATACTTTGTGTGGGAGATGGCTATACATTTATAGTGTTTTCGTAAAATCTGTAGAGTAAAACAAAAAATTTGTCGGGTATTTATCAAAGTGAGAGAGCATTTATTTAAATACAGGGGGGGCTATTTAAATACAGGGGAGGGTATTCTTAATCAAATTATTTCATTTTTGCTGTCATTTACTCTACAGAACATTTACCGAAACAATATAGAGACACTGGACACACACTCAATATCTGAGTATGCTAGGATCAATTTCTGGTTTAGAAAAAATCATAACTCCTCAGCCGAAAATTGAACCCGGAATTCCAGAGTGAGAGGCAAGTATCCTTACCGCTCGACCACGAAGCAACACAAATATATATTTTTATTTTTCTTTTTTGGGACTTACTATCACGTGAACAATTCTTCGTTATCTAAAACATATAGTTAGTTACCCAGTATGTTACTGGAAAAATAAATCTCTGCGCGTGTGATTTTACGTCAGAAGATTAATTAGAGGGTGTTTTTTTGATAACTAATATGAGACACAAAAATAATAATATAATTTCCTAATGTTTCGGAAAACGAAACTGTTTCCTTTTTCAAAATTATTTATCTCTTTAGAATATGTCAAGCGTGAAACTTGACACATATATTATTTTTATTTGTTTACATAATATCCATAGATACTTCCATAGAACTGTTGATACTTAAAAATTACACAATATTAACACTGACGTAGTTCTCCACGAAACACCAAAACACTATATACTGCACTCGACGCGCGTTTCTCCAACCAAATTGGCATCATCTGGAGATGATTGAAACTAAACTTATGCTAACAATCTACCCTATTTATACATAAACTATTTTCATGGTTCACCGAACCATGACGAACCGTGACCCACTAACCAATAAAGAGGACTATTTGAGATAAGCCCTCTGTCACTATTCATACTATTTTTACACTTTGATTTCCAAGCTTTCAAATGCATTCAAATGTCTAATATTTGTTACATTCTTAAACTGCTAATATATATTTTATGGTTGTTCTCAAACGCATGTTGGGCTACACTAGACTTATCTGTTCTACCATATTTGAGATGGGCCATATGCTCTTTAAATCTAGTTTAAATTGATCGTCTAGTCTGTCCAACATATTTTTGATTACAGTCCTTACAGCTAATTTCGCAAATCCCCGACTTTTCGTTTGTGTCAATTTTGTCTCTTGGATTACCTAAAACTTGTTGTAGTTTGTTTCCCGATGAATGAACCACTATCATACCTACATCTTTAAACATCTTACCAATACCACGGGTTAATCGAAGATCGAATGAAATCGATACAAATTTCGGTTTTTCTCTTTCATTTTGAAAAGTCGAGGAATTTTAAAGCGACTCTTTAAACTTTCGTTTCTTAATTATTTTATCAATTAAACTTGCAGAATATCCATTACTCGCAGGTATATCCTTAATCAATGCCTTTTCTTTTTCAAACCTCTCCTTATTGAGGGAGCCAAACCCTGGGGAAATACTGGAATTTTTCTTTTGCTTCCATCTCGAATCTGTTCATGAAGAGAGTGGTAATGAATGGTGACAAAGAGTTACCCTGTAACGGTCCATTTTTAGAAACAATTAACTTGTGTTTTATTTAATGCTAATTGCATAATTTGGTTTGAGGTAAACCTTAAAAAGTTCTAGAACCGACTTTTATTAATTTGTAAATTTGTAAATTTGTAAATCTTTGACAATGTGTGCGACACTGGACCTCTAGTAGTCTAGTCGAGAAGTTGATTTTCTGCGTAAAATAGTTACCAGTCTCTTAAAAATATGGTTGATGGCTCATTCGATCCGGAATAGCATTTAGAAAAAGACCCATTTTTGGATTTTTCTCCCCGATAAAAATTACAATTGTTATTAACAAAAAAACTGAAAAAAAAAAATTAGGCGTTCAGCTTTTTGGCAAAATCTCAAAAAAGTATAAGTGATAACTCAAATATTATAAAAGTTTCTGAAAGAGCAGGAAATTTTAGCAGCCATCTGCAACAATATAGCAAAAAATTTTTTTTAAAATTTTTAAAATTTTTAAAATTTTAAAAATTTTTTTTGCTATATTGTTGCAGATGGCTGATTTTGTAATTTTTTAATCTTTTGGAAAAAAAATTATAACAAAAAAAAATTTGTTTATAACAAATTGTTAAATAAATAAATGAATAAATTGTTGACAAAAAAAAATTTTTTTTTTGCAATTATGTAGAGAAATACAAATAATGATTTTTAAAAAAAAAAAGATTCCTTAAAAATTAATTTAAATAATAAAAATATTAAAAAAACGATTATAAACAATAAGATATTGTTAAGAAAAAAATTTTTTTTTAAAAAAATCATTTTTTTTATGCAATATGGTAAAAAAAAATTTTTTAAAATATTAAATTAATCAATTTGTTTATAAACAATTTATAAACAAATGGCATAAAAAAAATTAAAAAGGTAATTATATAATGCCTAACATAGAGATGAAACCAGGAATAGTTTGAAATTTCCAAAAAAAAATAATTTTAACAACATTATATGAATTTTCCATTTTTTTTTCATTTAAAAATTAATAATTAATGAAATAAAAAAATTTTCAAAATTTTTATCATGTCATCTTGTTAAGTAAGTTGATAAGAAGGGCTCCACGAGAGGAAAAATTTATAGTAAAATTATTTTAACTTTTATATCGACTTTTATAACAACAGAGACCCGCAAAAAAATTGTTAATTAACAATTGAACAACTTTTTAAAAAATGATGATACAACTTTTATTTTCGCGGGATCATTTTCTTTGAAGTTTTTAGAAGACACCTGAATTTTTTTCAAATTTTTAAATTAATATTTAATTGCATAAAAAAATTATTTAAAAGCTGCGCTCATTAAAGTAGCGGCGCGCGCATGACGAAACTGCCGCGCGGAAGCCGATTTTCAACGTTAAATTAAAATTATAAATAATGGCGCTACGATTTCGGGAGTCGAGAACTTTTTTTACTAAGATTTCCTGCTCTTTCAGAAACTTTTATAATATTTGAGTTATCACTTATACTTTTTGAGATTTTGCCAAAAAGCTGAACGCCTAATTTTTTTTCAGTTTTTTTGTTAATAACAATTGTAATTTTTATCGGGGAGAAAAATCCAAAAATGGGTCTTTTTCTAAATGCTATTCCGGATCGAAAGAGCCATCAACCATATTTTTAAGAGACTGGTAACTATTTTACGCAGAAAATCAACTTCTCGATTAGACTATAGTGCACCCGCGCGAACTCCGCTGTGTGAGGGACAAGGGGGACGCTAGGACGAGAAGAGTGAGGTTTCGCGAGCAGACTTGAGTTGACCTTTGAGCGAAGTAGTCGTAGTGTACATTGCTGAAATTGTGTTGCACGATTTTATATGGTTAAGCTGTTATAGTGATGGAGTTACGAATTGAGGCATAGGAAAGCCATGTGAGAAGGTAGGATCCATCATTATTATTAAAATAGGTACCTATTCGAAAATTAAATAGTTTCCGCTCCGAGTTGGAGTTGGAAATCTGCAGATTTAAACTGGCATCACAAGGCTGATTTGCCGATATATCTAGAGGTGGAGAAAGCCCCCTAGAGTTTGGTTTTGATCTTGAACTGTGCTATAAACTTTATGGAAAGGTAACCGTTGTTTCCCCCTTTCTACGGCCCTAGTGAGTGTAGATTTTAGACTTTTTAAAATATGTAACTTTCCCAGACTTTGTATAAAAAGAAAGGCGGGTGGCACCCTAAAAAAAAGACTTATTAGTTGAAATTACTTGAGATTTTCTGAAGCTTTTATTTTTTTGTATGTACTGTATGACCCCTGGTATATTACTTGTTAACCACGCCGTGAGATTCTTTTGCTCTATATATTAAATATATGTATTTATTTTCTTTGTGCGTTTTATTTAAATAATAAAAAAAATAACGAGGGAAAACCCTAGCGTTATAACCCATTGCTTCGAAATTCCTCGATCTTTCAAATTGAAAGAAAAAATCTGAAATTTGTATCGATTCCATTCGATCTTCGATTAACTCGTGGTATTGGTAAGATTTTTAAAGATGTAGGTATGACAGTGGTTCATTTATCGGGAAATAAACTACAACATCTTTTAGGTAATCCAAAAGACAAAATTGAAACAAACGAAAAGTCGGGGATTTACGAAATTAGCTGTAAGGACTGTAATCAAAAATATGTTGGATATACTAGACGATCAATTCAAACTAGATTCAAAGAGCATATGGCGCATCTAAAATATGGTAGAAAAGATAAGTCTAGTGTAGCCCAACATGCGTTTGAGAACAACCATAAAATAGATATTAAATTTTAAGATTAATTAGGAATGTAACAAATACTAGACAGCTGAATGTATTTGAAAACTTGGAAATCATAAAGTGTAAAATAGGATAGATTATTAGCATAAGTTTAGTTTTAATCATCTCCAGATGATGATAACTTGGTTGGCGAAACGCGCGTCGAATGCAGTATATAGTGTTTCGTGGAAAACTACGTCAGTGTTATCTGCACATCAAAGGTTCCAACCCACTCCACAGTACACAATATTAATTTTGTTCAATTTTTCTTTTTAGCATTGGTACAACGTGGTGTTGTATCAATATCTACAGAGCAATGTGATAAAAAATTTTCTTCAATCAATAATATTATTGCCGATTCCTTAATTTTTCTTTTTTGCTCTCAGCTTCTTTCATTAAAATTTTTGCCGAATCCCAGATTATTCTATTCCATTTTTCCAAGCATGTTCACAAATTTTTGATTTTTAAGTTTCACCCTTTCTAATAATAACTTTTATGTGTAAGATTAGGTGAGTATAAAAGTTATATTAGAAAGAGTGAAATTAAAAAATCGAAAATTTACGAACATGTTTGGGAAAATGGACATAGAATAAACTGAGATTCAGCAAAAGTTTTAATAAAAGAAACGGACAGCAAAAAAAGAAAAATTAAGGAATCGGCAATCATATTATTGAATAAAGAAAAATGTTTATCCCATTGTTCTGTAGATTTTGGTACAACGTGGTTATCGATGCTAAAACAGAAATTGAACAAAATTAATATTGTATAATTTTTAAGTATCAACAATTCTATGTAAATATCTATGGATATTATATAAACAAATAATATATGTGACAAGTTTCACGCTTGACATATGCTAAAAAAGAGAAATAACTTTGAAAAGATTCGTTTTCCGAAACTTTAACGAATTATGTTATTATTTTTGTGTCTCATATTAGTTGTCAAAAAACACCCTCTGACTAATACTTTGACGTAAAGTCACAAGCGCAGAGTTTTATTTTTCCATTAACATACTGGGTAACTAAGTATATTTTTTAGGTAACGAAGAATTATTTATGTGGTAATCCCAAAAAGAAGAAGAAAAATTTAGAGAATGCCACAAATAACATCCAGATAATACAAATATATATGCCTACACAACAAAATAGCCATCTTCACTGGATTTTGTAGGTTCGGATGATACTTATGGATTTTGGTATTAATTCCCGTTGTGCCGGAGAAAAGCATGCTGTAACAGGAGGTCCGGAGAATCTTCCTGAAAACCAGAGATTCCGGCCCAAAATCGGAGAACAACTCTATCAGTAATCAAAACTTCTATTCGCAATATTTTGTTTCTAGGTTTAGACAAAAGAAACAAATTTAATTTTACATTAATACCCCGTCTACGACGGCTGATTTAATTGATGTTTTAATATTATTCCATTCACATCGAAATAATACGTCATTATCTAACTGTTAATACATTTATGATTGCATACAAGATATATTTAGTGGCGCAAACAACTATTAAAATGGTTGCATGTATGAAATTATTTTTAAACCATTCTCAATGAAAATATCCGCAAGGTTGCTACAAAATTTGCAGTTAATAGAATGAATCGGAAATGGGAAAATATTGAATTGAAAAATTAGTATGTGAATATAATAATTATTATTAGTAATTGTAATTAGCCATCAGTTGAAACGGCCGATCGGAGACCACTCAAACAATATTAATTTACAAATTTAATGCATTCGTTGAACATAATTTCATATGCACGCTGAGTATGCATTTATAAATGCAGGATGTGTTGCATCGATTACCAAGAATTGGTTCCTATATATTTTGATGTACTTATTTTATTTAAAGTAGCACTATATATCTGCTGAATTTTTTTAGGTGTTGTAATTGAATCCGTATGCTAATTCGGTATTGTTTTGAAGAAAACGTTCTTTAATGTAGACTCGAGAACATTGCCAAATTGCTTTAGAATAATAATTAACATGAGGCTTTTGACTCACACTAGATCCGTTTTGAATACTGTTTTTATAGCCAGGACTGTTTAATGTTTGTTTGTGTAGTGCATGCATTATCTGAGTTTTGAACATTATTTTCCAGCTCATTTATAAGGCAATATAAAATTAATTTGCCATACGAACGTTTATAGACTTTATTTTCCCAAGCAAACGTACCATAAAGTCCCAGTTAATTTTATTATATAGGAAGTCTTTGAACGTCCACTTGACACGTGAGAGAAATATTTATTTTGGGAGGGAAAAACAATACAATAGAAATCTGTATTTTTATACATAAAACGGAGAAACGAATCTATTGCAACAAATCTGCCAATTATTTATGTTAATTGTTAATTTTTATTAATAAGTAACAATTATAAACTCTACTCTTTAAAGAGTACCTGTACTCTACAGCAGTGCCAATTTTGTAGTCCCATTTTTTATATTTTTTGCCAAAACGTACAGAGTGTTCCAAAGTTCCCTCTCCAGGCCGGATCTTTTCCTTCTAAACTAAGTCTGATGAAAAAAAACAAACAAACAAAGCCATTTTGAAGATAGGTAGGCAAACTTTATTTGTGTATGGTTTTTGTCTTTCAAGTCGGCGGCGCTTGGCGTTGCATTGTAATTTATACCTTTTTTCCCAGAAACACATATTTCTCTATGGCATTCAGAAGAAAATTCAATTTTAATATAAAACTCAAATACAGTTTTATTCTATTTACAACCGTCCAGAAGGTGTGTATCAAATAAGGTGTTATTTTCAAATTTTTGTTCGTAAATTTGTGATTATTACTTGACATTTGCTAATGATTTAAAATTTCCACAAAGAAATTATAAATGAAGATACAAATTTGCGATTAAATCACAATAAGAGATTTCTAATTGTAACATTACTAAAACAACTTAAGTTTCATTAAGAAACTTGACCGTGTCACAGTAAAGCTGGACGAACAAAAACCTAAGTAAAAAATTACTTATATGTAGGGCTGTCAAAAATGTTCCGTGGGATAGTGGCGTACGCGAAATTAACATACGAAAAACAATAAACTGTTACAATTTATAACAATGTATGGAAAACTTACCCTCTTAACTAGCTTGATGAACTAGTTTGCTTATCAGAAACTGGAGAAGATGTGTAGCCATTTTGCAGCATCAGGTATGTTTCTATAGTTGTCTCCATGAGTAATATTCGCTTTGGTGAAAATATATTCTTATATTTTGAAAACGACCGTTCGACATCTACTGATGTAATACACGCATACATAAAATAGTCTTTGAACGCACTTAACGGATCTGGGGCTGCACCATGACATATTTGTCTTAATTTGGTAAAACCGGTGTCTTTATTTAACACACTTGAGAACTTTTCTTTAACGCGTTCAGTTGTTGCGTCACTTATAGCGTATAGCAGTAGATTTACTTCGTCCACTATTTGCAGTGACTCCGCTAACGACAACGCAATGTTTTCTAATTTTTTTATGCTTTCATGTAATGGTTTATAGTTCTTCGCAATATTTTTTAAAGCTGTTTCAACGGAAATATCTTCGAATTTTTGTCTGGCTTTCCTTAATGGCTGCAGCCTCATCTGGATTGAATTGTAGTATCACAGTTTTTATTTGTTGGAAATATTCAGCATAATAAAAAGCTACCTGCAACCATGGTCCCCAACGTGTAAGAATCGGCT
Organism: Rhamnusium bicolor; assembly: GCA_029963845.1. NCBI lineage: Eukaryota > Metazoa > Arthropoda > Insecta > Coleoptera > Cerambycidae > Rhamnusium > Rhamnusium bicolor. The sequence goes on along the minus strand of JANEYF010001478.1, from coordinate 28,123 downwards.
GTGGTGGTTCAGGAATACCGGGACACTTGCTATGAAATGCACGGAGATTTAAGAAACACTTTTTTTTGTACTTGCTATTAATGCATCCACCTCTGGAAAACCTTTTCGAACAGTTTCTGCCACAAGATGTAAAGCATGCACTTTACACGTAACATGTATAAACGTGCAACCTTGTTCTTGCAAAGAACGGCCTACCAAAGGCATTGTCACGACGCCATCAGTCACAAACATCAACACTTGACTTTTTGACAGTTCAAATTTTTCTAACGTCTCCAGCACCACCCTTGTAATTGTTTCGCTAGTACACTGACTTAGTCTTTTGCCAGCTAGTAACAGTGGAACTGTCGGTTTAAGAGGGTCCAGTACTCATACTATGACATTTAAAATAGAAGTTTTTTTTCAATCTGTTGTCTCATCACAGTACAGATAACCACAGCCGTGTATTTTTTAATTCACATTTCATCTTATTCACCATGTCTACGTGTATAGTTGGTAGATTGTTACATAACGTTGTGCGACTTGGTAACTTCACCTGGGCATTGTATTTATTTCAGAATTCTCGAAATGGTTGTTTATCGAGTATGTGCAGCGGAACATCACAGGCAATCAGCATTAATAGTAAATCAAACATAAACTGTGCTGTCGAAGGGACGCCATTTTTTTTTATGTTTATGGTGTACACTATTTACGTGAAGTCCACAATCACACTTATCCCAGCACGTCAAATCTTTCTCGCACACTTTACAAATTATTTTAGCACCATCATAGAACAAATCGGGAAATTCACCTACGAATTTATTCACTTTGTCAGCAAATGGCCGTTTTCTACCCCTGCGTACGTCTGCCATGCTTTATTATTAAATTAATATCAACAATACAGTACAACAAATAAAATAAAAACAAAAACAATATGCAATACGCTCAAGTGACTTAACGCGTACACAACTCGAAAGCTAATAACAGACTGGACTGGAGAAAGAGTTTCGCGGTCAAGATGAATGCCGGCGACACTAAGTACATCTGTACTCTACGACCATGATACACAGAAACGATTTGCAGCTTTACTTATATGTATACATACATATATACATACCCATGCACATAATACACATACATATATTTATACATACACAAATACATATATACATATACATACACAAAACCTCAACACTTATACCTATACCTTTACACACATGTATGTATGCATAAAATAAACCATTAAAAATTCTGACAAATTATTAGTAATTATAGGCAGGTACAACATTAATTAGTGCCGAAACTGACATATTACAGTTTGAGATTAATCGACTTAACTATAAGAAAGTTCAATCGTATTTATACGACTGGTCCATTCCGTATAGAACACCTTGTAGTTGCTTCTGTGTTATCAGCGCACGAAGTTGAGAAAAACGATGGCTAACTCAAGCTATCTGCCCATACCCATACCCATTCATTACTCTTATATTTTAACACATCAACGACCACACCAAATACTGATCATTCTCTGCCTAACTCGTCGAACTACACGTACGTCACATACCCATCAAATAAGAAAATGATGAAAAACAAAATAAAAACCCACCCATACAATAAAATTAAAATAGGAAATTTATATTAGGTAAGAAAACACTTTTTTAGATATGCATTCTGTCACTAATCTAATTTACGACTTATGTAAAACCATTATTTTTAATTATTTTTTAGCTTTTAACCTTGAAAAAGTCCGAAAACTCGGACGAAACGTAGGACAAATTGTTCATGTACTTGGCTGGAAGTCCTCTAGTAATAAAAATAGGAAATAAAGTTTTTCTGTTTTTTATTGAAGAAATAATTTCTACCTTAGCAGCCAACAACTTGTGTAAAATATCACCTAAATATTTATATTTCGAATCAGGAATAGTAACTTGTACATTTCTCAAATATTCCTCACTGGTACACTCCAATAGTAAAAATTCATCTAAATAATTAATTGACATAGATCCTTTTGATATCAAATATTTTATAACAGGTTTCAAAATTCTTGCTAATAGAAAAAAAAGAGCTGTACATGACCCAAAGGGTACACATGCAAATTCATATATTTTTCTTTCGAAAACCAATTTTAAATATTTTCGATGCTTTTTATTTATAGGAATAACAAAATAAGCATCTTTCAAATCAATAGAAGCCATATATATCTTTGACTAATCCGTATTCCTCTAATTTAAAGTGAGGTCGCGATATAGATTTATTTAAAGATTTTAAGTTAGGAATAAATCTAAAATCATCGTTAGGTTTTGGAACCGTAAAATAAGAGGAAATGAATTGTCCTCTCTTTTTTTACATTATTGTATGGTACTTATGGACAAGAAATTTATAATATTCTTTTTAATTTTATCTGTTTTTAGCTTGGACAGTATTAGTGGCCTAAGAATTTTCTTTTTGTATAGGAATACGATCAAATTGGATATAGTACCCTTGTTGTTAATAATGTCATCCCCATTGGACAGAAAATGTTCTTAAACTACCACCATAATTTTGTTCTACCTTTAATGTAGGTGAACTGACGAGCCTGTCTCGACTGGGTGGCCCAGTGGCGGATTTAGGAGGGTAGTAGTAGTAGTAAAACATCGATTTTTTTTTTCTATAGTGTAGCTATGTTATACAACTCTGGAACAAAATCTTGGCTAACATTGGGTCTCAAAATTCCGTTTGTCAGATGAGTTTTAAAAGAAGAATAATTTTCATGATTACAAAATACAAACTTTACAAAAGCTCAGTGATAATGACTGCCAACGAAAAATAAATTTTATTAGTAGAATGATAGTGGTTGCTGGTGGTGAAAAAAACTTTTTTAGTAATGTCCTTTGGACTGATGAAAATAGATTTTTAAGTAATGGTATATCACAGCGCAGAAATACCCATTACTGGACCGACGAAAATCACCATGAAATAAATCAAGTTGAAAATCAAAGTTATTTCGGTACAAATGTGTGGTGCAGTATAGTTGGACGGCATTTGGTAGAATCTTATTTTTTGAAGAACCTTTGACAGGTCAAGTCTTCTTACAGTTTTTAGACAGAGAACTTGTAGGTTTGTTGGAGTTAATTCCATTAAGAAATTTATAGTTTTAGTTAGATCATAGTTGTAAGAAACTATTTAAATTGGAAAAATAGAAACCATTGGATAATGATAACCAATTTGTTTGTAACAAGGTGACAACATTTTCTTTGTCGCTTCCATCATTCCACATTAAAAAACAAACAAAAAATAAGTAAAGTATATAACTATGCACTAAAAGCACAGTAAAACTGTTAAAAGTATTTATAACCTGGAAAGCAATAAATTCACTTAGAGGCCACTGATTACTGTGTCTAGCGACATATCGAGGTAACTGATCGCTGAAACCTGCTGAAATGCGTAATTCTCGACGCATGTCGTACGTTCGCCCTCTATCTCCGCTCGATAGACTGCATTACAACGGGCCGACTTTAGACTGATGTTTGTGAAGATGAAGTCTATCAATTTGTAATTAAAAATACCAAAAATGATCATAATAAAACTCGTCTTTAATATAATGTTTTGACAAACAATAGAAAACACGATTTCCTTCTCATAAATGAGAAAGAATTTGGTCACATATTTTTGGTTTTACGCTTTCTAAACCAGATTTGTCACATTGATTCACCACTGACTCCTGCCATAATGAGTTTAGAACAAAATAAATATCCTACGTCTTTCTTTCATTGATAAATCATAACTGAGTGTCAGAACTAAGTGTCTATCGCTCACCATTCAGAAGAATGAAGATTACATAATACATGATTTGATTTTTTGACCGCAATAACACATAAAAAAAGAAATTGTATATCTGTATATTGTTCGTTTTTATTTATGTATTTGGTTAGGTATTCATTATCATTAGTACATAGAAGCAGTATTTGTAACGGAGCAAAAAAAAAATAATGAACATCGCATTGTCAGCAGAGCAAAGATGTACTAAAATATCTCAGAAACTAATATGATTTTGTTTTGCATTACAAACTTCACAAACGTTAGAAGTATACAGTCTAACATTTACCGAAGTCACTATATTAGTAATCCAGTATTAAAAAACATTTTATACTAATATATTCATTTTTTACAGGTTCTGATATTGATGACGACATAGAAGATACACAAAACTCGGACGGCCCTTGCGAATCAGGTTCCACGAAAGCACGTCGTCGTCGGACAGCCTTCACCAGCGAGCAACTCTTAGAATTAGAACGAGAGTTCCACGCCAAAAAAATACCTTTCCCTCACTGAACGAAGTCAGATAGCATCCGCACTACGACTGTCAGAAGTACAAGTAAAAATCTGGTTTCAAAACAGAAGGGCCAAATGGAAACGAGTCAAGGCGGGGTTAGGAACAGGCCCGCATCAGGGAATAAAAGGCGCCCAACAAAAAAAGCAAATTAGTAGTGCCAATACCAGTCCATGTGAATAGGTTTGCTGTAAGAAGTCAGCATCAGCAGCTAGAAAGGGCTCTTGGCGATCTCGCTGGAAGGGTACTGGCCAGTCATGCAGCTTTAAGAGCAGGTTTGGACCTCCATGGTTTTCACCCTCAGGCACCGCCACATTAATAATGTGGACAGTTAACTAGGTACTTAACAAAACTAGTGATGGAGTTGTGATGTAACAAATTTTAAATTCTATAGTTCTCTACCAAGAAAATGGATGTATAGTTTTTCATTATTTTTTTAAACTAGATTATATAAAACGGTGTCTGTTTTTCTTAATAATGTTGTACTAATATTATTTATAATTTTTTTTTTCGTGCAATAAGAACTATTACAGTAATTTACTAGGAACATACAAACCAAATAATATGTAATGTTTTTATCATAGGTTTTAAAGAGGATTTGTATATAATTGTAATATACACGTTATTATAAGAATGACTTTTCTTTTAATGATTTTATAAAAATTTTCACATAAAATTCATCACAGTTAACACTATTAAAACTGGGATGCTTAAAATGTTTTGGTGTAATTTAGTTTTAATTGATGTTTTAAACAATTAATTTAATATAACACGAATAGTTATTACTCCAGTAAAGTAACTAACATTATTTTATAATGTACTTTTGTTAAAAAGACATCGTAAATATTTTGTTACTGATTGTGAGCTAATTTTCTCGTATGCATCCAAATGTCTAAATAATTTTATACTGTTTTAAATATGAAATTGTCTAAATATAACATTTTAGTAATAAAAATTAGCAATGCTACAAAAATTAAAATAATTATTCGAATGATTAAACAAATTACGATGCAAGTCGAGGACTAAAACAGTAAATGTTATACTTACTTTGTGTAGAATATTGTGCAGATTGAAAACTGATTGATAATAATGACATTTTAGTTATTTGCAGAGACGAATGTGGATAAAGACAATTGTTTCAAGAAAAAGTTCGTGAAGAGTTTGTAAAGGTACCTGCAGATTTACTTACATGTCTTACAACATGATCGCACGTTCATGTACGCACATTCATGTATGTGGTATCAATATTTCTACACACACACACACACGCTTAAAAGCCACTTTTAAACTAAGAGAGTTAAAATTTTTCTATTCTCTGACTTGTAGATAATCTGATACACCTTTATGTACACTGTAAATACGGTTGTCCATGTAATGTAGCGTGCTAATGCACACTTTGTAGTTATCTGGAGTCGTCTATGCTTAGCGTATAAGATGCATTGATAACACGTTGTAGAAAAGTATTACAAATATCAGCTGATATCGCAAGAAATTCACCAACAGGTGATAAAATCGATAAGTATAAGTTTAGTATAATACTCCAAGCGACATATTTCAACAATAGTCATTTCTTTTGGTTAAAAAAATATGTTTGAATGAGACGTAGCATATCAGATACATTGTGTTTGAGTTGTACATTGTCATTTTAAATAAAATATCGAATATGGCTAACAAATGGACTAAGAATTATCTAACTGAACAAGAACTGGATTATATAGTTGCACATCTATCAGACAATGAAGATGAGTTTGACAAAGGGGAAAGCGATGACGAAGAAGCTGACCTGGAACAAGAAGTGAGGAGTCTATACTAACCATGCCCATTGAATTTGAAGATGGATTACTGTTGAAAAATAATGTCATCGAGAATATCAGAGAAATTCAGAAGGATGAGGAAGGTGGAGAAGTCAATGAAGAGCAAACAAAAGACGATGGAAATCAGAAAACTGGAGAGGAAGAGGTTTTAGAGCAGATTACAAGGAATCTCAAGAAGGAGGCAAAGGAGCTGAAATAAAAGTATAAGAATACTTTGTGGCGAAAAAAGGCATTGATTGTCGATGGTAATGCTGTAAAATGCCGAGGAATCCTAAGTTTTCTACCTGAAATTGAGAATTTGAGAACTCCTTTAGCCTTCTTCAACTATTTCTTTGATACACTTGCCTTCCACAAGATAAGAGAAACCATGAGCTAAAACAAATTTATGAAAATCAGGCGCTATCTATATTTTAATCAAAATTCTAATATGAAACCAAGAGATCATCCTGATCATGACAGGTTGCATAAATTGCGACCTGTGGTAGATAAATTAAACGATAGCTTTCAATCTATTCCATTACAAAAGTATCTCTGTGTGAATGAACAACTATGTGCAACGAAGGGCAGACATTATATAAAACAAGATTTACCTGCAAAACCCCATAAATGGGGATATAAACTGTATATGCTTTGTGGAACAGATGGATTTTCATATAAATTTGAGATTTACACTGGTGATGAAAATAATTCCATACAGAAAACCAGAAGAACCTGATTTAGGATCAAGTGCCAATATTGTTTTACTTCTATGTAGAGATGTGCTCCATAATCAAAATTATAGAGTATATTTCGATAATTTCTACGCATCAATTCCGTTAGCTGTTCACTTGGCCAAATGTGGAATACTTTGTCTTGGAACTATGAGAAGATCACTAATACCCAACTGTAAACTAAATAGTGATAAAGAAATGACCCAAAAGAAACGTGGGACTTCTTAAGAGTTTGTTCCAGTTATTGAAGGGATAGTATTAATTTTAATTAATCTGTTTTTAGGTAATAACATTTGTTTCTTGGTAATTTCCATTTGTATTTGCAAAATAGTATTTCACATAATGACTGATGCTGCGACATGTAATTAAAAATATCTCGAAAACGGACGCCCCTGGGCAAATTAAACAAGTATACCTTTTTGTAGTGCTTGAGTCAAGAATTACGAAAATTAAAAGAAAAATACAAATAACCTAACCGCAATTTATCTCTAAAGTATAAAATATCATATGACCCCTATTAGTACGGCCTGGATTGTTAGAATGCACTGAAAGTTTGTCTGATTACTACTATTATATATGAATTCTGTTGATTTACTCTGTTAAAAGACATGAATGAAAGAGTGATCCGCTAGTCGACCATGTAACACCCTGTATCTTGTTAAGGTAGCATTTTCGGAAAAAAATTATTTAGGTTTTCGTATTTTTTCGACTTTATCTACACTCTGTTTAATTTATGCTACTCAATTTAGAATCACTTTGTATAATAGATAATTTGATAAATCTTATTGCTTATTGCTTATCCAAAATGTATTTTTCTATGTATTGCCAATTGCTTGAGTACAATTAATTGCTAAGAAAGAAGAAGGCTGTATATTTTCAAAATAATTTCAAAAGTTTATTCATTTGATACATGGGTATTGTTTATTAATTATAAGTTGGAAACCAACTAAAGGACTTTGTGCACTCAAGAGTTTCTTATAATAGGAGTACAATAGTTAAAAGATAATGTTCCAAAATACTGAAAACAAGGTTTCCTACCTACACTCTGCGAAAATTTGTTGCTAAAACCATGTACAGCTTCGTCGTTTTTTTTTTTAATACTGGAGGACACTGATATCCATGTCTTCTTTCGGTGATGGAGCAAGCTTATTATTGAAACAGGTTAATTGCAAAAGTATTTGAGTGATATATCATCTTAACACCATTGACCTATCCTGTTTCCCTAATAAACTATACTCTGATTTTTTAATAAGTATTAAGAATACTTGGGCGTAAGGGTGGGCTTTCGCCAGGCGCGGATTTAGACATTAGAATAATTGTACATTTAAAAGTCACTACTTTAGTCTCTAACTTATTTCTTCTTTACTAGCACAATCCCAAATCAGTACTGAGCATCTTGACCCATTGTGTGTCTTATATATCCATCTATGTATAGTCTAGAACTTTCTTGAATACTCCTGATCCTTTTCCGAACAATTCTAGATCTTTCTTTATATTTAGTTAAAGTTTTAGCACTAGGAATGCAATCTCTGGGCACATTTTGGAATTATCACAGTCCATTTGAACCTGAACGTTCGGTCAGGCAGTTCGTTGTTCCCTGCATACTTTACCACATGGTTTTTGCACATATCATGCACATTCTTCATCTTTGATTTTGACCTTTATTGAATTCGGTATACGACGTTGGGATGACGGTTTATGGTCCTTCCCAAGACAAGTATAGCTTTGGCGACCCGAGGAAGCAAGAGGCCATTATTGTGTTTCCCTGATTCAGTTATTACATGTACGTGATCAACGCACAATTAGGGCATCTGCGGTATCTACGAAATTATTCAATGGCATAGTGTTTTCTTTAGCAATAAATGTATAATTGATCTAAGCAATACTTTCATCACTGATTGGTTAAGGAATTTGGTTCCAGCCGCGAGAGCCCCCCAATATGATGGGCCCAGTGCTGCAGTACCTGTAGCAGTCCCCTAAATTCAGGCCTGGATTTCGCAGAATAAGTGAGAAGTATGCATTTGTTTTGGTTTGTTATAAATGTTTAAAAACTTGTTATGATATTTAAAACGGTTTTAGGATATTCGGAATTTCTGCATTAAAACTTTTTTAGTTATTTAATTAATAAATAAATAATACAATAAAATAAAATCAGCCTAAAATTATCCTAAATAAAGGTATTTATAGAGTTCCAATCTGGAGACCTTGTTGTCCAATCAGTTTAATATCTGCTCCCAATTTAATCAATAATCCCAGAGTTTACTGACGTCTTGCAATATTTAAAAAGCACAGTAATTATTCAGTTATTTTTTCCCACCCTGTATAATGTTTCAGGACACTGTTTAATTAAACTTAGGAAAAGTGAGTGCCGCTCTTCTCCAAAGTTTGTATATGGCATATCTGATTATATTAAATAATTTTATGATAAAGCAAATAGAAAAATTCTCATAAAATTCCTTTATTAATGTGACCGGTTTCGTGAACAAGTAATGACTTCACATCATCAGACACAGGAATTTTTATAAATAAAAAACCAGGGTAGTCAAATTAAAATTAAAATAGTTTTGCAACTTACTTAGTCAAATAATAAGTAATTACTTGTTCACGAAACCGGTCACATTAATAAAGGAATTTTATGAGAATTTTTCTATTTGCTTTATCATGAATAATTACTCATATGGGATCAACCTACCTACGTTAAATAATTTTAGAATAATGAGGTCAGTAGAGATATACAGGATGATTCACACAGATGGGGCCGAAATTTAATGACATATAGAATGTTGGGATGGGATCAATGATCAAAGTTTACTTTTCCGCACGTGTTATAATTTCGAAAGTTGCGCTTTTCCGCACTAGTACGGAAAAGTAATTAAATTTTTATTTGCATTTCGGGCGAGTTATAATTACATTTTGAAAACGTGTTAGTTAATATGCCAAAGTTTTTTGGTTATATTTTTCTATTTTATACAAATTTAATGAAATTAGAGCAATTTTTTTTTACACTAACTCTTTTGAAGTAGTCCCTACAACTTTTAAAATCAAACAACTATGTACCCATGATTATCGAACATTTTACCTTTCTCATTAATCATGTAGCCATGACTGTCTAATTTTGACGTTTCTTAGTCACATAAAAATTAACTAACGTCATACAGTAGTATCATTTTAACGTAAGCCTAGTTTTTTAATTAAAAAAACATATATATTCAAATTGGATGATAAATGTTTCTCTTTAATTAAAATAAATGTTCATATTATTTATTTTTTTATTTTCATCAAGCTCGAAAAAATTTTGTTCCTAACACATGCGGAAACCGTTTTTTCCGCACGCGACTGCCGTTGATCGAATGACGCGAAAGTACTACTTTCCGCACTTGTTAGAGAAATAACTATTTTGTGATGGAGCAACTTTCACTAAGAGTGGATATGCGCAACATGCATACGTGGGCAGAGGAAACTCGCATACAATTTTTGAGAAACAAAGATTCAATTTTTGAGAAACAAAGATTCCTCGGAGCCAGAGCGTAAATATCTGGTACATGGTGGTACATGGTGGCGCATTCAAAATAGGAGATTGGATTTTTTTGTGTACCAAGGTTTTCTAACATTACTTCTTTAGTTTATTTTGTGATGGTCAACTCACCGGAGGATCTGATGCAAGTATTATTAAATTAAAAAGCAAAATTTGCCAATAAAATGTTTAAAATACGTTCAAATTATAAATTTTACCAAAGTATGAAAATTATGTTTTTCTTTTGTTTTTTTTTTTAATATCTTCTTTTTTCGCTTCTGTTAGTTTTTGAATTAATAAAATTCACTTTGCATTTAGACGTATTTTTATTAACAAAAAAAGAGGAAAATATCATTGAGCCGAAGAAGGGCCTAACGCAACTAATTTTTTTTTTAAATTTTATTATGAAAAGTCTAGTGTAAATTGAAACCAAACTTAGTTGTTTTTACGTATGTTCAATAAACAAAAAAAAAATTAAAAATGTACTGACAATTTGTAGAAAATTAACAGTTTTTTCTATTGTAAAATTCAGTTTTTCGACCTAGGCCGTTATTTTATTAACCGCTTCAATTGAATGCTGAATCTACTCACGTCATCGAATTTTTATTCCATTATCTGACAGAAAAGTTTGTGATCATTTTGTTTTTAGATGATACTGCCAAGAGCGCTTTCTCTAAGCTTTGACAAAAATAAACTTACCAAAAAAATGTGCAACAATTTTCAGCAACATTATACCAAATTTGACACAAATCGGATAAATAGAGCAAAAGATATGTACAGAAAACCATTTTATAAATTCATCTCTTGAACTCTCCCCAAGCCCGCAAAAATCGATAAATGCCAAAAAGGAAAAATATGGATCTATTATTTTTTCTGAATTATACTTTAAATTTCGGCCCCGTCTTCATGAATCATCGTGTATACGTACATTTTATGCAACAAATTTAAATAATGCTTCTTGCGGGTTAACGACCCGCAAAAAGTGTATTTAAATTTTATATATTTTTATTTTTTGCAAATGGATAATAAATATTATATCCAACATTTACTGTTGATGTCTTACAACTAATTTATATGGTGCTAAGGTTATTTAAAAAAAAATGCATTTGTTGTTATTTCATAACTGACATAATGAATGAATGACATTAACAATAATATCACTGACAATAGACAAACATATCAATGAGTGAAGTTTACTGAGTTAGTCAGGCATGTGATTGCCGTGTTTGTCTGAGAGTTGTGAACTAAGAGAAGGTGGGAAAGTGATCCTCGATTAAGGCAGCTGCAGGGTGTAGCACCTGGCACCCCGACACACACACTGGGGTGACAAATCTCTCCACGCCCACTTGATTCTTCACGCCGTGACTTTTCAAGCCGTGTCGGATTTAACGCGATCTTTGCAAATAATAACCAACCGACACATTTAAATAGCAACAATCAAGGCTGGCTTTAAACGGCGTTACTATAATGCCGAAAGGACTAATTCAATTTGAGTATTTACTCACAAATGTGGGGGTCTATGGAATAGTGGTTAATGCCAACACGGGATTTAGTAGAAGCAATTACCATTAGAAAATCACCCTTTCTTGTTTAACTTAATCAGTAAATATTATTGACGAATTTTATCTTGTGAATTTATTTTATGGGGTGTAATTGAAACATTTGACCCATTCGCGACCTAGAACTAAAAAGACTCTGCGTATCGCTGAGTTCAGTTTTCAGGACAAAACTAATAAATGAAAAATCCATAATCTGTTTCCATTTTGCCATTATCCAGACATGTGACAAAATCGAATTTTGGGTAGACTTTTATCGACGATTAATATTTCAACTGCAAAAACTTAAGGGATTTGAGAAAAAAATCTATGATACTTTTGTAGAAAGAGCGTATTACCCTTATTTTTTCGGAACGACTAATCGCGTTCGACAGGCTAATTTAATTTTTAGTTGATATTATAACCAATGTATTATTTTTTAAAATAACATCTACATTAAAATACCATGTTTTTGTTTTGAAAGACGCATCGCTGCCGATAATTATCATGAGAATGCAAAAACAAATGTATTATAGCTGAAGGAGCTCTTTAAATACAATCTTACAAAATCCATCAGAAATTACTAACTCTAGAGCAAACCTCATACGGGAGTGGATGAAATAAATTTGATATAATAGGTTATCGGCCTCTGCCTTGCTACAACCCTTTTCTTTTTATTTTTTAGGATAATTGATTTGTGGATGTTACGGTTATTGTAGGCTAGTGAATACTAAATTTTTACAAATCTACCCAGTGTTCAATATGCCCTAAGTTATGGGTTAGCAAAAAGTACTCAGTTTTCTGGTTTTTTGTGTAGAATAGAGCAGGGTCGGGTTCGGAAAAGTGAGCTCCAGATCACGTAGTATGATCAGAACGAAGAAAAGCAAATTAAATATACGAGGTATTTATTACACGCCACTTATTACCATACAATATAAAACATACAAGTAGAGAAAAATGTAATAATCATGAAGATACAAAAATATAAACAATAAAGTTATGCCTTAAACCTAAAAATAATAATTATCACACGGTTAGAAATGGGTTAGTAGATAATTTACTATAATGCAATTTGAAGCTAACTTGCTCTAATATCGCTAGTTTTGCTACAAAGTACTATGGTCAGAAAGAAGTAAATTAAATATAATTAAGTGCTAGCTTGCAATACGAAAATGTATAAAAATAGTATATAAAAGTTATAGAAATATAATCTCCAATTCTTACTGCGAGTGCCAACTTGCTACATGATCAGAAGAAGAAAAAGTAATCCAGCTTGCACTATGAATAAGTTTTCCCTATTATACGGACACGTTAAAATCAAAAAAATAATTTCACAGTGATTTTTATATCACAATATACAACGTACTTTGAAAGTAAGCGGCACGCTCAATGTATCAAACTTAAAATCTAGAATAAAGGCAAAAGGCAACTTTACTCGAAGAACAGTACGTAACCGTATCGAGAGTTACAACAAAAGACATTTACACTACAAATATTGTCAACGACAATTAACTGACAGTAAAGGCAGAAGGCAACTTCACTGTCATATGAAATCGAGATTAAAGGCAAAAAGGCAACTTTACTAAAAAAACACTAATATATCTTAACTTGTCTAACTAAAAAAATTGCAATCTAACACGGGGACATCACTTACATCAAGTTGTTTCTACGATACCTCTTAATTAATCATACAAGTTATTAAAATTACAGAAAAAACTTTTACAGCAAAAGTTTACAAAATGGAGAATTAATATTTTTATTTCCAATATATCAAATATTGGAATCAAGTGTCTCTCAGTAAATTAATGTATTGTTCGCTTTAAAAGCAGTAATGGTAAATTTCTCTGTACAGGGTGAACAAATTTCGATGTTTGTATAGGGTAACTAGGTAACTATAAGAGATACAACAAAATGGAAGACACATTCTCGATATCTTTTTTTGAGACAAATTCACTGGCGAAAACAAAAATGCGCTATCATCTTTTGTTTTCGAGTTATAAACAAAAGTTCGATTTTTCAACTTTTAGGCACATGTCAATATCATGATTGTTTGTAAAGTTATAAAAAAACAACTTTTACATTTTTCAGGCACTTATTTCTGTATAATACAATGGCGTTGAGAAAATTTTAAAAATTACCATATGCGAGAACATCCAGTATATACGGATCTTTAAGACATGCGAAATTTACAGGTATATTTATCCTCGTTACAGGAATCCATAAAAAGTTTACTTCGATTTCTAATCTATATCAAAATTAAAAGGAATGTCCATAAAAAAATGTAACGGCAGCGTAAAAAATATCCAAAACTTCGAAATTGGAAAAGTTAAGAACTTTAATATTAACCTTGCATCTTAAAGGTTAAATCTGCATTTTGAAACTGTATCTAACAAATTACTCTGCCTAAAAAACTGTGTCTAAAAATCTTATTGGTATAAATAAGGTCTTTACATCTCTAACGTGAATTCAATTAAACCTTCAATCCATCTATAAGATGAACACTTAACGCAATCGTTAAATATTATTTGTGACTTAATTAAACACGTATATGTGCTTGCGATATTCTATCATGTCGGTAGAAATGAAAAAGAAAAGGCGTGGCTCTCGCTTCTTCTTCGAGACCTGTATTTCTAATACCACGGCAAGTGTCGACAATTGGATATTTCCGGGTGACAACACTGGCTCAAACAACTCAAGAAATTGGCTTACTATCTTTATTAAATGCAAACAATAGTTGTTGACATTAAAAGTGGAAATCATACAAACTTTGATTTTTAACAAAAAGAAACAGGAAAAGACAAACGGTCATTGAAATTAGGGAATACAACGAAATCGCTAAGTCTATGCGTACAAACACCCTTGTAGTCCAGTTTAAAATATTTAAATTTGTGGTAAAAATAGCACGGTCTTTAATCAGATTGAGGATGCATTATACAGTTTGATATTTATTAAACCTTGTAATGTGAAATAAACATGGAACCGCTACAGCCTGACTGAAAAAGGTATTATCCAGTTACGAAATTAAATCCGATTTAACAAAATTTGTATCCAGTTGCATACAAAATAATTTACCGAAAAGTAAAATTCCGTTAGAGAATCGAGTCAAAAAGCTAGTTCTCGGTGGCAGTCTTGAGCCACGTGTAAGCGCTCATATTGCTGAGTCTCATTATCATTACATACATCCCGAATTTGAATGCAATGCAGAGGATGTTCGAGCCAGTTCTTCGTTTGATTGCCCTGATACATATAATGCATATTGAAATTACTACACAAGCAATACCGATCTTTCTGGCAACTTTATATGATCTTAAGGAAAAGTTGAATGCAGACCGTACTTCAGTAAATTCATTGCGGTAACAGTTAGCAATCAAATAAGTCCATACATCATCAAATTGACTTCAACACGTGCACCGAGCCTGACAATTAACATGGACTGGCTCGGACTATTAAAGGATCAACAGAATCGAAGCCAAAAGAAAGTTTTTAGATTGAGAATAATGGACATAACCGAATTATTTCGAAAGTAATACGGCATTTGAATTTTTAGGTTTTTTTGCTTTGTGGTGGGAAATCAGCATATTCGCTGATGCTCATGCTTTTCAATGAACTTGCATTATTGCGATATTTGTTGTTGTTCTTATAGTTGTACAAATAAAGCTTCTGAACATAATACAAATGAAAATCAGGATAAATAATTTAGTACAATCTGGCTCATTAATTTGTATCAATAATATATTTTTTGATCTCGTGCATGTATATATTTATTTTCCCAATTCCTCTTTATTCATAAAATGGTTGCTCAAAATAAAATTAATATAAAAAAATCTACTGATTTTAACTTCCACCTTGACCTTGTTAAAGATTAAGGCTGTAGCGAATAAGCTGCTCAAGATATTTGCTCTAGAGTCGGAAGAGAAAACTGTTCTCTACAAGTTTTGTTTATAACTTTTATTTAGCTGTGATGCATTGTTTTTGCATTTTTCACGATAATTATCGCAACCGATGCATCATTCGAAAAGAAAACGTGATAAAAATTGGTTAAGATGGTAATATCTACATTGATTAATTTTACACTGGATCAAATCTCGACCAATGTCTCTGAAAGACACAAACATTCTCAGTACTTAAACACTGTGCTTCCAGTATATTCGGAAGAAAGTATTGGGTTTTATAATTCATTTACTTTGGCAAGGTGTTTGGTAATTGGTAATCTAGTGAAATACTATGAAATACCTCAAACACATTTTCAGTATTTGCCGCCATCAAGAACTGACTTTAAAGTTCTTAAAGCACTGTAATAATGTTTCAGGCTCAAAATATTGAAATAAAACAAATCTGAAAGAGAGCCTGTCATATTAATATGTTCATTCTGCAGTTAATATATCTGTTTCAAAAACTTGTCTGGTATTTCTCAGTGAAAGAGGTTGATAGATAGATGAAATCATTGTATGTTGGCCAATGTAACAAAAGCGACCGTTAAAACCAAAACGTCTGTATCTGGACTGAGGACCATTAACTTAGATCTCCTCTTTTTATCGCATCAATGGAGTAGAGAATCATTTTGGTATTTGTTTCCTCTTGGTTACTTTTTTTATTATGAGAAATGCACATTCTTTATCAAAAAATTTGGCTGTTTCTTATCATTTCAAATATTTTCTCAAAACTTCAAGTATTTTCATAATGCTCCAAGCACTTTCAAAGGCCTCATGCCCTCTCAAACTGCTCAACCTATTTTTCATTGCATTAATCACTAACAAAGAAGAGATTGATAGTTGGAAATTGATATGGTCCATTACTTTTTCAGAGCATAATAATTTATATTACTTTCATGATTTAAAATAATTGTTGCTTGAAACTGGAAAGCACTTTGATGAGAGTTTATTGCTTTGGCTTCAAGCACGCTTAACTCTGCGTATTTTGCATTTCATACTTGCTGTTTCCTGATAATAACAATAACACATCTGTTCCGTAAAGATTTGGAAGAAAAATTGTTAGTCATTTAGGTATACTATTTATACATTAATAAGCTCTTTGAGTCAGACTTGTGCAAGTTCATCTTAATTTAATTAGTTCCCATTTTCTCATAAATTTCCTTCGATGTATATCAACCATTTGTATCGAATAATACTTTAAATTGGTTGCTTTCTACTTTTTTTTTTACTAATATAAGGAAGTATAGTAATCGTGATTTTTTTCGACCTCGAGATTTTGATTGATTTATACGTTTTGAACCCTCCTAAATCCATTCTGACTATTTTCCGAATATAACTCAAAAAATACTAATGGGAGACTTCCCAAATTTGGTAGTTAAGACTGTCAACAACATTTTAGGTGACACATTAAATTTGGTGAATGTAGTACCACCAGAAGAGACGTAATGAATGAAAGAAGAAAAAAGGTACGATTTCGGAAAAAAAGAATTAAAAATTTTTGCATTTCTGGACGAATCTCGAGGAATTATAATGAAAAAACATAACTTTATGGAAAAAAATCTTTCTGCATGTCTGTAGTATCGCTATAGCCACCACAGTTTTTGAGATAAAGCTTTCAAATTTTGTACACTTGTTCTAAAGCCCAAAGACAATGAGAAATTCGGTGATGAGCCAAATTGGCCAGCTGAAAGGGGCCAAACTTTTTTTGTATTTAACTTTACAAAAATATATATTCTTGGTGAAAGATTAAAAATCATGTCTACTATATCAAGCGAATAAAATATATTTTCCAAGTATTTAAATAAAACTGATGTAAACTGAAATTTTGTACCCATTTGACCTCATAAAATGGGATTAGGATAAATCTGGCAGTTTCACATTTGAAATATCTAATTTAGTTACAAAAATGTCAATGTCAATAAGAAGAAATTATTAAAATATATGACATGAATTATTATTGACAGTATCAAAGGACGTTGATAATTAATTATTAAAAAATTTCAAGCTACGTTTTTAAAATTTAATTGAGGTAAGTGAAAAATTAAAAAGAATGATTTTTTTAGATCAGGATGATATATACTGGTATAAGAAAGTTATGTGCTGGCCACATCAGATATTTTTTCTAGTTATAACATAGATATCATAAAACAGTTCACTTTACAACAGTTATAATGTTTTCGGCAATTTTTTTATAGCTAGTAAATTTCATTATCGTCTAAAATATCTATCCAAATTATGAGTACTGAGCAGATTAAATATACACAAGTTTAGCATTTAAATCAAATTAGTCTGATTCAACTCAATATATCTTGGTTATTTCATTCCTCAGTGGGGAAAAAGTTTATTAAATAATCGACGTTATCCTTCACATAGAAAAGTGTGCCCTATGTGTACGCCACGGCACATTAGTGACCCCGTAAACATGCAGCACGAGGTCCTGAATAATGGAATCACAGAACGCGCGGCGGTATCGCTTACCATCAGCAGATCGTGGGACAAAACAGAGTGATGTATGAGCTGGACCTCCCACTGAACAATTTGCCAACATTATAGCCGGACTAATGGTGCCATTGTATTCTGTCCTTTTCCTGTTAGCTATCCCAACATCCAGAGTGTATTCAGAAAATTTAACCACTATCGTTACTCATCATCTTTAGTATCACCATCTAGGATAAATATAGTCAATTTTTGTTATTTCATCAACTTTAGCCCTAAGAAAAAATTGAAAGATAACATATTTGTGTCAATAAAAAAATAAATATAGGATGTTCCAAAATTAATGGAACATGGGGTTAAGATAATTTTATCTCTGCAATAACTAAAAAGACTTTTTTAAATATATGAAAGAAATTTGCTTTTCAATGTTTCAAAAATATTTTATTAGAAACTCTACACGTGTTTCGGCTTTTTAGGCCTTTGTCAAGAGTACAGAGAATACTGAACAGTAAAATTTGTGTTCATTGCTTATATATAACCACATCTGGTACCTACTATAAAACTATTGTAAAATATGTTTTTATAAGTTGAATATTACTTTATTTTTTAAATTTAAATTATTTTATTTAAAATATGGTGGCCGGTAAAAATTTGTTGTTCATTCGTTAAATTTTTCTTATTTTCAACAGCCTTACTTATTTCTAATTGTTCTAATAGATCAAGTTTCTTTCCTTTCTTTTCCTAATGGAGTAATTTGACATTATTTAAATCTATAAAATGACTGTTTTCTATACAATGTGTTGACATGCCCGTACTATATACATTGTTTACAATAGATTTCCTGTGTTCCTCGAATCGCTTTTTTTACATTTCGTCCAGTTTGTCCTATGTATATAGCATCACAATCACTACATTTTAACTCATATACTCCTGTTTTTTGGAGCTTTTCAGTTTTGTCTTTATTATTAATTAACATTTTACCTAAATTATTTTTATTTACTGAAATTGTTCTACATCCCAGTTTATTCAGTTTATTACTAACTCTATTGCTGATCTTAGGCCTATAATTAATACATTTATATATCTTATTGCATTCCTGAGAAGAAGCGGCA
The DNA here is from genome assembly GCA_029963845.1 of Rhamnusium bicolor. Lineage (NCBI taxonomy): Eukaryota > Metazoa > Arthropoda > Insecta > Coleoptera > Cerambycidae > Rhamnusium > Rhamnusium bicolor. The sequence goes on along the minus strand of JANEYF010001478.1, from coordinate 8,785 downwards.
TAAAACTCTTTAGGTAAATTTTTCTTTTGTTTGTTTTTTATTAGTTTATCTATTAGGTTTTCTTTATAGCCATTGTTTCCCGCAATTTCTTTGATTACGTTAACTTCTTCTTTAAAATTTAGACATTAATATAAAAAATATCAATAATAGCTTAGAGTTTGACATTTATCGTAAACCTACTTGCACAGATCAATAATTCATAGTAAATCTAAACAATCATTGCAAATAAAAATGGCACCATTCCACAGCTACATACATCGTCTATTAACATTTCCATTAAGCGAAGAGAATTTTAAAAAAGAAGTTAACGTAATCAAAGAAATTGCGAGAGACAATGGCTATAAATAAAACCTAAGCCTAAGATTATGACTATGAGTGAGATTTAAAGAATCTTCTAATAACAACGAAGAATTTTCTAATCGTCGAATACTTTTTAGTATTGTGTGGAAGTAGAATTTTAGAATGGCTCTTGGGGATTCAGTCCTGTTTGATATAAAACTATGATATATCAAAAATGAGTTGATCGATGTTATACAGGGTATTTTATAACTAAGTCAATTTATAAAACACGCCACTAATAAAGTACCTTTATTTTTCAAAATATGATAATTTGTACCCCCTTACTGAATTTCAAATATAGAAATTTACTTTTTTTACTTTTAACCAGAGCTTTTAGGGACTAATTTAAGAAAAGTTATCCATTGCTTATCAAAACAAAATAGTAGGCCATGGAAAATCAAGAAGTTTTTGTAAAGCCACAGACAAAGAATTTGCTTATTCAGACGGCGACTAATTATTATCTATGTACTTAAAATCTACTGTAAAGCTTTATTTGTACAATTTTCTAAAAATATCAATTTTTAGACGATCATTAAGGTTTTATATGGCATAAAATTATCATTAAGTGTTTAAAATGCGAGGAACAACCTGATTTTCAATCGAGAGTAATATGGACCACTTTACAAATTGTGGACTCTTTAACAAACACAATTTTCACCAGTAAGTCACAGAAAATCGCATATAACTATGTAAAGAAGATTGCAAACTAGGTTTGGAATCAATGTTTGGTGCGGCATGATAGGTATTACCTTTTCTCTTCCCATTATACTCCTATGATCTGCTTATAACCCTTTCCTTAATTATTATTTTTAGATCGCTATTTAATTGGTCTATCCATTTTTCACAACAGTTTAACAGGAGCAGCCTATTGTGAACCCAATGGGAACACATTATTGTTTAAACAATTAAATAACATTAAATAACGTTTCCGTAACGTTAATTAACGTTATATAAACGTTTAAACAACAATGTGTTCCCATTGGGAACTTCTAGAAAATCAAGTTTTACCCAAGATAAGACAGCTTTTTACGGAACAAGAAACAAACGAATTGTGGTTTCAACAAGATGGCTGTCCTGCACATAATACTAATAATGTTAGATGGATATTGCAGGAAAATTTTGGTAATCGCGTAATTTCAAATAGAGGACCAGTATTGTGGCCTCCCCGCGCGCCTGAATAACCCCTCCTGATTTTTATTTGTGGGGTACGGTGAAAAATGACGTGTATGATTTTGAAAGCCTGAAAACTATGGATATTTTGGAAGACAGAGTTAGGGACGTTTTCGGCACAACTAAATACTCAGAAGAGTAATCAGCTCAGTTAGGCGTATATGCCAACAATGTATTCAGCTAAATGGAGGTCATATTAAACAGTTTTATTAAACCTTCTTACTTCTTTACTATCATTTCGTCTGTTATGTTAATTTGCTCCATATCGATTATGTTCAGTATTTTAACAGAAAAATAAAATTATTTAAACCTGCCTTAGTATTACTGTTATTTTTTATAATGGTTGGTATTAGGTATACCCATGAAATTAAAATAACTTTTTGATTTTCCATGGCCTACTATTTTGTTTTATTAAGCAATGGATAACTTTTCTTAAATTAGTCTCTTGAAAAACAGTTTTTCCTCGACATGTGACATATCGTTTGGAAGCTCTTTTTTAAGCGCAATATGAAAATGAAAAATCCAGTATGACTGCTACAAGAAAAATAAAAGTTACCTCGGATATCTCGAAAACAAAAATATCGAACATTCGTTTCTACACCAAAATGTTAGTCTCCAAAAAGTGTCCTAATAATGTAAAAGTTTAAAACCTGTCTGACCAAGAATTACTTGGCTATAGACAAAAAGAGAAATCACAAAATTTTTGTTTTTTTGGAAAATCCCAAAAAGGATTTCAGTTAGTCGTGATTTCTTAACGGATTTGGAATCAGCGTAAAATTTCCTACAACTTATCGCATTTAACCGACTTTGTAGCTTTTATGTTTTCCGAGATGGCAATGGTGAGCATCGAATTTGAGACACACGGTGTTTAGCAAGTCGTAAATGACAAGCTAGTAATGCCAGTTATTTGTGTTTTACTACCCTCCTTTCCTTGCCACTCGGAAACAAGAACATTATTTACGTGCTGCAATCATCAAAAAATCTATGAAATCTTCCTCCGTGGGAAATCATCCGCCGAGGGAGTCACCAGGGGCACAGCTATAAGGGGCTGCTGCCCACTAGGTAAACCTCAACGACAGGAAATTTTCTCGGGCCTCAAGCTCGAGCTAGCTGGCTACCAACATACAAAATCGACCCTGGGAATCGTCCCCTCCACACTAGCAACGATACTAGGGGTTGGCACCCTCAAACTTATTTCCATCAGTATCAGCGTCTCTGGTGCGAAAATAATTGGAAATAAAAAAAGTCGCCCACCGACCCCTGTGTACTTGTGTATTAAAACTAAGGCTGGGAATCGAATACGAATAATTCGAGTATTCGAATATTCTAGTATTCGAATACGAATTATTCTAATGGGAAATTATTGGAATATTCGAAATATTCGAATACTCGAAAATATTCGAATATTCGAATCGATTATATTTGAGTAAATTTGAATATTAAAATATATTATTAAATTATATACGAATAGGCATGCAGTATGCATCCAACCAAAGTAGATAGATAGTAGGTATAGGTAGGTACCTATTCTAAAATTCAAATATATAAATAGACCACATTAGTGGCACATTTTACTGCCAGTCAAACTATTCCATCTGTTTCTCGCCTCGACCTTATTCTTACTGTACCAAGGCAGGGGTTAAAATTAAATTTAAAATTTTAGAAAACCTGTAAATATTTAACTATTGACTTTTCATGTATTTGTTTTACCTTCACAATCTGCGTCTTTTTTTAAAAACATTCTAATTTTAGAGCACTTTTATTTTTTTTGAAAAGGAAAAATAGTTATGACACAGAAGTATAATAAACTAGCTCTGTTTTCGTTTTATTTAAGCTTCAATGTTAAATGTGAACAATAGCGCCTCAATCCTAAAATAAAATACTAAATAATTCTGACCCTTAAAGCACATGCACAAGAGACATACATTATTGTGGGTATGGGAAGCAAATCAAATTGCCTGCTTATGGTAGTGGATTACGGCACGACTATTATTGTGGTCTATCCAACCAAATACTCAAATAGAGTATTCACTATTCACTAGTATTCAGTGCTATACCTATTAATAATGAATATTCGAGAATCCGGATTATTCGGATACCTATTCGAATAATTCGGATCATTCGAGTAATCGAATGATTCGAATAATTCGGATTATTCGAGTAATCGAATATTCGAATTATTAGAATAGGTATTCGAATAATTTGAATTATTCGAATATCTGAACACTCGAATAATTCGAATATCCGAATATTCGGAAATCCGAATAATTCGAATACCTATTCGAATAATTCGAATAATCCGAACATTCGAATATCAGAATAGTTCGAATATTCGAGTATTTTTTCGAACGAATATTCGAATATTAAAATCTGGAAAATTCCCAGCCTTAATTAAAACCACAAGTGATACAACGCGTTACAAAGTTAATGAAATGAAAATTTCATTCTCAATTATTGCTGTTATAAAAATTACTGATGAAGCGAGTGTTTCTAGTTTTTTAGTTTCTTTTCCCCTTAAATTCGTGGGTAAGCTCAAAATCTCAAGTTTGAATGGATTCAGTATAACAACTCAACAAAATAATAGTAGTAATAAATTAGACAATAGGTATACAATAAAAATTATTTTAATAAGATGTAGATAAGTTCCACCCTCTAATTCACAAATGTAAATAAACTATTATTCTATAAGTTCGAAGGTCATCGTACTAAAAGCACAAATATATATCAATGTCCAATTAACTAAATGACAATATTTTTAATTTATTTATTCTTTTAAGCGGAAAAGAATGGGCGGTGCAAAGTTCTAAGAATATTGTGTGCATAATATAAGGTGATGCTTATAAAGAAACAAGCCGCGCAACCGACAAAACAAATCTTTAATTCAAATCACAGTCAATTATATAATATTAATTTCTTGTAAGCAACGTTATTAAATATTAATTGTATAGAGCTTTAAAAAAGCTGAAATACGGTTATTATCCCCTAATTTTGATATTAAAATTATAAGCTTGGATTACTAATTCCTAGCCATAAAATCTACGTAATATTCTTAATAATTTATTAGAACTTGTAAGTACACCAAAATTATTCTAAACGGAACTAAATAGAACACTTTGTATTGTACAGGATGGGCAAATTTCGATGTTTGTGTAGGTAACTCGGTAACTGTAAGAGATACAAAAAAACACATTCTCGATCTCTTTTTTTGAGACAAATTCACTAGCGAAAACAAAAATTTGCTACCGTCTTTTGTTTTCGAGTTATAAAAAAAAGTTAGATTTTTCGATTTAGACACACAGACACATGCCAGTATCTTGGTTGTTTGTAATATTATGAAAAAACAACTTTTGCATTCTTCAGGCACTTTTTTTCTGTATAATACAGTGGCGATGAGAAAATTTAAAAAAGGTGCAATTTCGAGTTATGGTACAAAGTTGTATTTTTTTAAATGGGAATCATAGTTTGGCCTTGGTTTAGTTAAAAAGAAAATTTTTTTCTCTTTCAAACTATATATCATATCCTGGGGTCGCTTTTGATGTGGAAGTATTTAATAGCGAAAATAATCTTTTAGTAGATTACTTTTTTGCGTTTTCTTACATTTAGGCACAAGTAGGCATGTGTTATCTATGACAATGTTTATCCGTTTGTCAGTAAATTGCATATTAATAATTTTGTTTCCATCATAATTACACACCATTTAACCGTAAAAGTGAAGATATCTTACAAATATTACGAGAAATATAATATGCTAGAATTCTTTCATCAAAGTAATAACAATTGTGATATTGCATCCGAAATAAATTTCAATCGCTATCCAGAAAGAAGATAACCTATTAAAGCTATTTTTACTAGGTTAAAAAGAAAATCTCATTAATTGTGGGTCCTTCAACAAACCAAGACCAAAAAATTACAACATTGAAGGTGCTGAAGAAACTTCTATAACTGTAATTGGAATGGCGGTTGCAAATCCTTCAATTTCAAGTCGTCAAATTGAAGCTGATTCTGGGATTTCAAGACGTCAAGCTTTGGGTATTTTGAAGATACACAAATTCACGCCTTATACAACAAGGAAACAACGTCACCCGTATCTTCAGCGACGATTGGAGTTTTTGCAAATGGCATCGTCAAAAAAATAAACAAGATCCATTCTTCTCTAGAAATGTAGTTTGGACAGATGAAGCCTACATTAGGTAGGAATTTTCAACAGGAATAACAAGCACTATTGGTCTGATATGAATCCTCACCGTACCGTTGACGTGCGATCTCAGGCACGCTTTGGTTTTAGTGTTTGGTGTGCTCTCGTGCCAATCTTGTTTTAACGTATCACATATAACAAGAAAATCTTAATGGCCAATGGTACTACGAAATCTTAAATCAGAAAATTTTTGAGGAATTTATGGACAATCTACCCTTAACTGAGGGCAAGAAATCAGTTCTTCCAACAAGATGGTGCACCACCTCATAATCACAGGACCGTTTCAGAATTATTAAATACCAATTTTGGAAATAACTGGATAGGAAGTAACGAACCAGTGAGGTGACCACCATGATCACCTGACTTAACGCCATTGTATTTATTATTTTGTGGCCACATTAAAGACAAATTATACAAGAAAACCAGTATCGACTTAAATGAACTCAGACAAAATTGTATATACTGTGTGAGTTCTATTTCAAATCTTCATATTACTAATGCAGTTCAGAGTGTTATGAAGAGGTGTAATTTATGTATCGAACATAACGGACATCAGTTTGACCATTTACTTTAATTTGAATTTTTATTTTGTAATTGTAATGTATTATAAAATTAGATATAAATATCTGATTTTTTGGTCTTGGCTTGTTGAAGAACCCATAGTTAAAGAGATTTTTTTAACCTCTTAAAAATAGCTTTATTAGGTTGTCTTCTTTCTGAATAGTGATTGAAATATATTTCGGATGCAATATCACAATTATTATTTTGAATAAAACATTCTAGCATATCATATTTCTTGTAATTTTCGTAAGACATCTTCACTTTTACGATTAAATGGGGTGTAATTATAACGGAAACAAAATTATTAATATACAATTTACTGACAAACGGATAAACACTATCATATATGACACAAGCCTACTTGGAATAAAAATAAACGCAAAAAGTAATCTACCAACAGATTATTTTCTCTATTAAATACTTACACATCAAAGCGACCCCACATATGATATATAGTTTGAAAGAGAAAAAAAATTTCTTTTTAACTAAGCCATAGCCCAACTATGATTTCTATTTAAAAAAATACAACTTTATGACATAACTCGAAATTGCACGTTTTTTTAAATTTTCTCGACGCCACTGTATTATACAGAAAAAAAGTGCCTGAAGAATGTAAAAGTATTTTTTCATAACTTTACAAACAGCAAATCGAACTTTTGTTTATAACTTGAAAACAAAAGACGATAGCAAATTTTTTTGTTTTCGCCAGCGAATTTGTCCAAAAAAAAAAAAAGATCGAGAATGTGTCTTCCATTTTTTTGTATCTCTTACAGTTACCAAGTTACCTTATACAAACATCGAAATTTGCCCGCCCTGTGCATTTTCATATGCAATTTAAGTATACGATTTATTTTTAAATACAGAAACTTGAATGAATTAATGCAAAATAGCGTTTTTTTGATTTACGAACTCTTGTTCAAAGTCGCTTTATTTCTGAAGTACAGGGCTCTGAAATGTTCTTTTCAAAAAATGTTCTCGTAGCATAATTTTAATATGGTTTGATGGACATGTTTCCTGTTTGAGATTTCCCAGCTTTAGGTAAAGCCAGAAGATGGTAAAAAAAATTCTGGACAATTTATACACATTGGCGTAGATAGGGGAAACAGTAGGGCTCACCGTTAGAAAAAGAATTCTACGCAATTGACTTATTTAAATAAATTATGATTTTTAAATTTTCGATATTTCCTATATTTTTTTAAATAAATTAACTTCAAAAGTTTCATTGTATCTTTACTGCTTGTTTTCTATTTGCTAAGTTTTACTTACCAGATATCCGTCCTTGTCTAATACTTTTTATTTTTTCTTTATTGTATTATTAAATTATCTTGAGTTATTAATTTTATTATAAAATTAGCCATAAGTAATGGCATAACAGAGAGCTACTATGATTAAAAAAAAAATGCGAAGCAGTAGAAAAAAATACTTGTTTAAAACGTAATTGCGATAATTTCGAATGTAAACATTATCAAGTCTTTCATTAACTGAATATATTTCCATTATGAATAAATAATAATAAAATAACAGTACTTAAGTATTTAATTACAGCAGTAACCACGTCTAACGTTCTTTTTACAACTGACCTGAGATGCGATAAGCTGATGTGAACATGTCAATAATTTGTTATTTTATGTCAATTTGACATCTTTAATAAAATGCCAATTTCTTAATTTGTTGTTTTATAGCAACTCGAGTATGACAATAAATTATTATACACTTGATCGAATTATTTATGGCGCCCATAAGAGATTCAAAAGTTGGCTATAAAACATGTGGATCTAGTATGCCTAGACATTTTTTGACGTCCAGTGGAGAGCCCATATTATAGACTTACGTAAACCTACCAAATCTCAATGCATTCACCTAATAAAAAAGATATAGAAGAAATAAGAAAACGCATGATTTTAGTATTTTAGCAGAATATTCCAGGAACGAACGGAGTTCTCCTAGATTTCTTTTCAGATCCTTAAATGTGCATTTTTTTATAATTTGACAAACTCTGAGTCTCTTCAGGTTTAGGAGATTCAGGGTGTATATTGTAAAAGTGATCACACTACATAACTTTGTATTTTAAAATTAATTATATTTTGATCAAAGTCCTATGAATAAAAGTATTGAAAAGTTTTTATATATTATATCATTAAGTGGAGTTGTAATATACAGATTCATGCCCGTGGCCATTATGAAATATAATTATCGAGAGTTTTATCGTCGAGCCCTACTAAATCATCTAAATCTTCCAGGGCTATTATGATTATCAACCACATAACTGAGTTCTTAACGTTGAACACAAAGACGTAGTCATGAATTTAATTCTATGGGGGTTTTATAGCTTATATATGTTACGGAACGTTTAAAAATAATTGTCATTTACCTAATAAATTAGGTTATTATGTTTGATGTTACTTGACACAAAATAATAGGATTATCGTTAAAGATTAGTCATTATTTCCATTATTAGACACTACAACACCTCTGCTATTTTCAACGTATCTTTTACTAGTGCATTATTTATATTAAAAA